>CM055278.1:59650632-60144498 GCA_029237695.1 Conchocele bisecta | reverse complement strand
TTTACCGAAAATATCACAGTTTCTGTAAATATTTTTCATGAAAAATTGTACATGTTCTTAGGTACAAAATCACATGGCGTGTTTTATATGGCCTTGCTGTTCAAGGGATGAAAAACTCCAATCAATCAACAAATATCCTACAGGCAATGATGTAGGCAGCCCCATCAGTTACGGCCGGTCGATGTCAATCGAGTCGCCACGACCCCTGTTGACCTCCCAGGACCATTCCGTATCGTTCCCCAGCTGTGTTCTCGATGACTCTGGCGGGCGCGAGATGGCCATCGACGTCCATCCCGATGGTGAGTAATTTCCCTCGTCTTGAAATGGACTTTCACAGTGTAATAACACGGTGTAATAAAAATCATACTATATAGCTATTGATAGGCCGTTAAACACTAATAAACAAACAAACAAACTCTCTAAACCGGACACCCTGCGATGTTCCAGTGTACATGATATAATATCAGCCATTACAATTTATGTCACATACCGATGGTCTAGTAACATAAGGTCGTAAGTGCTGCTCATGCAGTTACTAGACCATCGATATCTCATTCAGTTGTGTGATTTTGTACCTGAGAAGATGTGAAATAGATTACCAAATTTACAATATTTTCCATAAATGAAGTCGAAATGTGGCAAAATATAATTCCACATTTGCATTGAAACTGTTGTCCACTAGCGGAGCAGCATTGGGAGCAGCAGCTGGTGGAGCAGTGGGAGCTGGAGCAGCAGCTGGTGGAGCAGTGGGAGCAGCATTGGGAGCAGCTGGTGGAGCAGTGGGAGCATCATTGGGAGCAGCAGCTGGTGAAGCAGCTGGTGGAGCAGCAGCTGGAGCAGCAGCGAGAGCAACAGCGGGAGCAGCAGAGTAAGAAATCGTACCCGTCTATGTTTTTGTCTCACCAATGTTAGTGTAAAGTGAGACATACAAGTCACAATTCTGGTCTGTGCATTGTTCTTATCATCGTCATAGGTGTCCACAACTTTAGACATACGTCCATCAGAATGTTACATATCTCCTGACGGATCTGTACCAAACTTTGTCAATAGCTTCCTCACATTGAGTGGATGAGACACTCCCCGATGATCGCCTTGTTGGAGTAAATTTGGTTTCCAGGTTGTAATGCAAAAAAGAAACATATCATTTCATCAGTAAATTCAGGGATTAAACTATCATGCCAGGGGCATTATATAGGCCCCTTCCCCAAAGCTTTAATAGGGACTTTTTATTTTTCCCAAAATGTAAAATAAATTTCCAATTGAAAAGTAAAACAAATTGTCATCACAAATATGATGGTCATAAACTTGATAACCTACTCAAGAAAATGCAGTAGAAAGAATCTCAATGCAGTTACAACTCACTTGGAAGTGTTTGAAGTGCCTGAGAGCAACCTACTATTTTGCTTGCCTAATTTACAAGGATGTCACATTTCCCAATTTACCAAAATCTATATCAAGAGCCCCATCCCAAAATGTGTAGTTTAATTCCTGAAATGGCAATCAATATACAGTCGAACCTCTGAAAACCGAACACAGAGACTTGTTAGTTGTGCTTAATTTTTGTCGAACCCGCTTGCAGAAAGCCAGACATAGTGATCACAATGACGTCCGGGTGTCCGTGCGTCCGTCCGTAATGTGTGTCCGTCTGTCCGTCCGTCCGAAATATGCGTTAAGGTTTTTAAATACCTTATATCTAAAAATGGGTTTATGTGGCCACAGAACAATAGGGATGAACAAAGGAAAAGGTTAAGTTAGTCACATAAGTATCCATTTGTAGGAACGTCCGTCCGTCCGTCCGTCCGTCCGTCCGTTCGAAAACATGCGTTAACATTTTTAAAAATACATCAAACTCTCAACATGAGGGCCCCGGCCATCTGGTTTAAAATATAGCTACATAATTGGCTAACATATATTTTATTTGTAAATCAATTATGTACAAGTAAGGCATTGTGGGTGGCAGGTGGGAGAAATACCGTTTATTTAACCAGGTTAACTGATTATCGTGAAATAATGCATGAGTGATTGGGTCCTTCCGCTAAAGAAACAAGTTTGTTTAGCGGTAGGACCCAATCACGAGGGCATTATTCAACATAATCAGTTCACCTGGTTAAGTAAACATTTTCTTACATTTCACGTATGATTGGTCATGAAAACAAAGCGAATCGAGCGTAAAATATGGCCAATAGTTATGCGAATTAATTTCTGGAGGCGTCATTTCTCCATATATTGCAAACACGAGAGTGGTGTAAACTACTGCTGCCCAGTTGTGTAATTCACCGTTAGATTTATGGAAACTACCGGCTGAAATGTAAGAATATGATGAGTAATTTAACGATCGGGGTTCATCCTTACCGGAATCCCGACTGGAGACCTGGCTTGGCCCTCATACGTCTTTGGCATTTTGTATGTGACAGTTGAATCTGGTTATACCCCTTATGTGAGTATTATGATTATTCGTAATCCTATTTATGGGGAAGGGGTCAAGGGACTTGGTGTTGTATGGATCTGGCACCAGGGCTGCATATATTTTTTCTCGATGTAAATATTCGCCATTCTGATTTTGGGATTTCCCCCCAATGCAGCCGGTTAAAACGGGATCGAACCCGTTTGCGCGGTCTTACATGACCTTAGCTGTTGATAGCCCGTTAAAATAAACAAACAAACAAACAACAAGTAAGGCATCAATAATAATATACATGTACAGTATAATACAAATGGGATTGGATTGAAAGCAAGCTTATAATTCAGCTGTGAGTGGAGAAATGGAGCTTGTGTGTTTCGTCACTAGTGTAGATTGAGATGCACATCTGCACAGTCGGATCAACATCAGGAGAAATGGGGCTGATGGGTTTTGCGACCAGTGTTGATCCAGATCAGCCTGTGCATCCGCACAGTCTGATCAGGATCTGCACTGTTCGCCATTCCATCAATGAAACACCCGTCATGCTTCTAACAAGCAATATAGATCGTTATCTGGCTACAGGAGTGTGCTGATCACAAACTCCACTGATCACACAACCCCATTTCTTCAGTCACAGACACGTGGGTGGCAGGTGGGAGCATGCGATGGATATTTTATTCATCCTTACTGTAATCCCGACTGGAGACCACGTTTGGCCCTCACGTAAGTCTTTGGCATTCTTGAGTGTTGCATCTGGTTATACACCCCCCCCCCCCACCCAATTAGTGGTGCAACGATATACCGCGGTATACCAGTATATTGCGATAAGTCATCCTGACGATACGTATCGCGGTACGGTTTTCGCGTATCGCGATATTTACACCATATTCTCGGTCGCCATCTTGTGTTAAAATAATTGTGTAAAATTATTCAAAATCATTCAAAACATAATTTTTAATATGACAGAAGTCAATATTTGTAATAAACACGCCACAATTAGATGACTAATACATGTAGTGAGTAATCTCGGACGTCCAACACATCTGGAAGTTTTACAGCAAATTCCGTGTGTAAAGTTTGTAAACCGTACTGTTACCTGGGTTCATTTCCACCCAGTGACCTAAATCTCGCTAATTGCAGGTCTGTCAAACTGTTTACAATACCATTTGTTTTACGACACCCGATTGTTTGACCAAATTTTCATCACATCATTATGCGAATCACTAAAATCATGCCTACCCGCTGTGACAATAAAAGTTACGGGTCGATAGTTTCAATAATCCCCTAGCCAAACATTGCTTCTGGCTACTATAATTGTCAGTTCAAAACACGTGTTATTCTCGTGGCGAAGTTATTTATACAATACAGCCAATCGCTGGTAAGTAAAGGCAGCCCTTAGTGGCATGATTGACGGGTTACTGTTGGGAAAGACGTCGGCAATATATCAGCGATTGATCATGAACGAGGTAGAGTTAAACTCCCTCCGAATACTCTCAAGCAGACAAACAAACACATGCAAACACGTGTTTTAACGGGCGCCGGATGCGAGTCGTTTCTGGGTCAGGCTAGTAAAAATTATAAGCTGGGTCGCCCGGTGGCGAACAAATTTCGTAGTTGTCTACACACATTTTTGTCAGCTTATGACGCTTTGTGGGATACCATTTCCGAAATAAAAATAGCATCCAATCGTTAGCTACGATTGTGGGTATACCCACTGAAAGCGCCACCTGACGAACCGAGTCGTGGCCTACACAGCGGATGCTTCCGCCCATGATTGCAACTTTCTTTTTCGCCGAAAAGTGTGAAAGAATTAAATACGAAATCGATATATTCTAATGCAATCCTTTTATGCCGAAAACAAGTATTGTTTATTACATTACTAACTGTTTATTTCAACCAAGTATGACTAACTCTATTGTCAGAAAACATGAAAAAGTCTGTAAATATCACGGACAATTTCGTCGATTTCGTACCTACGTAGTTTCGTCCATTTGCAACTTTTTCCAATCGATGTTAACGTAACCAGATTTTTATGATAATTCAGTTTGGTATTAAGTAAATATACAGAATTTATGCACATCCATGTTCATAAATGATATTTATGTATACAGTTAAAGAGGTTCAAATGGGTTGTAACAACATATACTTTTGAGATGAAATAAAGATTTTTTTTTAAAATTCTGCAATCTACTACATTTACTTCCCCCCCCCCCCCCCCCCAATGTGTCTTTATTTCTCAATGAAAGTATACGTTGTTAAAGCTCGCTTAAACCGTCTCGACGAGGTGGATCAGCATGTTGATGCCTCTACCCCTCTAATAGATATGCATGCTTTTGAAAACATTAGAGTTAATGTATACAGGTACGCGATAACTATAAGAGAAAAAATCAGGGAAAATATGATTTTGATCACTTCTCCCTAATCTCCTTTCGTCCAGAAATAATCATTAATATCAACCGTTTCTGGGCAAAGTCTTGACCCACACAGTGTTTTGATGTGTTCTAATGACAATAATAATAAAGATTGTTCTTTATCTCCTGTTTGCTTTTATTATTATTTGTTCATACATGGTATAATATCGCAATACGTATTGCAATATGGGTTTTGTTGTATCGCAATATATCGCAATACGGGTTTGACCGTATCGTTGCACCTCTACCCCCAATGCAGCAGGTTGAACACGGAATCGGAACACGTTGGCCCGGCCTTAAATGACCGTAGCTGTTGATAGGCCGTTAAACACCAATCAATTTAACAAGCAGTAATGATCGTTATCAGGCTACAGGAGTGTGCTGACCACAAGCTCCACTGGTCACACAACCCCATTTCTTCAGTGCTTTTTGAACGGCCCTCAACTGTTTTTATTCAGAATTGGACTTCAAGAAGGAGTTGGAACTGGAGAAGAAGAGACAGCAGATCCAACGAGAGCTGAGTCTGATTGAGGCAGAAGGGCGGCAGAACTTCACAATTCAGAAGAGGATTGTTTCAAAAGTTAGTGGAGTGAGTGGCAGGTGGGAGCATGTGATGGGTAATTTAACGATCGGGGTTCATCGTTACCGGAATCCCGATCGGACACCTGGTTGGCCCACGCATTTTTGTTGTGCCTGCTTTACCAGAAGTCTATAGTTGCCGCTTTTTCCGTCGTTATTGTCCGCCTCGTCATCCGAAATGTCAAAAAGTTTGTACAGGCTTCGTCATCATGGTATAACTTTAATATTACAGGACGGATTGCTTCAATATTTGGACACTTGATATACAGTCAAACTTGTGTTAAGAGACCACTCAAGGGAACTGCCAAAAGTGGTCTCTTAACAGAGGTGGTCTCTTAATAGGGACAGCCATGTGGAGTGGGTACACGGATGATATATTAAAAAACAACACAGTGACAACACAGTCAAGTAATAACATGTATACACATATATGTATGTTTATTAAAGTAATAACATGTACAATGGAAAACATAAGTTTGAATACACTGCAGCTCCATTATAACGCGGTTATGTGAGCATTTGGAACACACACATGCTGCCATTAACATGACCTTGACCTGTTTTACATGGATTGTACAGGGCGAGTGGTAAATTGGTAAGGGCGAGTAGCTTTTTGCTTCTTCTAGTCCTGCAGGGCGAGTGGATTTTTCCAAATTTGTACACCCCTGCCTTCACATTTTTGCGGAAAAACAGTTAGCCATATTTGTTTGTGTCAAAAAGTTTGTACAAGTGTCTTCATGATATAACT
Organism: Conchocele bisecta; assembly: GCA_029237695.1. Classification (NCBI taxonomy): domain Eukaryota; kingdom Metazoa; phylum Mollusca; class Bivalvia; order Lucinida; family Thyasiridae; genus Conchocele; species Conchocele bisecta. The sequence continues at coordinate 60,138,359 of CM055278.1, read as the reverse complement.
TTTAATATTACTTGACAGATGGCTTCAATATTTGGACACTTGATACATGTGAGCATTTGGAACACACTCATGCCCCCATTGACATGATCTTGACCTTTCTTCACATTTTTACGGCAACATTTGGCCATTTTTTTGCGCCAAAACGTTTGTGCAAGCTTCGTCATCATGGTGTAACTTCAATATTACTGGATGGATTGCTCCAATATTTGGACAAGTTTATACAAGTTCTTCATCATCATATAACATTAATGTTACATGATGGATTGCTTCAATATGGACATTTAATACATGTAAGCATTTGGAACACACTCATGGTGCCATTAACATGACCTTGACCTTTTTGACCTTCACATGGTTGTGGAAACACTTAGCCATTTTTTTATGTCAAAAAAGTTTGAAACTTTTTTGACATAAAAAAATGGCTAAGTGTTTTCGCAACCATTTGTTCTCTATTTATGCATTGAATTTGAAATCATGGGGTACAATACTCTTTAGACACAAAGCTTATCTGCAGCTCTGCACACACCTCATTTCTCCAGTCACAGCCATAATTCTGTTGTACAGGACTACAGTTCGAGCTCCGATAGTGACCTTGACAAGCGCAGCAGGAGGTCAAGGAAACACTCACCAAACAAACGGAAGGATAAAAAGAGGTCAAAGACGTCAAGGTCACTGAAGAGCAAAGGTCAGAGGTCACCAAGTCCGAGATACGACAGTGACGACATGAAAAGTAAACACAAGAAGAAAAACAAGAAGCATCGGTTCTCGGAAGAGAAAAGTCCCGACAACGAGCCGAGGAGAAAACTACTCGGTCCGTTAAAATTCAAAAAGTCCAACAAGACTGTATTGCATCAGACTATTATGGCGTTTAATTCTGATAATGATGACGATGAAGAGCCTGTACAACAGCGAAAGTTGAACCTTTATATGCCACGTCGTCAGGGGTCGGTGTCGAGCGACGACCTTATACAGCCACCAGTTCAAAGGTCAGAGAGGTCAGAATCACCGATGCCTCCCAAAGAGACGATATCACTGTCGCCGCTGAAGAAAAAGTTAGCGGAGAGGAAGCAGTCGCCGGAGTATGTGAAAGACGATCGATCGAAGTCGAAGCACAAGAAATCGCACGGAAGGTCACGATCAATGTCAAGTAGTCGAGGAAGATCATACACTCCTGAGAAGAAATGTAAAAAGCACGATAAGCAGGAAAAGAAGAAGAGAAAGGAAGAACGAAAGAAGGATGACCGACATGGAAAGAATCGCGATGATACGCCCACATCAGACTTAAGGTAATGAAGTGTTCATTTCTCAACTCTTTGCTTGCTAACGGTGAAAATAACATCCAACATATTATGAGTATGTTTCTTATTTCTCTCTGTAAATATGTCTTGGAATTTCATTAGAATTGCGTCCCCTCCTCTGGACGCAATTCTAAGGAAATTCCAAGACATATTCATGATATTTATAGGGAGAAATAAAAGAAAATACAATGAATTGTCGTCTGCTATTTTTGTCTCGCCCACGAAAACGGAAAGCGAGACTAAGGTTTTGCTTTTCCGGAGTCGGCGGCGGCGGCGGCGGCGGCGGCGGCGGCGGCGGCGGCGGCGGCGGCGTCATCATTCAATGTTCAGTTTTCGTGTTGCGGTCATTACTTATCGGCTTAGTCATCAAACTTTATACATACATTTACTATGATATGTACATGAATATAGGACTATTCTTGGGGCCCCAGGGTCAACGTCAAGGCCCCAGGGTCAACGTCAAGGCGGAACAAGGCGAGACATTTGATTCCGCGGAATTTTTGTTTAACTATTTATAGCCCACAAATTTCCCAGCATGCAAAGATTAAATAAATAATGAAGTCGACCTATTCCACAACATTTGCAAAAGTGTGATTTTGTACCTAAGAACATGTGTGATATTTACTAAGCTTACAATATTTTCAGTAAATGACGGCGAAAGTTACCAAATTTTCATAGCAACTGCGTAATTCTCTTACAGCAAATATTTCAGTTTCCGTAAATATATTTCATAAAAAATCATGTTTTCTTAGGCACAAAATCCCATGGCATGTCTCAAATTTATGAGGTGGTCGATGGGCAGAGGGTTAACCCTTAGACCGCTACTCACAACAATTGTCGTCTGCTGTTGCTTTTATATTTTGCCTTATTTCTTAATAAAAACATGGTTTGACAGCACTTCAGAATCATTTCCAATGGAAATGATTCTGAAATGCTGTCAAAGCATGTTGTAAATTATTCTAAAGTGCCGTCAAAGCATGTTTTTGATGATAAAAATGGAAAATAGAAAATAAACAGCAGACAACAACAAAAATAAGATAGCGGTCTAAGGGTTAACATGCTTTGAACCCTTGAAGTTGAAAACCCTTCTCTATCGTGTCTATATATAGAATGCTATTGGTAGTTTAACCAGCGCTCCAGATGAGGTGTTCATTGGCGTATTTTATGTACTAGTTTTAGCAGAATACGCATTGATTATCAAAAGTGGGAGTAAAAAATACTCACAATAATGTGAAAATACACATTGATTTTCAAATTGAGTAGTGAATATACAGTCGAACCTGTGAACAACGACCGGCAAAGGGAAGTGGCCAAAGTGGTCGTTGTTGACAGGTGGTCGTTGTTCCAAGGGTCGAACATTTTCACAACAAAGTCAGCCATTTATTTAGCATTCTATTGTAATCTATATGCATGCGTAGAAAACGTCTTGGCTGTATACACTTCACCTGAAGATTCGCTATTGCACGATCGTGGAGTGTATCTGCTTTTAAATTAAAAATTGCATGAAAATGGCTAAAATAGTCAATTTATTGTGTTTTGTCATCTTGTTGTTAGTGTTCTGAACCCAGCCTCGCTTTGGAAATTATATACAAAGGGGAGTAATTATCTTCACGATAAGTATATCCCGCGGCTTGCTTTGGTGCACCATTTAATAGCTTGTCGTAATTACATGTAAGTGGTTTAATTTAGCATGACCATTAGTATTTTGTTTTCTTATTCTCAATTTCACACCATCAGTTGAAATTAATAACGGTCATATAGTCTTTATTAAAACGATAGCCTATGTGGCGCGGCCTGTGAAAACCGCGAGTTTTTTTGTAACAAAAATATTTCATTGAATGTGTCAAGTCGAGTAACCCACACGAGCTAGGTGTCCAAATCAGGAGAGAACACCAGGCTTATTTGCTTTCTGTCCAATGTATACTATCCTGGTCAAGCCCGAATATTTAAGCAGCCTATGACGAATTGGCAATGTCCGCTGACGTAATTACTGATGTTTTTAATTAGAGATTCGCGAGCATTGTAAACCATGGGCAGACTACGCGAATCCACTGCCTGGTCTGGCCGCTATTGCAATAAGCCGGGATTTGTCGGAGATCGAGACCCAATTCATATAAACACGTTTGTCGTGTCAGTTTAGACTGGTTCCCGGTCGCTAGGAATAATGCTAGGCTGCGCATCCGACAGGGTACCAATCTAGTGTGGACTACGTGACCGCGTGTATCGATATTTAATATGGCCTTGTGCCCCGCGGTGTGAAATTTACACTTGACACGCGCGGTGTGTTTGAAGTCTTGGTCTTGTCACTGTAGACGAATCAGCATCGTGTAAACACAGTTTGCCAGCTAATGATGAAGTTTTATGACTTGCACGGAATTACATTATGCCTATTGGAATACACGACACGGAATACATATCGGGAATTACCGTTAATGGAGTTATGCAATATTTTTCATGGAAAATGTTTAATGTCGCCAAAATGACACCGACCATATCGGGCAAGGTAAATGTTTTCAAAAGAATGCGAATGTAATTGATGACTAATTGGTTACGACCAGTTGCAATTCAGATGATAGCGACCAGATTTTGATGAAAGGAAAATAGCGATTGTGGTGCTATTTTTTTTGGCTGACAAAAACATGACCTGGTCGCTGTTCACATACAAAAATGCCGTGTGGGAATGAAAATAGCTGGTCGTTTGACGCAGTTCGGGGGTGGTCGTTATTCCAAGGTCTTATAAAGAACAAAATTGGACGGGTGTGGGGGGGGGGTTTAACTGGCCGTTGTGGACAGGTGGTCGCTATTCCCAGGTGGTCGTTAACACAGGTTCGACTGTACTGTAATAAAGTTGAAAATTTACTTAGTTGAGCTGCAAAAAGCAAACAGCAGCTCAAATAAGTGAATTTTGAAATTTGGGGGTATAATACTCTTTAGATACAAAACTTATCTGCAGCTCTGGTTTAACAATCAGGATTCTTCCTTACCAGAATCTTGACTGGAGACCTGGTTTGGCCCTCAGGTACGTCTTTGACATTCTTGTATGTGAGCGTTTAATCTGGTTATACATGCACCCCTTATTTGAGTAATACGATTATTCATAATCCTATTAGTTTTAGGGGAAGGGGCAACATTATTTTGGTGTGGTATGGACCTGGCACCAGCTCAGGTTATTTCAGGGCTGAATTTTTATGGTTTTCACTGTATATATTCTGTTCTGATTTTGGGATTTCCCCCCAATGCAGCAGGTTAAATGTGGGATCGAACCCGTTGGCCCAGACTTTTATGACCTTAGCTGATAGGCCGTTAAACACCAATACATAAAATTAAATTAAATCAAAAGACACAAGCCTGGTATTCTCTATACAGGGATATTTCGCCGGAGCCGGTGAAGAAAAAAAAGAAAGAGAAGAAGAAGAAGAAGGAGCGAGAGTTATCTACAAGCCGAGACGAGCACGAGAGAAAACACAAGAAGGACAAGCGTGACCGCGAGAGACTTAGATCCGAGTCTCCGCCCAGCCGTGACCGGTACGGCCCGAAGGCGGGAAAACACCGGAGTCTGGAGCGGAGGAAGGAGGATGATCGAACGAAGTCACCGGCCGGGAAAGGGCCGAGAGACGCGTACCAGGACAGAAGGGGAAAATCACCGGAGCTGGCATTCAGAGGTAGGTGCATTATCAGAGCTCCAGACAAGCTGCATATTGGCGTATTTTACGCACTTATTTTAGCAGAATAGTGAATAGAGTAGTGAAAATACTGTAATAAAGTTGAAAATTACTTATTTTGAGCTGCAAAAAGTAAACAGTGTTTGCTTTTTGCAGCTCAAATAAGTGAATTTTTTAATTTGTTTTATTTTTTGTCATTTGTTCTATTAAATATGGAAGAAAATCAATGCATCCATTTGTAAAAGTCAAATACGCATTGGTATTTGACATATAGTGGTATAATACACTTTCAATACAAAACTTATCTGGAGCTCTGTATTATGTTTAAACCTGGACTCCCACCTCCCAGGTTGTAATATAAGGAGACATATATTTTTCGTCCATTCTTTATACATGTATGGCATTTTTGTTGGCAAATTGAATATTCATTTACCAGTACTGGACGTGTTTAATTGAGATTATTATGCTTGTTACAGGGCTCCATATAAGGAATTAGTAATTGAATATTGTCACTCCATTATTTCTGAAGCAATTGGGTATTGTCAAAATTTAATTGGGTAAAATAGACAGCAATTATTGAATAGTTTGCTTCGAAATTAAAACATGTCTTGGAATTTCATTAGTGTCCTTGGAGACAATTCTAATGAAATACCAAGATGTTTTTCATGGAAAATAAGAAAAATATGCTATATTTGTGGTCTGTTTGTTGTTTTATGCAACATAATAAAGGTACCACAAAATGTTTATTGCTTTTTGATACTCGCTGCTTCTGATTTCAATTGGGTTTTTGGCAATTTTAATTGGGTATTTAAGCAAATACGCAGCTTATCTGGAGTTCTGGCTTATTATATCAAACTTGAATATGTCAGGGGCGAAAACCATCATTCCTTAAATTTGTTAACAGAAACAACTATCTTATACTCTATATTTATGTTTTGCTGTGCAATGATCACATTTTTATATGTTATCTCCCTTGAGGTAGCATATTATGTCACACAAATTTCTATGAGGGCAGCCATATTGTCGTGCTACGTCTAAACGGTGAGTATGACAAAGAAAATAGTGCCCTGTGCCAACTTATCCTATGGTGTTTTGGTCTGTCTTGTTTTGTATCTAAAACTCTACATATACTATTCTCTATAGTTTTCACAGTTTTGGGCTCAGTTTATCAGTTAAATTCTGGAAAATACAAATCAAGACATTTCGTGCGTATGAATACAGCAGCTATTATCTTTAGTACTCACAGTTAGGTAGCAGTGACCAGTTAGCCGCCAATTTGGTCAATTTCTTTTCTGGGAGTTTCAAACTGTAATTTATTCTTGAGAAAATGTATGGATGGGAATGAGTTTGCACCATCACAGTACATTTGCCTCTGGATGATGATTGAGAAAATATGCCACTTTCAGTCTCTAGTTCCGCAAGTGATCAGTTTTTGTGGAGTACTTATATTATGTTGATAAAACTATTTATTCAGGGGACACATTTATTTGATATAAATTTTTAAAAATGTCCTGCCTCATTTGCATTTAAAAATAGCCTGATACAATCGCGCGTCTCTATCAGTAAATTAAAGATTACTAAATGATTATATCTGTATGGCGGACACTAGTAATTTTTAAAACTGGTGAAATAGTTACACAATAATACACTTTTATTGTGATTGAAGTGCTCTCTCACTTTCATGTGCATTCCTAACTGTATATGACCTTGGGGTTGAATGTATGTAAAACCCTAATCAATCTATCACTGCCACAATTTTTGCACTCTATGCACGTTTATCATCAGCCCTAGGCCGTCCGTCCGTCCGTCCGTCCGTCCATCCATCAGAAATCTGCGTTAAAGTTTTTAAATACCTTATATCTCTGCAGTCCTAAGTCACATTGACTTGAAACTTCATATGCTTATTAGTCATCATCCATATATGCATGCTGTATCCCACTCATGCGGCCCCTGTGCCCAAGGTCAAGATCAAATGACTTAGAAGTTTGCGTTAAATTTTTGTCAAAATTTGTGTTAATGTTTTCAAATACCTACTATCTCTGTAACTGTAAGTCGGATTTGCTTGAAACTTTGTATGCTTATTGGGCATCATCCATATATTCATTCTGTCTCCCACTCATGCAGCCCCTGTGCCCCTATGTCAAGGTCAAATGACTTAGAAGTTTGCGTTAAACTTTCTATCAAAATTTGCAAAGTTTTCACGTACCTACTATCTCTGTAACTGTAAGTCAGATTTGCTTGAAACTTCGTCTGCTTATTGGACATCATCCATATAATCATTCTGTGTCCCACTCATGCTGCCCCTGTGCCCCAAGGTCAAGGCCAGGTTTGTGTTATTATAAAATCTGCGTTAAGGTTTTTACATATCTTATATCTCCACAATTGTGACTCCAATTTACTTCCAACTTCCAATACTTTTCATCATCCATATTTTCATTCCATAGCCTGCCCATGTGATCCACATGCCAAAGGTCAAGGTCAAATGACTTTGAAATTTGTGGAAGTTTTTACATACCTTATGGGGTGTTTCACAGTTATATAGGGAATTTGTGTGTCACATTAGTAAAAAAATAGATCAAATACAATTCAATGTTTTCATACAAAAATATTAACTTCGATATGTTGGCCATATTGTGTGAAAACAGTTTTTGGATCAGGTTCCTCGTTTTAAAACTGGGCTACCTAAAACACGCCTGGCTGCATGGGCCTACACACACTACATTTAAATGCATAACATGGGCTTGTAATAATGTACAGTGTGTATTTATGATGTGTATAGTGTTTTTGTAAAGAACTGGTCAGGAACAAACTAATTTCACAATGTTACAGTTATTTTGAGTCGATATATATACCTCGTAGTGTCCACGTACCCCCAAGTGTTAACACTTCGCTTGTCCTACTGGTGCGAACTGGCCGCAGTACGACTACACACCAGATAATAATAATAATATGTTGATGGTATATTTATCTCGCCCATTCGCATATTCAATCCAGAACCCAGTAGTGGCCGCGGGATACACCCAGATATGTCAATCCGCCCGGCTTGTCCGCTATATCGGCAGCCAGGCAGAGCCATACACAGACTAGTCCGCGTCCCAGAAGGGCTACACGCATGGGTTGTGTTCTATAAGTGGCAGTCGGATGCACCAAGTAGTCAACTGCCCTCCGTCGAGGCCAGCAGCAGATCCACAATGTAATGTGCACATCAACCACCCAGAACACTGAGATATGAATAATAAGAACAAAAAATGCCCTAGCAACTAGTCTAAATTAGCTCAATTCCAGCCAAAAAAAATCGCCCATCACAAGCCCACCCCAGCCCCAACCTACCGTTTCGCAAATCCAGAAGTAACAATCAAGTGAATCAGAATAAACACAATGGAAATATAAGTTAATTTCCAACAGTTAAAATGGCCGCCGCCGGTAACGTTGGCGACACCTGTTGACATGCCTATATATCGCTCCGCCCTCCAACGTGTCCGTGACTGGTTGGACAGCAACATCACGTGGTAGGTGATACGATTTGCTGGCATATAGACAAGGCCACCCAATCCGGTAGCTGGGTGTGTATCTGGGTGTTGGTGTCTGGGTTAGCTGATGTCAGTGTGGGTGTATGGATAATATACGTGTCAAGATTAACTGATGTCGGTGAGTGTGGGAATCCGGATAACACAGATGTCCGGATTAGCTCACGTCCCCTATTTAACCATCCATCCCGTCCATTCAGTCATCTGCCCCGCTACATCCCCGTCTACCTACTGTCGTTTCTTGTCTGTGTGCCAATGTGTTCATCCTTGACATGCCAATCACGTCATTTACCCTCTTTGATTATTCAGTTTACACACCGGTTGTCATGGCAACGCCACGCATGAGTCATGGAGGGTGGGCGAGACAGTAACATGTCAACAAGTGTCATCACACCGCTCATTGATGGCAAACATTTACACGTATGGCTACATCACAAAAATTGAAACTCAACAAAAACAAAACAAAGATAAAACACAATGTTGTATTAAACGATTATAAGAAACATAAAGTCAGAGATTTGTGTCGTTCTTTCGTCGTATTAATGACCAACTAGGTTACTGGGTAGCAATGAAAATACCAAGGTGTGGGATCACATGTTTCCAAACGGCGTGACCTCATGTTTTTTTTAGATGTGGTTACAGTAGATTTCCTTTAATATCTTTCTAATGGAATGACATTTTTATGAAATATACCGCAGCAAATCCGGTACACGTTGCCCTTTATTGTATAGGCAGCTTTAATCTCATAATTCTGTCGTTTTGACGAAGAATCGGTTACCGTAAATGTAAATAACCAGATGGCCGCGGCCCGCATGTCGAGCCCGCCGAGGCATTTGATGGTATTGTTAAAAACTTTAGATTTGCAGATTTCAGACGCACGCACGCACGCACGCACGCACGCACGCACGCACGCACGCACGCACGCACGCACGCACGCACGCACGCACGCACGCACGCACGCACGCACACATGTCATTGTGATCACTATATCTCGCTTTCCGCAAGCGGGCTCGACAAAAACTAGAGCATGTGAATGCAAGAAATAAACGGTACTCGATTCTTTTGGAAGTTATAAGTTATTGTAATTAACTTTCAGCGCACCCATAAAACACATGTCATCGTATTTGATGGCTACACATCATCAAAATCCGTCCATTTGTTAGGAAGATTTTATCGCCCCTGGTATCAGTGTGGAAATTTACGTCTGATATAAAATGTATAATAATGCCAATCAATACGTGGTATAATGGTGAATGAATGTGTATTTTGCCAGAAAATGTCTCGGATGATGTCTCTGATATAAAGTACATGTTGTGCCTACTGAGTGGGCATGTACCTTTAACAAACAGTATCTGCACTATTCGCCATTCCATCAATGAAACGCCTAACAAGCCTGTGACCTCCCAATGTGTCTGGTTTATAGAGGTTCCGCAGTATATATAACTTGCACCAAGCCTCCAGCATCCAGAGGACCAGATCCATTAATAATGATAGTTTTTATACGACTGTTTTTTAAAAACGGTACGTATTATGTTTTACCGGGCGGGTGGGCGGGGGGCGGGCGGCGGCGGGCGGGCAGCTGAAGAAAAAGTGCATAGTTCGTGTACACAACTCCTCCGAAACCGTTCAGTCGATCGATCTGAAACTATACACACGTCTTCTACACATATTGAAGATGTGCACCTTGGTGTTTTTATGCCGAAAAAATATTTTTTAACAAAAATATCACCTTTTTAACTTAATAGCCATTTTTTCTACATTTTTCAATACAGTTCTATATACGGTACAGAGTTTGTGTACACAACTCGTCCGAAACCGTTCAGTCGATCGATCTGAAACTATGCACACGTCTTCTACACATATTGAAGATGTGCACCTTGGTGTTTTTATGCCGAAAAAATATTTTTTAACAAAAATATCACCTTTTTAACTTAGCCAATTTTTGTTTTCATTTTTCTATACAATTCTATATACGGTACAGAGTTTGTGTACACAACTCCTCCGAAACCGTTCAGTCGATCGTTCTGAAACTATACACACGTCTTCTACACATATTGAACATGTGCACCTTGGTGTTTTTATGCCGAAAAAATATTTTTTAACAAAAATATCACCTTTTTAACTTAGCCAATTTTTGTTTTCATTTTTCTATACAATTCTATATACGGTACAGAGTTTGTGTACACAACTCCTCCGAAACCGTTCCGTCGATCGTTCTGAAACTATACACACGTCTTCTACACATATTGAAGATGTGCACCTTGGTGTTTTTATGCCGAAAAAACATTTTTTAACAAAAATATCTTTTTAACTTAGCCATTTTTAGCGCGCCTTCCGAAGGAAGAAGAAGTGCTTATGGCATACCCTCGGCGTCGTAGGCGTCCATCTGTCTGTCCGTCCGTCTGTCTTCAAAAATTATAATGACCTATATTTTCGTGCTTGGATTTGCTTCATATTTCACACACACATTGCTCCAAGGGTCCTCTACTGTGCTGTGGCAAATCTACGTCCGTGCCACCCCTTCTAAGCCCAGGGTCAAGGTCACATACTTTGTGCATCTCAAAACCTTAACGCTCGGACGCTCGGGTAAATGGCCTATATTTTCTGTTTCCTTGCTTGGATTTGCTTCATATTTCACACACACATTGCTCCAAGGGTCCTCTACCTCTGCTAAGCCCAGGGTAAAGGACAAATACTTTGTACGCTCAAAACCTTAACACGCTCTGGTAAATGGCTCATAAATTAATAATGGCTCAGTCGCTCGGGTAAATAATGGCCTATATTTTCTGTTTCCTTGCTTGGATTTGCTTCATATTTCACACACGCATTGTTCCAAGGGTCCTCTATTGCACTGTGGCAAATCCATGTTCAAATGTGCCCTCGGTTCCTTTGCTGCCACCGGGCGCGCTTCATTGTCCTCTGACAACTCTTGTTTTATTTATTGTGAAAAAAAGATTTTCCTATGGGAATTTAACATTGTGGAAAAAATTGTAAATTGACTCTGAAACCTTGTTAGATAGCTTGGAACTGATGTTACTAAGAAAAGAAAAAGTTAGATATTGAAAATCGGTCCACAAATTAAAAAAAATCTAGTTTTAGCTCCCATGTTAAATTCCGATAGGAAACTCGTTTTTTCGCAATAAAATCAATATTTAATGGAAATTCATCAACTGTTTTTTTGGGGAGTGTGATTTTTAGCTCACCTGTCACATTCTCCTCTGGTGTTCATGGAGTCAGGTGAGCGAATTAGGGCCATCATGGCCCTCTTGTTTTTTTTTATTGGTGAAAAAGTAAATCGATCGTTTTTATATTTAATGTGTGTAATAGCGAAAAGTTAGTCGGCAGCAAAAACGTGGAACAGATAGTAATGTGTAAAACACACCACATCACACATTATCCGGAGCCTTGATCAATGCTTGCAAACAGCTCCTTGAAGATCCCAGTAGCCTATTTCATCAACATTGCAAAGTATACTTTACTAGCAAAGTATACTTTGAGGGAGTAATCATTTATTTTTCCAGAAATGCATTATTTCACATAGAACTAACAAATGCATATATTTCATGATTAAAAGTATGCAGAATTATTATACTGAATTTATTACATTATCACAGCCATTAAATGGCTGTGATAATGTAATAAATTTAGTATAATAAAAATTAATAAATTTTTTAAAAAATTGAAAATTTCTCCCTCAAAGTATACTTTGCTACAGCCTCCCTATAGGTTTTCACACGAAATGTCGCCCCATTTTCAGCTCCAACTATCATTGCTGACAACCCTGCAATAAAATACATCCTCGACATCATGAATGGTGACATATGAGACACGCCATTCGATTTTGTACCTCAGAACATGTGCGATATCTCGTGAAAATTATTTACAAAATTTAATATATTTTCCGTAGATGACGTCGAAAGATGACAAAATTTTCATAGCAAATGTGCCTATGTCCATTATTAATGGAAATATTAGTAAGTTCTGTCAGACCAAGGATGTTAAGTCACTCTATGTCTCTGGTCAGACATCGTGTATCATTCCTCAGTATTTAATAGTTTGAATACCAACTTCAAACAGGTACCTACGTTTGGTTTAAACAATATTTATACCCCCACAAACAAAGTTTGTTGGGGGTATATAGGAGTCAGCTTGTCTGTCGGTCGGTCGGTCGGTCTATTGGAAATTCCCTTCCGCTCTATATCTTCTACACCCATGCATGGATTATCAAATGCCTTGGCACAAATGTTTCTCAGGATGAGAAGGTGTGTCGCGATCAATAACCACGCACCTACGTCCAAGGTCAAGGTCACAGTTGAAGGTCAAAGGTCAAATCTATTGAAATTCCCTTCCGCTCTAGATCTTCTACACCGATGCATGGATTATCAAATGGCTTGGCACAAATGTTTCTCAGGATGAGAAGGTGTGTCGCGATCAATAACCACGCACCTACGTCCAAGGTCAAGGTCACAGTTGAAGGTCAAAGGTCAAACCTATTGCAGGCGGCAGACAGATAAACTGCATAGTTTGTGTACACAACTCCTCTGAAACCGTTCAGTGGATTGATCTGAAACTATACACACTTTTTATGCCGAACAAATATTTTTTTTACAACTTTTTAACTTAGCCATTTTTTCTATTTTTATTAAATTGATTCATTGCGTTCTTGACAAACTCGGCACAGAGTTTTTAATCAAAATCATATTAATCCATTACTCGTGTAAGATCCTCTATAACTGATGAATGAATTTTCAAATGTTTTCAGATTATCTCATTTTCATTGACCACGTACGCAGGTAAAAGGTCAATGTCACACATATCTCTAAGGCCAGCATTAAATAATGATCATGAAATTTTTATTCAAACCTATAAAACTCTTCTAATGTTAAGCTATTTGTAAGTCCAACTGTTTGTGGGGGTATTATGATCAATCCTGTGATAGTTCTAGTTATTTATGAATTACAAATAACAATATACATTACATTACAAGAAAGGTGGAATTCGAAAACAAGCCATATGACTTATATGAATTCGTCTTCCAGCATGGCATATTATTGTGATACATTATATAGAGAATAGTAGGTTAGTGCCGTGAATGGGAAAAAATATCCGGCAAGGCTCAAGAATTTCTTTATTTCTCATCAGAAGTATATGTTGTGACCACTCATTTGAACCGTCTCGCCGAGACGGTTCAAATGAGTGGTCACAACATATACTTTGGTTTAGAAATAAGGAAAATAGATAGAGAATAGTAGGTTAGTGCCGTGAATGGGAAAAATATCTGGCAAGGCTCAGGAAACGGGATGGGCGAGGCTCTGCCGAGCACATCCCGTTTCCGTGCCGCGCCAGATATTTTTTTCCCATTCACGGCACTAACCTACTATTCTATTTATCCCGTCAACACCTACAAATGGCTGTAAAATGCAAAAATAGTATTGACTGGATATCAAAAATGTTTCACGGCACCGTGTTTCACGGCACATACGCACTGCACTGTGTTGACGGGATAAATTACTATTATAAACCAATTTTGTATGCGATTTATGAAAACAACATATACAAGCATCAGTATTTTACAATATATATGAAGAGAGGGAGAAAAAAAAGCAGGGGTAGAAGTAAGGTGGTGGTGGGGGGGTGGGGGTATAATTATAAGAGTATGTTTGTCCTGTTACACATGCTCGCACTGCCCCGACCGATCCAATGCGACATCCGAACCACTGTCACCAGTTAGTTGTCTGATCTGAGAAAGAGAAAACGTTTTGACACCAATATGTATGTCTGAACTGCGGCAAAGACTTCTTCATTAACACCTACAGGAAGCAAGGGATTACCTACGTTTGCCCTCCTGTGGTCGGTATAAACAGAGAATAATCTTGCCCATTGCCAATGCCCGCCCCAGCTCGTAGCCCACGCCCAGAGATGGTTGGGTTACCTCTGCCACGACGACTGCAATGCATATATGGAACACGCTCAGAGCTGCATATAATGTATTGGCGTATTTCACGCACTTGTTTTAGCAGAATACGCATTGTAGGTATAGGGTAGGTAGGTTTTTTTTTGTTTTTTTTATAAATGAAGCTGTAAATTGTTAAATACAACATGTATCTTGTTTACTTTATATGCCATTAGTTGTAGTATGAATATTAATTAAGCTCACAATTCATTGTATATTCTGGTGGATATTTAGCATCAAAAGAACACACAGAATGCACATGAAACTGTACATCCCGACTCCTGTATGCAATATAATATATTATGTCAAAAATTATCAATTGTAGTGTTTAATTCAAACCCAAAAGTGATCTGTAAATGCACATGAATTAGTGTTGAGAATAAATATTAAGACTTGACCCAAAACTTAATCCATGGTTTAATGCCGAAGACGCTGATGCACATGTGTTTGTTTGTTTGTTTGTTGTGGTTTAACGGCCATTCAACAGCTAAGGTCATTTAAGGCCGGGTCAATGGGTTTAGTACTAAATCCCATATATTGCCTGTACAAACAGGGGGGGAAATCAGAACTGAATATTTACAATAAGAAAGCTCTATATTCAGCCCTGAAATCAGAATAATCCTGATTTGATGCCTGATTTCTATATGTGAGCACTGCTTGCAATACAATGGTATCATGTCCGCAAACACTGATGAACTAGCTATAGGAAAAATGTAAAATGTTCGTCTTTCTGGAGAATCTTGGCATCTATGTTTATACGTAACAAGATGCGAGTCCCACTAGACCAAACCCCAGCCATCGTGTCAATTGGCAATTTCTGTTGTTGTTGATTGTAGGCTTACGATGTTGTCCGGTGATTTCGCGCAGCTAAGGAAACAATAAAGTAACCAATCTATAAATATCGCATATTCAGACCTACAACTTTATATGCATAATAACTCGCCATTTCCCCGTATTTCTACGAAATATCATGCAATAAAAGAAAGTGCATCAATGTAAACGGCCGCTATTTGTGAACTCCCGTTGGGTATTCCCCGAAAATCTGGATGTCCGTGTACTTGCGCAGTGCGATTTTAGTGATGTCAGTTAATTATATTTGTCTATGGTGGCCAATACACACCAACATGACTGTCATTTCTACGTTCAGGGAAGGGCGTCAAATAAGTCAGCATGTGATAAATTACAGTCAGGGAACAAATTAATGACAGTATAACACATCCAGCTTAGATTAATACCCAGATTAATGCAAGTACTCAAAATACTACAAAAAAATATATATTCAAACAAGTTTGGGCTTCCATACATTGAAAATGTTGTAGTAGTTTCCCCAATGACGTCATTTGTATGTTTTAATATACTCGATCCGGGGCCAACTATTTCATTCACAAAACAGAAGTAAACATGGTTTTGAGTCTGGGGAGGGGGATACATATGCGCTTGTCGACAAGCGTCCATTTCTAGTTCCACATTTGCATTGAAACTGTTGTCCACTAGCGGAGCAGCAGCAGCAGCAGCTGAGCGCACGCTGGGAGCAGCAGCGGCAGCGTGAGCAGCAGCGGGAGCAGCTGGAACAGCAGCTGGTGCAGCTGGAGCAGCAGCTGGTGGAGCAGCTGGGGCAGCCGTGGGAGCAGCAGCAGGAGCAGCAGAGTAAGAAATCGTACCCGTCTATGTTTTTGTCTCACCCACGTTAGTGTAAAGTGAGACATACAAGTCACAATTCTGGTCTGTGCATTGTTCTTATCATCGTCATAGGTGTCCACAACTTTAGACATACATCCATCAGAATGTTACATATCTCCTGACATGTTGGACGGATCTGTACCAAACTTTGTCAATAGCTTCCTCACATTGAGTGGATGAGACACTCCCCGATGATCGCCTTGTTGGAGTAAATTTGGTTTCCAGGTTGTAATGCAAAAAGAAACATATCATTCCATCAGTAAATTCAGGGATTAAACTACCATGCCTCCAGGGGCATTGTATAGGCCCCTTCCCCAAAGCTTAGGGACCTTTTATTTTTCCCAAAATGTAAAATATATTTCCAATTGAAAAGTAAAACAAATTGTCATCACAAATATGATGGTCATAAACTTGATAACCTACTCAAGAAAATGCAGTAGAAAGAATCTCAATGCAGTTACAACTCACTTAGAAGTGTTTGAAGTGCCTGAGAGCAACTACTATTTTGCTTGCCTAATTTACAAGGATGTCACATTTCCCAATTTACCCGACTCACGCGCTATGTCTTCCCAAAATCTATATCAAGAGCCCCTTCCCAAAATGTGTGGTTTAATTCCTGAAATGGCAATCAATATACAGTCGAACCTCTGAAAACCGAACACAGAGTCTTGTTAGTTGTGATTAATTTTTGTCGAGCCCGCTTGCGGAAAGCCAGACATAGTGATCACAATGACGTCCGGGTGTCTGTGCGTCCGTGCGTCCGTCCGTAATGTGCGTCCGTCTGTCCATCCGTCCGAAATATGCGTAAAGTTTTTAAATACCTTATATCTCTGCAGTTCTAAGTCGTATTGATTTGAAACTTCATATGCTTATTAGTCATCATCCATATATTCATGTTGTATCCCACTCATGCAGCCCCTGTGCCCAAGGTCAATGTCAAATGACTTGGAAGTTTGCATTAAAGTTTCTGTCAAAATTTGCGTTAAAGTTTTCACATACCTACTATCTCTGTAACCGTAAGTCAGATTTGCTTGAAACTTTGTATGCTTCTTTGGTATCATCCATATATTCATTCTGTGTCCCGCTCATGCAGCCCCTGTGCCCCAAGGTCAAGGCCAAATGACTTAGAAGTTTACGTTATTATAAAACCTGTGTTAAAGTTTTTACATACCTTATATCTCCACAATTTTTACTCCAATTTACTTCCATATTCCAAGGTCAAATGACTTTGAAATATTTGTTTAATGTTTTCACATACCTTATATCTCAACACTTACTCTGATTTACTTCAAACTTCAAATAATTCTTTATTATCATCCATATTTTCATTCTATAGCCCACCCATGCGGCCCACATGCCCAAGATCAAGGTCAATTACTTGGAAAAAGTGCAGATCCTGATGAGACGGCTCGTCACAAGCCGGCTCATTTGAATCTACACTGTTTGCCAATACTACTATACAGGCCTGTGGTGTTGAAATCCTGAATTATTACACTGGGCTGTTTTGGAGTGGTTGAATGTTACAGCATCTGATCATGTTACATATACAAGGCTGTAACTGGAGAAATGGGGCTTATGGGTTTTGTAACCAGTGTCGCTCCTGATCAAATTGCACACTCCTGTAGCCTGATAACGATCTATATTGTTAAAAAAGCATGGCAGGTGTTTCATTAGTTTCATCCAGTCACAGCCACATATTGTAAACACTGATAGTGGAATAGATAAGCACCATTGGACAGCAGAGTAGTGCAGTTCTGGCAGAAAGCGTTGAAACTTTTCGAGTTTGCTGAGAAAAATCTGCCGAGGAAACGTTCAATAAAATGGGTATATCCAGTTGAAAATGGCAGATATCAAAATGACCACCAGAGTAAATGTATTCTGCTGATATCTTAATATATGCAATTCATAGGCATTGAATTTTTATCAATAATAATGTAAAGATCAGGCGATCTGTAGTTTAACTTATTACCCTATCCATCTTAATTGTTCAGTAGAATACACAGTGTGGGATCACATGGTCTATTGTTGTGGCTTTGCGTAATAGTGGCGCCCTTGAGTTGTGAGGTAAAGCTTATTTTTCATCAATACGACTATGGTTTCTTCCTTTCAATGATGGCCATGTTCCAGCTGTTATCAGTACGAGTCCGACAATACAAAATTCCGCGGAATTCTTGTTTACTTATCTCCCTTTGTTGTTTCATGCACTGATTTTGTGTCCGCAGCATAACTCGAACACCCTTTGGAATATTTTCATTAAACCTCACACATGCATAGACCACGACCCAAAGGTGTGTCGCGCTCAAGAATGACAACTCTTGCATCGTTAATTTTTTTTACTTATCTCCCTTTGTTGTTTCATGCACTGATTTCGTGTCTGGAGCATAACTCGAACACCCTTTGGAATATTTTATATTAAACTTAACACATTCATAGAAGACGACCCAAAGATGTGTCGCACGCAAGAATGACAACTCTTGCGTCGTTAATTTCTTAGTTATCTCCCTTTGTTGTTTGGTGCACTGATTTCGTGTCTGGAGCATAACTCGAACACCCTTTGGAATATTTTCATGAAACTTCACACATAGACCATGACCCTAAAGGTGTGTCACGCAAGAATGACTACTCTTGCATCGCTAATTTTTTAGTTATCTCCCTTTGTTTTTCCGCACACTGATTTTGTCTCCGGAGCATAACTCGAACACCCTTTTTTCAAACTACTTGTGTATCTGGGGAGGGGGATACACATGCGCTTGTCGACAAGCGTCCATTTCTCGTTCCACATTTGCATTGAAACTGTTGTCCACTAGCGGAGCAGCAGCTGGAGCAGCATTGGGAGCAGCAGCGGGAGCAGCAGTCGGAGCAGCTGGAACAGCAGCTGGTGCAGCAGGAGCATCAGCAACAGCTGGTGGAGCAGCTGGTGCAGCAGTGGGAGCAGCATCGGGAGCAGCAGAGTAAGAAATCGTACCCGTCTATGTTTTTGTCTCACCCACGTTAGTGTAAAGTGAGACATACAAGTCACAATTCTGGTGTGTGCATTGTTCGTATCAACGTCATAGGTGTCCACAACTTTAGACGTACATCCATCAGAATGTTACATATCTCCTGACATGTTGGACGGATCTGTACCAAACTTTGTCAATAGCTTCCTCATATTGTGTGGATGAGAGACTCCCCGATGATCACCTTGTTGGAGTAAATTTGGTTTCCAGGTTGTAATGCAAAAAGAAACATATCATTCCATCAGTAAATTCAGGGATTAAACTTCCATGCCTCCAGGGGCATTGTATAGGCCCCTTCCCCAAAGCTTAGGGACTTTTTATTTTTCCCAAAATGTGAAATAAATTTCCAATTGAAAAGTAAAACAAATTGTCATCACAAATATGATGGTCATAAACTTGATAACCTACTCAAGAAAATGCAGTAGAAAGAATCTCAATGCAGTTACAACTCACTTGGAAATGTTTGAAGTGCCTGAGAGCAACCTACTATTTTGCTTGCCTAATTTGCAAGGATGTCACATTTCCCAATTTCCCAAAATCTATATCAAGAGCCCCTTCCCAAAATGTGTGGTTTAATTCCTGAAATGGCAATCAATATACAGTCGAACCTCTGAAAACCGAACACAGAGACTTGTTAGTTGTGCTTAATTTTTGTCGAGCCCGCTTGCGGAAAGCCAGACATAGTGATCACAATGACGTCCGGGTGTCCGTCCGTCCGTCCGTAATGTTGTCCGTCTGTCCATCCGTCCGAAATATGCGTAAAGTTTTTAAATACCTTATATCTCTGCAGTTCTAAGTCATATTGATTTGAAACTTCATATGCTTATTAGTCATCATCCATATATTCATGTTGTATCCCACTCATGCGGCCCCTGTGCCCAAGGTCAATGTCAAATGACTTGGAAGTTTGCATTAAAGTTTCTGTCAAAATTTGCGTTAAAGTTTTCACATACCTACTATCTCTGTAACAGTAAGTCAGATTTGCTTGAAACTTTGTATGCTTCTTTGGTATCATCCATATATTCATTCTGTGTCCCCCTGCCCCAAGGTCAAGGCCAAATGACTTAGATGTTTGCGTTATTATAAAACCTGTGTTAAAGTTTTTATATACCTTATATCTCCACAATTTTTACTCCAATTTACTTCCATATTCCAAGGTCAAATGACTTAGAAATATCTGTTTAAAGTTTTCACATACATGTACCTTATATCTCCACAACACTTACTCCGATTTACTTCAAACTTCAAATAATTCTTTATTATCATCCATATTTTCATTCTATAGACCACCCATGCGGCCCACATGCCCAAGATCAAGGTCAATTACTTGGAAAAAGTGCAGATCCTGATGAGACGGCTCGTCACAAGCCGGCTCATTTGAATCTACACTGTTTGCCAATACTACTATACAGGCCTGTGGTGTTGAAATCCTGAATTATTACACTGGGCTGTTTTGGAGTGGTTGAATGTTACAGCATCTGATCATGTTACATATACAAGGCTGTAACTGGAGAAATGGGGCTTATGGGTTTTGTAACCAGTGTCGCTCCTGATCAAATTGCACACTCTTGTAGCCTGATAACGATCTATATTGTTAAAACAGCATGGCAGGTGTTTCATTAGTTTCATCCAGTCACAGCCACATATTGTAAACACTGATAGTGGAATAGATAAGCGCATTGGACAGCAGAGTAGTGCAGTTCTGGCAGAAAGCGTTGAAACATTTCGAGTTTGCTGAGAAAAATCTGCCGAGGAAACGTTCAATAAAATGGGTACATCCAGTTGAAAATGGCAGATATCAAAATGACCACCAGAGTAAATTTATTGTGCTGATATCTTAATACAGTACACTCAGAGTGCTTTGTCCCTTTTCCCACTCGACCTCGTGATCGGATGGAGAGTGGGCATAAACATTCCTCCCACCGTGTCGGGTGGAAATCCCACCCGTCACGGTGGAGAGGCAAAAATCACCACCGTGGGAATATTTTAAAGACCGAATCTGCTGCACACCGCGTTCCCCCGTGACACACCGTATTAGCCCACGGCGCATCACCGTACCAGCGTACAGGTAATGTGGTCAGAGAGGAGTGCATATATGGCTGACAAAACTTTGAAAATCGTCTCATATGCACAGTACTGTCAAAACGTGTTTTGTTGAGAATACGTTACATTTTCGTTTCAGCTCTCGCGATCACGCTTCCCATTTTCGCGATCTCGATCTACGCGCAAGATCGCGAAAGGAGACGATTCTCATGCACAGTACTGTCAAAACATGTTTTGTTGTGAATATGTTAAATTTTCGTTTCGCGATCCATCACGCTTCGCGTTTTCGCGATCTCGGCCTATGCGTAAGATCGCGAAAACGCGAAACATGTTTTGTTGAGAATATGTTTCATTTTCGTTTCACGAAATTGTAACATATGTACAAATCGTCTTAGGAGATGATTCTCATGTGCTGCCAAAACATGTTTTTATTAAGAAATGGAACAAATGTGGACAAACATCAATATTTCTGACAATAAAAACATGGTTTGACAAAACATGAGATGATTCTGATGTGCTGCCAGTACATATTTATTGAGTAAATAAAGATTCCGTTACCTTTTTTTTGAGATTCTACACCTTCTCTCCGACCAATAAAATGGAAGAAATATTTTTATCAAACGCGGTGAAAACCGCTATGCTATAAGAGAGATAAGTTCCATTCCATTAATAAATATGTGTAGAGTAATTGATCGTAAATGTGCTGCTCTTGTATCGGCGTGTTTCAAAGATCCGATCGACACAACTTAACCTTTAGATGTCATTTTGTAACCTTTGATGTCTCACTTTCCAACACCGACACACGTCCCAGTAGGTCACCGCACATGCATATGATGATGTATGACGTGATCGGACAAAACCGGGCTTATTGCATATGTGACTAGCGAAGACCAACATGTGTTCACCATCAGTAGATCGTAACATGTCCCTAACAGGACACGTAAATCGTTTTAAGAGACGATTCTCATATGCTGCCAAAATATGTTTATTAGAAAAAATAATATTATTTTTTTGACATAACATGAGAATTGCCTCCTAAAACACGAGAATTATAATGGTGTTCTGTTAGTGTCGTGTAACTCGCATTTACTCGATCTCGACCTCTACACGAGATCGCGAAAACCCTTTCATATGTATCTGACATATTCCCCAATATCCACATTTCTTCTATTTCTTAATTAAAATAATGTTTTACAGCACATGATTATCGTTTCCTAAGGCGATTATGATACTACAGTGTCCTGTTAGGGCCAGTTACATTCTCGCGTTTTCGCAATGTCGATCCATGCGCCAGATCGCGAAAACGCAAAGTGAGATCGCGAGGTGAAAATGGGACATTATATTATATTCAGTCGTGCGTTTTCGCGCTCTCGCCTCGCGTTGGAATTGCGGTTTACTTGCATGCATGTCAAAGCGAAATTTCAAGACGTATCTGTTTTACACACCATGAGCAAACCCTGTATTTACAAAAGCTTCAGCGGAAGGCGATTTCGCGATGCCAAAGTGCGAGATGATTCTCATGTTTTGTTCTTGTTAAGAAATATGTTTGTTTGAAAGGAAAAATGTATATATTTATAAAAAAAAATGAATAAAAAAACACAAACGTAAGTCAGAATAAGTGTAAATGTTTGGGTACTACGCTATGACTGTACAGGTAAACCAGCCTGGCATCCCGGTGGAACGCGGGGTCGTATCACGGGGGAACACCGTGGCCGTTTTATGGCTATTGGAAGTTCATCCAGCTTGGTCTCCGTCCGCGGTGGTAATACAGGTAAAATATATGGTCACCGTGGGAGGCACATAACTCCCACCGTGATTTTCCCACTCTGAGAAAATTCCTCCCACCGTGAGAGAGTGGAAAAGGGACAAAGCTCTCTGAGTGTACTGTATATGCAATTCATAGGCATTGAATTTTTATCAATAATAACGTAAAGATCAGGCGATCTGTAGTTTAACTTATTACCCTATCCATCTTATTTGTTCAGTAGAATACACAGTGTGGGATCACATGGTCTATTGTTGTGGCTTTGCGTAATAGTGGCGCCCTTGAGTTGTGAGGTAAACCTTATTTTTCATCAATACGACTACGGTTTCTTCCTTTCAATGATGGCCATGTTCCAGCTGTTATCAGTACGAGTCCGACAATACAAAATTCCGCGGAATTCTTGTTTACTTATCTCCCTTTGTTGTTTCATGCACTGATTTCGTGTCCGCAGCATAACTCGAACACCCTTTGGAATATTTTCATTAAACCTCACACATGCATAGACCACGACCCAAAGGTGTGTCACGCGCAAGAATGACAACTCTTGCATCGTTGATTTTTTTTACTCATTTCCCTTTGTTGTTTCATGCACTGATTTCGTGTCCGCAGCATAACTCGAACACCCTTTGGAATATCTTTTATTAAACTTCACACATGCATAGAAGACCACCCAAAGGTGTGTCGCGCGCAAGAATGACAACTCTTGCGTCGTTAATTTCTTAGTTATCTCCCTTTGTTGTTTTGTGCACTGATTTCGTGTCCGGAGCATAACTCGAACACCCTTTGGAATATTTTCATGAAACTTGACACATAGACCACGACCCTAAAGGTGTGTCACGCAAGAATGACTACTCTTGCATCGCTAATTTTTTAGTTATCTCCCTTTGTTTTTCCGCACACTGATTTTGTCTCCGGAGCAGAACTCGAACACCCTTTTTTTCAAACTACTTGTGTATCTGGGGAGGGGGATACACATGCGCTTGTCGACAAGCGTCCATTTCTAGTTCCACATTTGCATTGAAACTGTTGTCCACTAGCGGAGCAGCAGTGGGAGCAGCAGCTGGAGCAGCATTGGGAGCAGCAGCGGGAGCAGCAGTCGGAGCAGCTGGAACAGCAGCTGGTGCAGCAGGAGCATCAGCAACAGCTGGTGGAGCAGCTGGTGCAGCAGTGGGAGCAGCAGCAGGAGCAGCAGAGTAAGAAATCGTACCCGTCTATGTTTTTGTCTCACCCACGTTAGTGTAAAGTGAGACATACAAGTCACAATTCTGGTGTGTGCATTGTTCGTATCATCGTCATAGGTGTCCACAACTTTAGACGTACATCCATCAGAATGTTACATATCTCCTGACATGTTGGACGGATCTGTACCAAACTTTGTCAATAGCTTCCTCACATTGAGTGGATGAGACACTCCCCGATGATCGCCTTGTTGGAGTAAATTTGGTTTCCAGGTTGTAATGCAAAAAGAAACATATCATTCCATCAGTAAATTCAGGGATTAAACTACCATGCCTCCAGGGGCATTGTATAGGCCCCTTCCCCAAAGCTTAGGGACTTTTATTTTTCCCAAAATGTAAAATAAATTTCCAATTGAAAAGTAAAATGAAAAGTCATGCAGAGCATGATGTTATTAGCCGATCAAATCAGGGTAAAGTGCATCGAACATATGTAGGTGTCTCTGGTAACATTGTCAATGGTAAACTATTTTCGACCACAGTTCTGTACCCAGCGTTGACATTTTTCTCGATTTTGTGCAGGTTTTGGAAACCCGTTCTCAAATCCATCCAATAGCAGCAATGCCATAGCAGCAATGTTTTGTTGTCACCATTATGTTGCGAAATATTCCAGCGTAACACCTGTACTGTATGCTCTATTTATCTACAAATTACACTCCGCAATACACAAAGTTGTAGTCACTGTGTGTTTGTCCGAATTCTGTGGCAGCGCGCGAGTGGGCGGAGCTACCAGGGCGATATATATCTAGCGGTTACAGTGTCATCTAAAAATAGACGCAAGCTCCTGCGTATTCAGGCACATGCCCAGATTGGCCTAATGTGCCCCACCCCTCCGTGATTTTTTGCGCGATGTCGGGCGCAAGACAATCAATAATTTGCGGCATTGACAATAATTAAGGGGGATTGCCGCAATCGCGCGTGCTGGATGCATCCCTGCCATCCCTGCATGATACGTAAACAAATCAAAGTTGGCTATGAAGGGCAATTCTTCGTTTTGATTGGTGGAAAATTTTGTGAATATTAACTAGCGTCAAATGACGCTCGCATACGCGATCCAATGGGATAAACCCGAGATGCTGGGATAAACCCGAAAATGCTGGGGTTACTAGTAAGGAGATTTTGAGCAGAGGTCGATTATAAATTAGCCGAATAAACACATTTTACGCGATTATACGTGGCTGAAACTTGTTCTGTTTAATAAATAAAAGCTTTAAATTAGCCCAATAATCGGCGTCTGTTGGCATATATGGCCATTAGAGCCAACTATGGACTTCAACAACAATAACTTCCGGGTTAAATCTCTTCCGGCGTTCAGCTCATTACGTATTCAAAATTGTGTTATTTGGCTATAAGTAAAGTTTTAAACGGAGATAATTGCCAAAAATGCAAACTTTATCGGTTGATGCAATTTGGAAGTGATACAGAAAAATTCGCGTTCGTAGATTACCGAATAGCGGAGAAAAGGGTTGCTACAAACTTTTTCAGAATTCGATGGATAACCAATATATTAGCCGATCTATAAATAGATCGGCTAATAACAAATTGTCATCACAAATATGATGGTCATAATCTTGATAACCTACTCAAGAAAATGCAGTAGAAAGAATCTCAATGCAGTTACAACTCACTTGGAAGTGTTTGAAGTGCCTGAGAGCAACCTACTATTTTGCTTGCCTAATTTGCAAGGATGTCACATTTCCCAATTTCCCAAAATCTATATCAAGAGCCCCTTCCCAAAATGTGTGGTTTAATTCCTGAAATGGCAATCAATATACAGTCGAACCTCTGAAAACCGAACACAGAGACTTGTTAGTTGTGCTTAATTTTTGTCGAGCCCGCTTGCGGAAAGCCAGACATAGTGATCACAATGACGTCCGGGTGTCCATCCGTCCGTCCGTCCGTCCGTAATGTGTGTCCGTCTGTCCATCCGTCCGAAATATGCGTAAAGTTTTTAAATACCTTATATCTCTGCAGTTCTAAGTCATATTGATTTGAAACTTCATATGCTTATTAGTCATCATCCATATATTCATGTTGTATCCCACTCATGCGGCCCCTGTGCCCAAGGTCAATGTCAAATGACTTGGAAGTTTGCATTAAAGTTTCTGTCAAAATTTGCGTTAAAGTTTTCACATACCTACTATCTCTGTAACCGTAAGTCAGATTTGCTTGAAACTTTGTATGCTTCTTTGGTATCATCCATATATTCATTCTGTGTCCCGCTCATGCAGCCCCTGTGCCCCAAGGTCAAGGCCAAATGACTTAGAAGTTTGTGTTATTATAAAATCTGTGTTAAAGTTTTTACATACCTTATATCTCCACAATTGTTAGGCCAAAAAAAAAAAAGAGTTGTATTTCCGGTAACGGCTCCCGACATATGCTGGGTAGGTTGGTCGGGTTTTTTTGTTTTTTTTAATATGTATGTTCCTCCATGCCTGTATATATCATGTTTTTGTGACAGATGGTTCTAATTCTGTTTAATGTTGTAGATACTCGCGGCTTGTCACGGAAAGGAGCATCTTTGCCCCTTTCCGGTGGCCAGCCACAAGCAGCTAATTTCGTCGCGACGACGCGAAAATCGACCATTTCGCCCTGTTGTTGTTTTTGGTTGTCTAAACTTTAGCCGCTGACTTTTTCGGCGCTACCGTAACGATAAAAACCGATTAATCCGAATGATGGTACAGTTTATAAAACACAACAAATTTCATGGGACAAAATATACCGGAATCCGCGAATTTAGTAAGAATAATTTACTTCCATATTCCAAGGTGAAATGACTTTGAAATATCTGTTAAAGTTTTCACATACCTTATATCTCCACAACACTTACTCCGATTACTTCAAACTTCAAATAATTCTTTATTATCATCCATATTTTCATTCTATAGCCCACCCATGCGGCCCACATGCCCAAGATCAAGGTCAATTACTTGCAAAAAGTGCAGCTCCTGATGAGACGGCTCGTCAAAAGCCGGCTCATTTGAATCTATACTGTCAATACTACTATACAGGCCTGTGGTGTTGAAATCCTGAATTATTACACTGGGCTGTTTTGGAGTGGTTGAATGTTACAGCATCTGATCATGTTACATATACAAGGCTGTAACTGGAGAAATGGGGCTTATGGGTTTTGTAACCAGTGTCGCTCCTGATCAAATTGCACACTCTTGTAGCCTGATGTATTGTGCTGATATCTTAATATATGCAATTCATAGGCATTGAATTTTTATCAATAATAATGTAAAGATCAGGCGATCTGTAGTTTAACTTATTACCCTATCCATCTTAATTGTTCAGTAGAATACACACAATGTGGGATCACATGGTCTATTGTTGTGGCTTTGCGTAATAGTGGCGCCCTTGAGTTGTGAGGTAAACATTATTTTTCATCAATACGACTACGGTTTCTTCCTTTCAATGATGGCCATGTTCCAGCTGTTATCAGTACGAGTCCGACAATACAAAATGTAGCAGCATTCTATAATTAGTCTAAACATTCTGTAGAGAAAAAATAGATGAAATTGTTTTGCATTTGCAAACCATACATTTTTATGCCACCGGTCTCGAAGAGCCGGGTGGCATATTGTTTTTGGACCGTCCGTCTGTCCATCCGTCTGTCCATCCGTCCGTCCATCCGTCTGTCCATCCGTCTGTCCGTCCGTCTGTCCATCCGTCCGTCCGTCCGTCCGCCATCCGTTCGTCCGTCTGTCCATCCGTCCGTCCATCCGTCTGTCCGTCCGTCTGTCCGTCTGTCCGTCCGTCTGTCTGTCTGTCCATCTGTCTGTCCATCCGTCTGTCCATCACATCTGTCCATCCGTCTGTCCATCCGTCCATCCGTCCGTCCGTCCGTCTCTCCGTCAGTCTGTCTCTCCGTCAGTCTGTCTGTCCGTCCGTCACACTTTTCGGTTAACCACTTTGTCACAGCTTCTCAAATATGCTGCAGGTGGCATCCGCGTTCGACAGACGCATTTCTTGTTTCTACTGAATTTTAAGACTAACAACCCAACTAACAACATACTATCTCTCCAATCCTATGTCCGATTGACTTGAAACTTCATATTCCTGTTTATCACCATCGATATTTTCATTCCACAGCCCACCCATGCAGCCCGTAGGCTTAAGGCCAAGGCCAAATTGCTTAACAAATTGTTTTTGGTTTATATATCTGTTATATCTCTTCAAACCTAAGTTGGATTGACTTATTTATCATCATCGATATTTTCATTCTATAACCCACAAAAACTTTCAAATAAATAAACAGACAGACAGACAGACGGACGTACGATCAGTAGCAAGGGTAATTGTATGAAATGTGGAATGATGTATAGTTACTTAGTAATGCACTTGTGCAATATGAAGATGTTAGCTGAAGGCAAACAGAAATTATAGGTGATTTGAGAAACTGTTAAAAATAATTCAAAAAATAAACGGACGGACGGACGGACGTCATTGTGATCACTATGTCTCGCTCGACAAAAATGATAGACACTGGAGATGGGGTGATTAATAATGCAGATTGAGCGATTAACTGGCCAGTTATTTTGCCTAAAAGTAATAATGTATTGGATTACGCTACATACAAATTTCTGGCTTTCACAGAGAATCGGCGGTGCTCTGTAGGTTTCACCCTGTCCGTCCGTCCGGGCACACGAGAGGGCACTTGTTGGGTACAAAAGTACCCAACAAATGCCATCTCGTGTGCTGGGCAAGCTTTTTAGGGGTCTTATTGGGTAGGGGTAGGGTTAGGGTTAGTGTTGGGTATTTTGGGGTATTTTTTATACAGTAAAAACCCAACAAGTATCCATTCGTAGGAGCGTCCGTCCGTCCGAGCTTACAAATGGATACATATGTGGCTAGGAGAACAATAGGTTATGTAATATTCTATTAAACCATACAAAGTTCGTCCAATTGTGATCGTTCGCCGATCTAAAAAACACTTTTTTCTTTAATTTCATTCATTATCTGGAACTGGGTCAATGCACCATCTTCCATAATACAAGCACCGAAGCGTCTATGTAAGAACATCTCTGATTGGCTAAACCTAAAAATAGGCGAGGACTTTCCCTTTTCAGGGTTTCCGGAAGACATAATCTGATTGTACTCGAATCATGAATGAAAGCCAATGAAATTAGAAAAAAGTGTTTTTTAGATCGGTGAACGATCACAATTGGACGAACTTTGTATGGTTGGAGTTACTAATGTATATGGTCATGGTGCACGACTTTAGTTTGAGCTGGCGATCAGCTACCGGTCAAATATGACCGATAATCCACGCCGGATGGCCTCCGATTCTGTGTGAGATTCTTTCGTACACGCAAATTTCGCTTTGGATTGGGTATACAAAATGCGAATAACTGAATAAATGCTGGAAACAGCGATTTGAAGTGAGTATATTCACACACCTAATACCTTTATCGATTGCCGGAGACAGAAGTCATACATTTAATCGATGTTTATTGTGTTTGTGCGAGCCGGAAAAGAGAGGCTTCTTTCTATAATAGCCCTATTTATACTCACCTTGATATAGCATATGGTACTGTACGAGGCCAAGTGGGTGGGGTAATGGGATTTTTTTAATAGGCATTTTTTTTGGTGTCATAGGTCCGAGTCTTCCACCTGTGGCCCAGTTGTGTAATTCACCGTTAGATTTATGGAAACTACCGGCTGAAATGTAAGAATATGATGAGTAATTTAACGATCGGGGTTCATCCTTACCGGAATCCCGACTGGAAACCTGGCTTGGCCCTCATACGTCTTTGGCATTTTGTATGTGACAGTTGAATCTGGTTATACCCCTTATGTGAGTATTATGATTATTCGTAATCCTATTTATGGGGAAGGGGTCAAGGAACTTGGTGTTGTATGGACCTGGCACCAGGGCTGCATATATTTTTTCTCGATGTAAATATTCCCCATTCTGATATTGGGATTTCCCCCCAATGCAGCCGGTTAAAATGGGATCAAACCCGTTTGCGCGGTCTTACATGACCTTAGCTGTTGATAGCCTGTTAAAATAAACAAACAAACAAGTAAGGCATCAATAATAATATACATGTACAGTATAATACAAATGGGATTGGATTGAAAGCAAGCTTATAATTCAGCTGTGACTGGAGAAATGGGGCTTGTATGTTTCGTCACTAGTGTAGATTGAGATGCACATCTGCACAGTCGGATCAACATCAGGAGAAATGGGGCTGATGGGTTTTGCGACCAGTGTTGATCCAGATCAACCTGTGCATCCGCACAGTCTGATCAGGATCTGCACTGTTCGCCATTCCATCAATGAAACACCCGTCATGCTTCTAACAAGCAATATAGATCGTTATCTGGCTACAGGAGTGTGCTGATCACAAACTCCACTGATCACACAACCCCATTTCTTCAGTCACAGACACGTGGGTGGCAGGTGGGAGCATGCGATGGATATTTTATTCATCCTTACTGGAATCTCGACTGGAGACCAGGTTTGGCCCTCACATACGTCTTTGGCATTCTTCAGTGTTGAATCTGGTTATACCCCCCAATGCAGCAGGTTGAACACGGAATCGGAACACGTTGGCCCGGCCTTAAATGACCGTAGCTGTTGATAGGCCGTTAAACACCCAATCAATTTAACAAGCAGTAATGATCGTTATCAGGCTACAGGAGTGTGCTGACCACAAGCTCCACTGGTCACACAACCCCATTTCTTCAGTGCTTTTTGAACGGCCCTCAACTGTCTTTATTAAGAATTGGACTTCAAGAAGGAGTTAGAACTGGAGAAGAAGAGACAGCAGATCCAACGAGAGCTGAGTCGGATTGAGGCACAGGAGCGGCAGAACTTCACGATTCAGAAGAGGATTGTTTCAAAAGTTAGTGGAGTGTGTGGCAGGTGGGAGCATGTGATGGGTAATTTAACGATCGGGGTTCATCCTTACCGGAATCCCGACCGGACACCTGGTTGGCCCACGCGTACGTATTTGGCATTTTTGTTGTGCCTGCTTTAGCAGAAGTCTATAGTTGCCGCTTTTTCCGTCGTCATTGTCCGCGTCGTCATCCAAAATGTCAAAAAGTTTGTACAGGCTTCGTCATCATGGTATAACTTTAATATTACAGGACGGATTGCTTCAATATTTGTACTCTTGATATATGTGAGCATTTGGAAACATTCATGCTGAAGTGCTGTCAAAGCATGTTGTAAATTATTCTAAAGTGCCGTCAAAGCATGTTTTTGATGATAAAAATGGAAAATATAAAATAAACAGCAGACGACAAAAAATAAGAGCGGTCTAAGGGTTAACATGCTTTGAACCCTTGAAGTTGAAAACCCTTCTCTATCGTGTCTATATATAGAATGCTATTGGTAGTTTAACCAGAGCTCCAGATAAGGTGTTCATTGGCGTATTTTATGTACTAGTTTTAGCAGAATACGCATTGATTATCAAAAGTGGGAGTAAAAAATACTCCCAATAATGTGAAAATACACATTGATTTTAAAATGGAGTAGTGAATATACTGTAATAAAGTTGAAAATTTACTTAGTTGAGCTGCAAAAAGCAAACAGTGTTTGCAGCTCAAATAAGTGAATTTTGAAATTTGGGGGTATAATACTCTTTAGATACAAAACTTATCTGCAGCTCTGGTTTAACAATCAGGATTCTTCCTTACCGGAATCTTGACTGGAGACCTGGTTTGGCCCTCAGGTTGGTCTTTGGCATTCTTGCATGTGAGCGTTTAATCTGGTTATACATGTACCCCTTATTTGAGTAATACGATTATTCATAATCCTATTAGTTTTAGGGGAAGGGGCAACATTATTTTGGTGTGGTATAGACCTGGCACCAGCTCAGGTTATTTCAGGGCTGAATTTTTATGGTTTTCACTGTAAATATTCTGTTCTGATTTTGGGATTTCCCCCCAATGCAGCAGGTTAAATGTGGGATCGAACCCGTTGGCCCAGACTTTTATGACCTTAGCTGATAGGCCGTTAAACACCAATACATAAAATAAAATTAAATCAAAAGACACAAGCCTGGTATTCTCTATACAGAGATATTTCGCCGGAGCCGGTGAAGAAAAAAAAGAAAGAGAAGAAGAAGCGAGAGTTATCTACAAGACGAGCACGAGAGAAAACACAAGAAGGTCAAGCGTGACCGCGAGAGACTGAGATCCGAGTGTTTGCTTTTTGCAGCTGAAATAAGTGAATTTTGTAATTTGTTTTATTTTTTATCATTTGTTCTGTTAAATATGGAAGAAAATCCATAAATCCATTTGTAAAAGTGAAATACACATTGGTATTTGACATATAGTGGTATAATACACTTTCAATAAAAAACTTATCTGGAGCTCTGTATTATGTTTAAACCTGGACTCCCACCTCCCAGGTTGTAATTTAAGGAGACATATATTTTTCTTCCACTCTTTATACATGTATGGCATTTTTGTTGGCAAATTGAATATTCATTTACCAGTACTGGACGTGTTAATTGAGATTATTATGCTTATTACAATGCTCCAGATAAGGAATTGGTAATTGAGTATTGTCACTCAATTATTTCTGAAGCAATTGGGTATTGTCAAAATTTTAATTGGGTAAAATAAAATCACACTACTGTTTACACATCAACAGACAGCAATTATTGAATAGTTTGCTTCGAAATTAAAAAATGTCTTGGAATTTCATTAGTGTCCTTGGAGACAATTCTAATGAAATACCAAGATGTGTTTTCATGGAAAATAAGTTTAATATGCTATATTTGTGGTCTGTTTGTTGTTTTATGCAGCATAATAAAGGTACCACAAAATGTTTATTGCTTTTTGATACTCGCTACTTCTGATTTCAATTGGGTTTTTGGCAATTTTAATTGGGTATTTAAGCAAATACGCAGCTTATCTGGAGTTCTGGCTTATATCAAACTTGAATATATCAGGGGCGAAAATCATCATTCCTTAAACAACTATCTTATACTCTATATTTATGTTTTGCTGTACAATGATCACATTTTTAGCGCACCTTCCGAAGGAAGCCGTGCTTATGGCATACTCTCGGCGTCGTAGGCGTCCGTCTGTCTGTCCGTCCGTCCGTCCGTCCGTCCGTCTGTCTTAAAAAATTATAATGGCCTATATTTTCTGTTTCCTTGCTTGGATTTGCTTCATATTTCACACACGCATTGCTCCAAGGGTCCTCTACTGCACTGTTGCAAATCCACATCCGTGCCGCCCCTTCTAAGCCCAGGATCACGGTCACATATTTTGTGCATCCCGAAACCTTAACGCTCGGGTAAATGGCCTATATTTTCTGTTTCCTTGCTTGGATTTGCTTCATATTTCACACACACATTGCTCCAACGGTCCTCTACTGCGCTGTGGCAAATCCACGTCCATCCCGCCCCTTCTAAGCCCAGGGTCAAGGTCACATACTTTGTGCATCCCGAAACCTTAACACTCGGGTAAATGGCCTGTATTTTCTGTTTCCTTGCTTGGATTTGCTTCATATTTCACACACGCATTGCTCCAAGGGTCCTCTACCTCTGCTAAGCCCAGGGTCAAAATTCTTCTTCACATGAACCGCTTGGCCCATGGTAGCCAAACTTAAAAGTTATGGTCCATGGGTTAAACCTTTTCAGATTTGTTAAAATGGAGATCATCGCTAATCCAAGATGGCTGCCGTCTAAAAATAGCATAAATTCTTAAAAAATCTTTTTCTCATGAACCGCTGGCCAGATTTCGACTAAACTTGGTAGGAATGATCGATGTACAATGCTCTTTCAAAGTTGTTAAAATGGTGACCGCGGGGTCAAAAATGGGCGTATATGTGGTATTTCTTTGTTTTTTGTTTAGACACATGTACATGCATACAGGTGGTCTGGATCTATGCTGGATACAACATACGGACATGCACATTTTTTGGTAATTTTGTAATACATATGTAATGCATACATATATGTATATGTGGTATCTCGTTGTTTTGTTCAGATATGTACATGCATGCAGGTGGTCTGGATCTATGCTGGATACAACATTCTGACATACACATTTTTTTTATATATTATTTTGTCCTGCCTGCTTTAGCAGAAGCGGGACATAGGCATAGCTTTTCCGTCGGCGTCGGCGGCGTCGGCGGCGTCGGCAGCGTCGGCGTCAACATTTCACGTTAAATTTTCGCGTTTAGCTCACTTTCCACAAAACTATAACTCCTATGACCTCCATACTTGGTATACATCAACACTGTGGTGTAACCATCTCACACAGAGGGAGCCCATGTCACCTTCACCTACTTTTCATGGTTCATTGACCTACTTTTCACATGCATTCAACGTTAAGTTTTTGCGTTTAGCTCTGTTTCTAAAACTTAACGCTCAGGTTAATTTTCATTGTAACTTCTGTTTCCCTCAATGGAATGCTTTAATATTCCATACATGCATTTGTAACAACATCCCACATCATTCTACAGAAAGCCCATGGTGCCCGCTAACCCCAAAGGTCAAGGTCACTGACTTAGAAATTTCCGTGTTTGGAAAAATTAACGCTCACTTTATGGTTTAATATTCCATACATGCATTTGTAACAACATCCCGCATCATTCTACAGAAAGCCCATGGTGCCCGCTAACCCTAAATAACGCCAAAGGTCAAGGTCACTGACTTAGAAAATCTCGGTGTTTGCACAAATTAACGCTCACTTTATGGTTTAATATTCCATACATGCATTTGTAACAACATCCCGCATCATTCTAAAGAAAGCCCATGGTGCCCACTAACCCCAAATAACCCCAAAGGTCAAGGTCACTGACTTAGAAACTTCCGTGTTTGGAAAAATTAACGCTCACTTTATGGTTTAATATTCCATACATGCATTTGTAACAACATCCCGCATCATTCTACAGAAAGCCCATGGTGCCCACTAACCCCAAATAACCCCAAAGGTCAAGGTCACTGATTTCCGTGTTTGGAAAAATTAACGCTCAGTTTATGCTTTAATGTTCCATACATGCATTTGTAACAACATCCCGCATCATTCTACAGAAAGCCCATAGTGCCCGCTAACCCCAAAGGTCAAGGTCACTGACTTAGAAATTTCCGTGTTTGGAAAAGTTAACGCTCAATTTATGCTTTAATATTCCATATATGCATTTGTAACAATATCCCGCATCATTCTACAGAAAGCCCATGGTGCCCGCTATCCCCAAAGGTCAAGGTCACTGACTTAGAAATTAACGCTCAGTTTATGCTTTAATATTCCATACATGCATTTGTAACAACATCCCGCATCATTCTACAGAAAGCCGCCCATCATTCTACAGAAAGCCCATGGTGCCCGCTAACCCCAAAGGTCAAGGTCACTGACTTAGAAATTTCCGTGTCTGAAAAAATTAACGCTCAGTTTATGCTTTAATATTTCATACATGCATTTGTAACAACATCCCGCATCATTCTACAGAAAGCCCATAATTCTACAGAAAGCCCATGGTGCCCGCTAACCCCAAAGGTCAAGGTCACTGACTTAGAAATTTCCGTGTTTGGAAAAATTAACGCTCAGTTTATGCTTTAATATTTCATACATGCATTTGTAACAACATCTCGCATCATTCTACAGAAGCCCTGGTGCCCGTGACCCCAAAGGTCAAGGTCATGACTTAGAATTTCCCGTGTTTGGAAAAGTTAACGCTCATTTATGCTTTAATATTCCTATGCATTTGTAACAACATCCCGCATCATTCTACAGAAAGCCCATGGTGCCCGCTATCCCCAAAGGTCAAGGTCACTGACTTAGAAATTAACGCTCAGTTTATGCATTAATATTCCATACATGCATTTGTAACAACATCCCGCATCATTCTACAGAAAGCCGCCCATCATTCTACAGAAAGCCCATGGTGCCCGCTAACCCCAAAGGTCAAGGTCACTGACTTAGAAATTTCCGTGTTTGGAAAAATTAGCGCTCAGTTTATGCTTTAATATTTCATACATGCATTTGTAACAACATCCCGCATCATTCTACAGAAAGCCCATGGTGCCCGCTAACCCCAAAGGTCAAGGTCAAAAAGAAATTTACATGTTTGGAAAAGTGAACGCTCAGTTTATGCTTTAATATTCCATACATGCATTTGTAACAACATCCCGCATCATTCTACAGAAAGCCCATGTTGCTCACTAACCCCAATGTTATTACAAGCTCCTTATATACTATCAAACTGCGCCAGGCGGGACATTTTGCTCCGCGGAGCTCTTGTTATAATATATGTGGTAACTCTTTGTTTTGTTCAGATACATGTACATGCATACCAACATCTTATATCACCAAAGTATACATTTCACTTCAGCATATCTATAGTAAACACTATTTTCAGTGAACAAAATTAGACCACCGGCGGGAAAAGTGGACCTTGCGGCGTTTTATTTGCGCCGAGCATAGTCTAAGATAAGTCTGACCGCCGCTTGTTCTGATCAGGGCTTACGGTGTTCGCCACCCGATCACTGAGATATTTTTTACTGTAGTCAGAAAAACCATACCATTATAATCATAATATAACACTATGAATATAACATTACCGTATGACTGAGCAAGATGATCACGATCAACAGCGGGTGCAGATGGCGTAAGGTCTGTCTTAGAAGTGGTTTCCTCTCGATCTGTCAAGAAGTGAGTTTAAGGGGCGTGTGACCACGTTTTGCGCCCGGGATCTAGCGGGTTGACTGGTTGAGTCTGAGCTGTGCTCAGATTATGCTTATCGGCCGGCTGGATTTCACGTCCAGGTGGTGGTTGCATACTCAGATAACTTTTGTAATTAAGGGGCCAAATATAGTTGTGTCTTTAACATTAATTATCAAATAATCGATGTAATGTAAAATTACATATGAGTTTGTTTCAATGCAAAACTATTGAATAGTGCAATGTAATTGATTTTGTATCCATCGGTGTTCCCACAATTTAAATATACAATTTGTACTCCACGGGCTTCGCTTTAAAGAGACTGTATTTTGCCGTGAAAGGTTAATACCAAAATGTTAAGATCTATGCTAAGAATGTTATCCACTTAATTGGTGACATTACTGCACGTACATATCTGATACTCGGAATCTTTAATACAGTTATTAATTGTAAATCATGGACCACCGATGGGGGCATTATTGGGAATGGATATGATCGCCGTTCTAATTGTTTGTGTGACCCTAGTGGCATTTGATTACTAATACAATCCTAGCAACCATGTCTACTTCCCTTCTGTTCAAGTTTAGAATGTTGTATCTAAGGTCAATTGTACGCTACGCTTGGTTCCAGATTTAAGCAATTTCACAGCATAACGACATGGATATTAAAATAGGAACTTTTAATGTAAAGTGTATGGGGTCAAAAAGGAAACGCTTACAACTGATGCAATGGATTAAAGAAAATGATTTTGCTATTTGTTTTATTCAAGAAGCACATTTCACCGCAAATGAAAAAACACAATGGGAAAATGAATGGGACGGCGATGCTTTTTTCAGTGGGAATTTTAGTAATAAAGAAGAGGTGGGTATTCTAATATCACCAATTTTTGAATATACATTTAAAATAAAACAATATATCGAAGCAGTAACCGGTAGAATGCAAGTTCTAAAAATAAGTATATCAGAAAATGATTATACACTAATTCATTTATATGGTCCGAATGAAAACAGCTTTAACTTTTACCAAAATATGGATAATTATATGGAATCTTTCGAAACTGATACACTAATAGTAGGTGGAGATTTCAACAAAATTTTAGACCCGCGGATCTCGACAAGAAAAATGGAAGAAAAGATACAAATAAAAAGACACGAGACAAATTATTATCTATCATGAATAAATACAATCTACTCGATATTTGGAGAATTCTTAACCCTAATTCAAGAAAATATACATGGCATTCAAATACTAAGCCGCCAATATTTTGTAGACTAGACTATTTTTTAATTTCTGAAAACATAATAAATCGCGTAGCAAATAGTAAGATTACCACAGGATATAAGTCAGATAATTCAATGGTATATTTTTCTCCCTTCATACACAATCTAATAAACGAGGTCCAGGTTACTTTAAATTAAATAATAGCTTACTGTTAAATGGTGAATATCAACAAAATATTAAGACATATTTCTTTAGTTGCTGAAATGAATGAAGGTGCAAATCCTAATACATTATGGGAGATAATAAAAGGAACGATTAGAAACAAAACTATAAGATTTGCTTCAATAGAAAAGAAAAAAACAGTAAATATTGAAAAAAAGTTAACGGATGAAATAAATAAATTAGAATCAGAATACTCTAATACTACAGAGGAAGACCTTTTAACAGAACTAAATATAAGAAAGACCAACTACATAATATACACGAAGAAAGCGTTAAAGGAATAATATTAAGAACCAAAGCCGAATGGATAGATCTCAGGGTGGAGAAAAGAATACAAAATACTTTTCTAATCTCGAAAAGAAACGGGCAGAAAATAAAACTATAACTAGACTGAATATAAATAGTATTACACATGACAACGCAATACTACATGAACAGCAAGAATATTATAAAAAGTTATATACAAAAAAAGACATGCAAGCAACTAATCATGATTTTTTCATGAATAATAATGAACATATATTATTGGAACAAGAGAAACAAAATTGTGAAGGCAAGTTATCTGAAAGAATTGCATAAAGGAAATGAAAAATAACAAAATTCCAGGTTCAGATGGTATTACGGTTGAATTTTACAAACTATTCTGGAATGATATTAAAGATTATTTTATAAATTTCATGAATTATTCATTAGAGAATGGAAACTTGAGCGAATTACAAAAACAGGGAGTAATAACATTAATACCAAAAAAAGACAGTGATTTATCCATTCTCACAAACTGGAGACCGATATCCCTTCTTAATGTCGATTATAAAATTGCTACAAAAGCTATTTCAAACAGGCTGCAAAAAGTATTACCATCAATAATAGATCATTCACAAACTGGATTCATTAAGGGGAGATACATTGGAGAAAACATCAGAACATTATGCGAATCGGTAGACTTTTTGAATGAAAGTAATTCTCCGGGTTTATTATTCTTTGCAGATTTTGAAAAAGCCTTTTATACACATGATACAGTTGAACACGAATACCTTCTAAAGGTCATGCAATATCTTAATTTCGACAACGACGTTATTAAATGGATTAAACTTTTTTATTCAGATGCAAAAAGTTGCGTTACAAATAACGGTTACTTATCAGATTTGTTCTCAATAAACCGAGGTGTCCATCAAGGCTGTCCATTATCACCATACCTATTCATAATTGCAATAGAATTATTATCAAAAGCAATAGACAATGAAAAAGATATAACTGGGGTTAAAATGAGTAACATAGAACTTAAAAAGACAATGTTTGCTGATGATGCTACATTTATATTAGATGGTACACAGAAATCATTCGAAACATTAATATACCTTTTAGATGAATTCAGTAAAATTTCGGGCCTCAAACTCAATACAAAAAAGTCTACAGTACTTCGGGTGGGTTCCCTAAAAAATACAACACTAATTTTTTGCCTTGCAAAGAATTTTATATGGACATCAACAAGTGCAAAAACATTAGGCATTACTTTTTAAAATGATAATAAAAATATGCATGAACTAAACCTTACTCTGAAGATACAAGAGTTCGTCAAAAGTCTTGAGACATGGAAAAAAAGAAAACTAAGTTTATTAGGTAAAATTACTGTGATCAAAACATTTGCTCTTCCGAAACTGATACATCCATTAAGAGTCTTACCTGACCCACCAGACAGAATAATTAAAATACTTAAAAATAAATTGTTTGATTTCTCTGGGATGGCAAACCCGATAAAATAAAGCGGAACACAATAATTCAAACATATGAACACGGGGATTTAAAGATGGTCGATATAGATAGTTTTATAAAAGCGATAAAAGCATCATGGGTAAAAAGAATATGTGATGATAAAAACCATGGCCAGTGGAAACTGCTATACACATAGAAACTTGAACCATTTGGTGGGAAACTAATTTTCGAATGCAATATAAAACCACAGGATATAAAACACATAATTATGTAAAGAACATACTTTCCTATTCAATGTTTTGGCATCATGGGCTAACATCAATTTCTCGGAAAAAAACGAAACGATATACATCAAATCTTGGCACGAAAGTGGTATAAAATTTATAGAATAGTTATATGATTATAGAGTAAACAGATTTGTCGGTTTTAATGATTTTGCGATTTTGCGGAAATGTATAATATAAGGGCAAATGATTTTAATAAATACCAAGGTTTAGTAAATAATATTAATCTGCAATGGAAAGAAAAAAAAATTAAAACAGAAAACATAAATACCGTACAAACTCTGAAACCTATTTTACAAAAATTACAGACAAGCAATGGAGTAAATAAACTTCAATACAAACAAATAAGAAAAACATAGACTCAATAAAATCAGAGCAGAAATGGACAAACGAATTTCCCGATTTTAATTTCGAATGGAAAAATATATACACAACTTGTATGCAATTTACAATAGATACCACACTACGGAATTTTCATTATAAATATTTAATGAGAATCATAGGCACAAATAAATTATTACTTAATTGTGGCATGGTACCAAGTAGTTTATGTGATTTTTGCAGCATGAATGTGGAAAATATAAAACATTTATTCTGGGAATGCCCAAACGTACAACATGTATGGTCACAACTAAGAACATTCTTAAATGAAAAAGGTGTGGTTTACGAAGTGAATTTTAATACAATTTCATTTGGTGTAAACCAAACAAATCTTATTGCTAAACATTTTAATTTTATTATCATACTTGCAAAATATTTCTTGATTAAATGTAAATATGAAAAACAAGAATTGTCATTTAATTTGTTCATGCAATATTTGAAAAGACGAATCGATATTGAAAAAGAAATAGCCAAAATGAAAGACAAGCTAGATCTACATATAATAAAATGGGGTAATTTCAACTTTTAACACCCAGAAATTATTAATAAAATAAAAAGACGATCAATACGTACAAGGTACCAAGCGTAGCAAAGTTAATTACATGCTTATTAACAATAAATGTCAACTATATTATATTATTGATATAAACGTTATAAATCACATGTATTTACGAATTACGAGAACAGAAGGCAGACCTCGATCTTTATCTTTTTAGCTCACATGAGCTCAGGTGAGCTATTGTTACCGCAATGTGTCTGTCGTCCGTGAACATTTTCAAACGTCTTCTCCTCGGTAACCATTGGGCCTATAGTCACCAAACTTCATGGTCATGGTCCTTAGGTAGGGGGATTACAATATTGTTAAAATGACTTCATCACGTAATCCAAGATGGCCGCCGTCTAAAAATAGCACAAATTCTTCAAAAATCTTCTTCTCAAGAACTGCCAACCGGATTTCGACAAAACTTTGTAGGAATGATCGATGTACAATGCTCTATCAAAGTTGTTAAAATGGTGACCCCGGGGTCAAAAATGGGCGTGGCCCGTGGGGTCAAATATTATTTTTGATCAAATATGGTCATGTCTATATCCAATCGAAGGTATCAAAGAGGCGATTGCTCTGGTACATTATTTGTCGAAATTGGATGGTCATGTCATCCAAGATGGCCGCCGAAAGGTCAAAAGGTTGTTCTTTTATTAGAGATTTAAAAATTCTTCTTCACACGAACCGCTTGACCCATGGTGGCCAAACTTCACAGTTATGGTCCATGGGTGAAGCCTTTTCAAATTTTTTAAAATGGAGGTCGTCGCTGATCCAAGATGGCCACCGTCTAAAAATAGCACAAATTCTTAAAAAATCTTCTCATGAAACGTCAGACGGATTTCGACGAAACTTGGTAGGAATGATCGATGTACAATGCTTTTTCAAAATTGTTAAAATGGTGACCCTGTGGTCAAAAATGGGCGTGGCCCGTGGGGTCAAATTTTATTTTTGACCGAATACGGTCATGTCTATATGAAATCGAAGGTATCAAAGAGGCGATCGCTCTGGTACATTATTTGTCGAAATTGGATGGTCATGTCATCCAAGATGGCCACCAAAAGGTCAAAAGGTCGTTCTTTTATTAGAGATATCAAAATGCTTCTTCACACGAACCGCTTGGCCCATGGTGGCCAAACTTCACAGTTATGATCCATGGGTGAAGCCTTTTTAGATTTGTTAAAACGGAGGTCGTCGCTAATCCAAGATGGCCGCCGTCTAAAAATAGCACAAATTCTTAAAAAATCTTCTTCTCATGAACCGCCAGCCGGATTTCGACGAAACTTGGTAGGAATGATCGACATAGAATGCTCTTTCAAAGGTGTTAAAATGGTGACCCGGGGTCAAAGATGGGCGTGGCCCGTGGGGTCAAATTTGATTTTTGACCAAATATGCTCATGTCATATATCAAATTGAAGGTATCGATGAGGCGATTGCTCTGGTGCAATATTTGTCGGAATCAGATGATTATGTCGTCCATGATGGCCTCCAAAAGGTCCATTTATTCAAGATTTTGAACGTCTTTTTCTCAGGAACCACATGGCCGATGCTGGCCAAACTTCAAAGTAAGTTAAGATTCTTGGGTGAAGCATTTTCAGATTTGGTAAAATGAGTCATCGCTTAATCCAAGATGACTGCCATCTAACAATAGCACAATTTTTTTTAAAACACTTATGAACTCAATGTCACATTCTCCTCTAGTGTTCATGGAGTCAGGTGAGCGAATTAGGGCCATCATGGCCCTCTTGTTTCTCTTTCCTATAACTCTCTTCTTAAAAAAACTCTTCTTAAATAAGCGCACTTTCTGAATACATTATGTATGCTCTTATGTATGCTCTTTTCTATTGACATGTCATGTGATTTCAACTATGTTTTGTTTATATAATATGTACAGGATACATGATGTATTTAAAAATTGCAAATAAACCATTTTATTTGGTGTTTTGGTCTGTCTTGCTTTGTATCTAAAACTCTACATATACTATTCTCTATAGTTTTCACAGTTTTGTGCTCAGTTTATCAGTTAGATTCTGGAAAATACAAATCAAGACATTTCGTGTTTATGAATACAGCAGCTATTATCTTTAGTACTCACAGGTAGCAGTGACCAGTTAGCCGCCAATTTGGTCAATTTCTTTTCTGGGAGTTTGAAACTGTAATTTATTCTTGAGAAAATGTATGGATGGGAATGTGTTTGCACCATCACAGTACATTTGCCTCTGGATGATGATTGAGAAAATATGCCACTTTCAGTCTCTAGTTCCGCTTTTGTGGAGTATTTATATTATGTTGATACATGTAAAACTATTTATTCAGGTGACGCATTTATTTGATATAAATTTTTTAAAATGTCCTGCCTCATTTGCATTTAAAAATAGCCTGATGCAATCGCGCGTCTCTATCAGTAAATTAAAGATTACTAAATGATTATATCTGTATGGCGGGCACTAGTAATTTTTATAACTGGTGATATAGTTACACAATAATACACTTTTATTGTGATTTAAGCATTCTCACTTTCATGTGCATTCCTAACTGTATATGACCTTGGGGTTGAACGTATGTAAAACCCTAATCAGTCTATCACTGCCACAATTTGTGCACTCTATGCACGTTTATCATCAGCCCTAGGCCGTCCGTCCGTCCATCCGAAATCTGCATTAAAGTTTTTAAATACCTTATATCTCTGCAGTCCTAAGTCACATTGACTTGAAACTTCATATGCTTATTAGTCATCATCCATATATGCATGCTGTATCCCACTCATGCGGCCCCTGTGCCCAAGGTTAAGATCAAATGACTTAGAAGTTTGCGTTAAATTTTTATCAAAATTTGTGTTAAAGTTTTCAAATACCTACTATCTCTGTAACTGTAAGTCGGATTTGCATGAAACCTTGTATGCTTATTGGGCATCATCCATATATTCATGCTGTGTCCCACTCATGCAGCCCCTGTGCCCCTATGTCAAGGTCAAATGACTTAGAAGTTTGCGTTAAACTTTCTGTCAAAATTTGCAAAGTTTTCACATACCTACTATCTCTGTAACTGTAAGTCAGATTTGCTTGAAACTTCGTCTGCTTATTGGACATCATCCATATAATCATTCTGTGTCCCACTCATGCGGCCCCTGTGCCCCAAGGTCAAGGCCAAATGACTTAGAAGTTTGCGTTATTATAAAATCTGCGTTAAAAGTTTTTACATATCTTATATCTCCACAATTGTGACTCTAATTTACTTCCAACTTCCAATACTTTTCATCATCCATATTTTCATTCCATAGCCTGCCCATGTGATCCACATGCCAAAGGTCAAGGTCAAATGACTTTGAAATTTGTGTTAAAGTTTTTATATACCTTATGGTGTGTTTCACAGTTATATAGAATTTGTGTGTCACATTAGTAAAAAAATAGATCAAATACAATTCAATGTTTTCATACAAAAATATCAACTTCGATATGTTGG
The DNA here is from genome assembly GCA_029237695.1 of Conchocele bisecta. NCBI lineage: Eukaryota > Metazoa > Mollusca > Bivalvia > Lucinida > Thyasiridae > Conchocele > Conchocele bisecta. The sequence goes on along the minus strand of CM055278.1, from coordinate 60,093,740 downwards.
CCATATTGTGTGAAAACAGTTTTTGGATCAGGTTCCTCGTTTTGAAAATGTGCTACCTAAAACACGCCTGGCTGCATGGGCCTACAGACACTACATTTAAATGTATAACATGGGCTTGTAATAATATACAGTCTGTATTTATGATGTTTATAGTGTTTTGGTAAAGAACTGGTCAGGAACAAACTAATTTCACAATGTTACAGTTAATTTGAGTCGATATATATATAATATAATATCTTTCAAAAGTGTCGGCCGGGGCCAGAAGCAGGCAAGGGCAGGCAGAAAATTTGGCTGAACTTGAGCTAACTTGCGGTTTTGGTTAGACTTGTTATATATGGCTTAATTACTTTCATAAGAAAGTGTGATAACTGAGTTGCCTGGACATCCTGGCCTAATGTGGCAGGGACTTGAACACCTCGGCTCCTTGTAGTGTCCACGTACCCCCATGTGTTAACACTTCGCTTGTCCCACTGGTGCGAACTGGCCGCAGTACGACTACACACCAGATAATAATAATAATATGTTGATGGTATGTTTATCTCGCCCATGCGCATATTCAATCCAGAACCCAGTAGTGGCCGCGGGATACACCCAGATATGTCAATCCGCCCGGCTTGTCCGCTATATCGGCAGCCAGGCAGAGCCATACACAGACTAGTCCGCATCCCAGAAGGGCTACACGCATGGGTTGTGTTCTATAAGTGGCAGTCGGATGCACCAAGTAGTCAACTGCCCTACCGTGAGGCCAGCCATTCTAAATTAGCTCAATTCCAGCCAAATAAAATCGCCCATCACAAGCCCACCCAGCCCCGACCTAAAATCGCAAATCCAGAAATAACAATCGAGTGAATCAGAATAAACACAATGGAAATATAAGTTAATTTCCAACAGTTAAAATGGCCGCCGCCGGTAACGTTGGCGACACCTGTTGACATGTCTATATATCGCTCCGCCCTCCAACGTGTCCGTGACTGGTTGGAGAGCAACATCACGTGGTAGGTGATACGATTTGCTGGCATATAGACAAGGCCACCCAATCCGGTAGCTGGGTGTGTATCTGGGTGTTGGTGTCTGGGTTAGCTGACGTCAGTGTGGGTGTCTGGATAATATACGTGTCAAGATTAACTGACGTCAGTGAGTGTGGGAATCCGGATAACACAGATGTCCGGATTAACTCACGTCCCCTATTTAACCATCCATCCCGTCCATTCAGTCATCCGCCCCGTCCATTCAGTCATCCGCCCCGCTACATCCCTGTCTACCTACTGTCGTTTCTTGTCTGTGTGCCAATGTGTTCGTCCTTGACACGCCAATCATGTAATTTACCCTCTTTGATTATTCAGTTTACACACCGGTTGTCATGGCAACGCCACGCATGTGTCATGGAGGGTGGGCGAGACAGTAACATGTCAACAAGTGTCATCACACCGCTCATTGATGGCAAACACTTACACGTATGGCTACATCACAAAAATTGAAACTCAACAAAAACAAAACAAAGATAAAACACAATGTTGTATTAAACGATTATAAGAAACAAAAAGTCAGAGATTTGCGTCGTTCTTTCGTCGTATTAATGACCAACTAGGTTACTGGGTAGCAATGAAAATACCAAGGTGTGGAATCATGTGTTTCCGAACGGCGTGACCTCATGTTTTTTTTTTTAGATGTGGTTACAGTAGATTTCCTTTAATATCTTTCTAATGGAATGACATTTTTATGAAATATACCGCAGCAAATCCGGTACACGTTGCCCTTCATTGTATAGGCAGCTTTAATCTCATAATTCTGTCGGCTACCGTAAATGTAAATAACCAGATGGCTGCGGCCCGCATGTCGAGCCCGCCGAGGCATTTGATGGTATTGTTAAAAAATTTAATGCTGATTTCGGACGCACGCACGCACGCACGCACGCACGCACGCACGCACGCACGCACGCACGCACGCACGCACGCGCACGCACGCACGCACGCAGCACGCACGCCCACGCACTGCACTACCGCAACGCACCCCGGACGTCATTGTTATCACTATATCTCGCTTTCCGCAAGCGGGCTCGACAAAAACTAGAGCATGTGAATGCAAGAAATAAACAGTACTCGATTCTTTTTGAAGTTATAAGTTATTGTAATTAACTTTCAGCGCACCCATAAAACACATGTCATCGTATTTGATGGCTACATATCATCAAAATTCGTCCGTTTGATATAAAATGTATAATAGTGCCAATCAATACGTGGTATAATGGTGAATGATGGTGCATTTTGCCAGAAAATGTCTGGTTTATATTTCCGAATTTTGATAAATGTTGCATTTGTTCAGGCTCCAAACGTGTGCGCCAAATATCATGAATATAGGAGAATCTATGCAGGTATGGTAACCTATAATTTGAGGCCTCCTATCGTTAGATCATACATGTAGCACATATTTTGTCTGATGTACTAATTACGAACTTGATTTTCAAGTATTTGGTGCTCCATCTTTTGAAGGGAAAATAAATGCGTACAGTGAATATATAATACAGATAAACTACCATCTGTTCCACGTTTTGCTGCCGATGAACTTTTGGCTATTAAACATGTTAAACACATTCAATTTAAAAAATATATGTTTTCAGTACATTTTCAGCAATAACTAAAATATCACCCTCACCAATTTTTTTATTTATTGTGAAAAAAAGATTTGCCTATGGGAATTTAACATTGTGGAAAAAATTGTAAATTGACTCCGAAACCTGGTTAGATAGCTTGGAACTGATGTTACTAAGAAAAGAGAAAGCTCTATTGAAAATCGGTCCACAAATTAAAAAAATATATTTTTAGCTCCCATGTTAAATTCCCATAGGAAACTCGTTTTTTCGCAATAAAATCAATATTTGATGGAAATTCATCAACTGCTTTTTTGGGGAGAGTGATTTTTTTTTTATTGGTGAAAAAGTAAATTGATCGTTTTTATATTTAATGTAATAGCCAAAAGTTCGTCGGCAGCAAAACATGGAACAGACAGTAAATGTGTAAAACAAACACCACACATTATCCGGAGTCTTGATCAATGCTGGCAAACAGCTCCTTGAAGATCCCTGGTGTCTCAGCCTCCATATAGGTTTTCACACGAAATGTCGCCCCATTTTCAGCTCCAGCTATCATTGCTGACAACCCTGCAATAAAATACATCCTCAACATCATGAATATAGTGAATGGTGACATATGAGACACACCATTCGATTTTGTACCTAAGAACATGCGAGATATCTCATGAAAATTATATATTTACAAAATTTAATATATATTTTCCGTAGATGACGTCGAAAGATGACAACATTTTCATAGCAAATGTGCCTATGTCCATTATTAATGGAAATATTAGTATGTTCTGTCAGACCAAGGATGTTGAGTCACTCTATGTCTCTGGTCAGACATCGTGTATCATTCCTCAGTATTTAATAGTTTGAATACCAACTTCAAACAAGTACCTACGTTTGCCCTCCTGTGGTCGGTATAAACAGAGAATAGTCTTGCCCATTGCCAATGCCCGCCCCAGCTCGTAGCCCACGCCCAGAGATGGTTGGGTTACCTCTGCCACGACGACTGCAATGCATATATGGAACACGCTCAGAGCTGCATATAAGGTGTATTGGCGTATTTTACGCACTTATTTTAGCAGAATACGCATTGATTATCAAAAGTGGGAGTACAAAATACTCACACAGGGCTTAAAAATATTCACTTTTCATACTTGCCCGGCCGGGCAAGTACCATTATAATCTACTTGCCCAGACAAAAAAGCTACTTGCCCAACATTTTAGGAAAATGTAAGTATTAATACCTTTAATAAATTAGCTTTTGTACCAACATTGATACTAGACATTATGTTTGTAAAACATGGATATGCCTAACTGGAATACTGGACTCTAACTGGAGAAACTCTTACAAACTTTTTCATGTAAATGTACAGACGGACGGACATATGGAACCTCAAGAGCAAGGCAATATGTCCCCCTGGCTATCGCATAGGGGCATGATTAACCCAGGCAGTGCAAGCTGTGGGAAAGAGTGGGGGCTTGTTCTTTTTTAGGGCGAGTTAACAAAATTTATCCAGCCCCATTCCCACCCCAACCCACTTGGTGATAAATAATGACCAGTCTCTTAGATTGGTATTATAATTGTTCAAAATATGAAGCATGAGAACATAATAATGACTGATGGATTGGCTTGCCAATGGTGTTACATGTATGTTCAACAGCAAAATGTGTGGGGTGGGAGGGTGCTCCCTTGCATATTCAACACTGAAAGTACAAAAGTTTCCTTCACTGGGAAATCAATTGGTTCAAATTATTTTGCTACTGGCATTTTCAGATTGGACAAGAAAATGGAGTCATGTGTATGAATGTAATAACGAGATGGTGCCTAAAAAAATATTATTAATATAAACACAAAATCATTTAAATGTGTTAACAATTATATTGCTACAGCTTTTAGACGAGTACTAATGTACATACTATTAAGATTATATAGTACTGTTCCGTCTTTATACGTTTATTATAAAGTTATTTTCCAGAACTAGAAAATGTGTTCATAGAACACGGATGCCCCACATATCGCTTTGATAATAAATGAGGCCAAATTCCAAGTAAAAATTTCTTTTTACCTGAGCGTTAACGTTTTTGAAGCACCAAGTATGTGACCTTGACTCTGGGCTTGGCGGGGGCAGGACGAACATGGATTTGGCACAGGGCGGTAGAGGACCATTAGAGCAATGCGTATATGAAATATGAAGCTGATCCGTGAATGGAAAGAGAAATTATAAGATATTTACGTGAGCGCTAAAGTTTTTGAAGCACCAAGTATGTGACCTTGACCCTGGGCTTGGCGGGAGCATGACAAACGTGGATTTGGTACAGGGCGGTAGAGGACCATTAGAGCAATGTGTTGTATAGGAAATATGAAGCAGATCGGTCGAAGGATGAACAAATTATGAGACATTTACCCGAGCGTTAAAGTTTTGTGACGGACGGACGGAACGGACGGACGGACAAGGGTAACACTAACTGCCCCCTCCACTATCGTGGTGGGGCATAATAAATGTTCCAGTATAACACATCCATTAGTAAACAAGAGTTATCTCCCCTAAGTCAGAACAAGACTACTGTCAAGTAGCACATTTGGTCTAGAAAGTTTGTTTTTAGTGCACATTTGTATAGCTTTTTAACTCCTTGTTTGGTTTGTAGCACCAGAGGAAGACAAAATCAAACAATTTATAGGAATAACACAGTATATAAGACAGTAATATGTGCTGGGCTAATGTTAAACCAGGGATATGTGGGGTTTTTCTTTTTGCAAAGTCATCAGCTGTCAGCGTGAAAGGGGACACGTGATGGTTCACAATAGAAATCTAAAGAGTGTACGTATGAAAGTTACAGAAATACTTCATAAACAGTTTAAAACCAGTGAATTAAAGAAAATAATTTGAAATAGCTGGAAATTAATAAAATTTTCTTAGTTTTCGGAAAATACAGAATGGCCTTTCTCGATGTGTCACTCGCCAAATCGGACCAGTGACAAGAAAATCCTCTCGCCAACATGAAAATTGACTCGCCATGGCGAGCGGGGCGAGTGAATTGTTAAGCCCTGTCACAGCAATGTGAAAATACGCATTTATTGTCAAATTGAGAGGTGAAAATAGTGTAATAAAGTAAGCAAACAGTGTTTGCTTTTTTGCAGCTCAAATAAATGAATTTTTAAATTTATTTAATTTCTTTTTATCATTTGTTCCCTATTTAATATTGAAAGGAAGAAACTATATAATACATTTTTAAAAGTAAAATACGCATTGAATTTGAAATATGGGGGTATACTACTCTTAAGACACAAAACTTATCTGGAGTTCTGGTGATGTGAATTTAAGATTATAAAAAAAACATTACATTCACTGAACTTGACTACCAGAAAAGAAATTAAATTGAATTTTATTGGATTTCTGTCAAAGACTTTGTGAGCATCGGCTTATGCAAAATACGGTTTAAATGGAAATACCATTTACCAAAAGTGACAAACTATGCACAACTATCACAATGACAATCATACCATTGACCACCAAGGATCATGTAACATCACAGGAAGAAAGTGCGACAAGGGAAGACATTTTACAGTCGACATACCATAATAACCATAAATATTCAGACACCATATTTATTTTTTTTATCCAAACACATTGTTATTATGATAAATAAACCAGTACAATCATGCTAACTCGAAACATTGTGACTCATTATTGTGGAAAATTATATATTTATGTTTTCCCAGAATAAATTGATTATAATCTGAATATTTGGGGTTGCGCATTTCAATAAATGCGGTAGTGAAAATAACTTGTATTACCATCACATTCCTGTAACCAAGCTACATCTCTGTCATGTATATTCACATCTGTTTCGTCAAGCTCCTCTGTAAATCAAACATGAACAGGGTGTACAATCACTGGTATCAGTAGCTGATTTCATCAACATTGTACATGTAAACTTATCTAGCAAAGTATATTTTGAGGAAGAAATTTTCAATTTCAGGATAATTTTATTAATTTTATTATACTGCATTTATTACATTTTGACTGTGATAATGTAATAAATTAAATATAATAATTATGCGTACTTTTAATCATCAAATATATGCAGTCGTTAGTTGAACTTAGTTCTATATGAAATAATGCATTTCAGGAAAAATAAATGATTACTCCCTCAAAGTATACTTTGCTAGATAAGTATAGCCTACTTTGCCATGTTGGTGGAATAGGCTACTGAACTAGAGCAAGTGATCAGGTGCTCACGGATACCTCCGGCCGACGCCTTGTCGGACGGGCGAACAGACGGACAGAAGGACGAAAACTATATATATACCCCTCGACATACTTCGTATCAGACGTAATGTTGGGCGTCATTTTTTTCATGTTTTAGGAGGTCCAGCAATGTTAGCTTTTAATTCTGCCACATATACCGGGTACTTGGTCAAATATATCTATAGTTTTGCTGCATAATCAAGTCCGTCAATGAAGGGCCAAACTCCTGAGCATGTGAATCGTCAAAATAAAGGTACTAGATTCCACCTGAAAAGTGTAAGGTTTTAAAAATAAATTTGTGTGTGATCATAAAACACGTAAATCGTATGTATGTCATTATGTGACATCGGAAAACGTCGTTCGGAAACGTTTGGAAACCACATGGTCACATACCCTGATACATTCATGCGTGCACATGTGCGTGTGTGTGTGTGTGTGTGACATTTGATTAATAATTTGGATCAGATGACAACATACTTTTCTCCACGGCCTTGAAGCCAACATGTTCAGTTAATACCGTCCCATATTCCTTAAGCTGCTCTATCAACCGACAATACAACTCTGAATCTTGACGGCCAGCTCGTATGCTCCCACAGAAGTATATCTTGAATCCCATGACTTTACGAGTTAACTCAGGATGTCGCTAGACCTGCATGGTAAAAATGATTGATTGGTAAACAAAGAGAATAATGATTTATGGCAAGAAACAATGGTTAATTAAGAAGATAAACAATCATAAAAGCAACAACATGTGAATACGTATACATGAAAGGCCTCCAGTGAGGCTCGAGCCGACGACTGTTGAAACAGGATTCCAGTCTGTCATACCCACCGGCCACTGGGATCAGAGCTCCAGATAAGTTTTGTATCTAAAGAGTATTATATACCCCCATATTTCAAATTGAATGCGTATTTTACTTTTACAAACGTATTGTAGATTTTCTTCCTTAATAAATAGGGAACAAATGATAAAAAATAAAACAAATTTAAAAATTCACTTATTTGAGCTGTAAAAAGCCACTGTTTGCTTTTTGCAGCTCAACTAATTAAATATTCAACTTTATTACAGTATTTTCACTGTACTCCTTTCTTTTGATAATCAATGCGTATTCTGCTAAAACTAGAAATGGACGCTTGTCGACAAGCGCATGTGTATCCCCCTCCCCAGATACACAAGTAGTTTGAAAAAAGGGTGTTCGAGTTATGCTCCGGAGACAAAATCAGTGACGGAAAAAACAAAGGGAGATAACTAAAAAATTAGTGATGCAAGAGTTGTCATTCTTGCGTGACACACCTTTAGGGTTGTGGTCTATGCATGTGTGAAGTTTCATGAAAATACTCCAAAGGGTGTTCGAGTTATGCTCCGGACACGAAATCAGTGCATGAAACAACAAAGGGAGATAACTAAACAATTAACGACGCAAGAGTTGTCATTCTTATGTGCGACACACCTTTGGGTCGTCTTCTATGCATGTGTGAAGTATAATAAACTAGAAAATGTGTTCATAGAACACGGATGTCCCACATATCGCTTTGATAATAAATGAGGCCAAATTCCAAGTCAAAATTTTCTTTTACCTGAGCGTTAAAGTTTTTGAAGCACCAAGTATGTGACCTTGACCCTGGACTTGGCGGGGGCAGGACGAACGTGGATTTGGCACAGGGCGGTAGAGGACCATTATAATAGAGCAATGCATATATGAAATATGAAGCTGATCCGTGAAAGAAAACAGAAATTATAAGATATTTACCTGAGCGTTAAAGTTTTTGAAGCACTAAGTATGTGATGTTAACCCTGGGCTTGGCGGGGGCGGGACGAACGTGGATTTGGCACAGGGCGGTAGAGGACCATTAGAGCAATGCGTATATGAAATATGAAGTTGACCATGAATGGAAAGAAAAATTATAAGATATTTACCGGAGCATTAAAGTTTTTGAAGCACCAAGTATGTGACCTTGACCCTGGGATTGGCGGGGGCAGGACGAATGTGGATTTGGCACAGGGAGGTAGAGGACCATTAGAGCAATGCGTATATGAAATATGAAGATGATCCATGAAAGAAAACAGAAATTATAAGATATTTACCCGAGCGTTAAAGTTTTTGAAGCACTAAGTATGTGACGTTGACCCTATGCTTGGCGGGGGCAGGACGAACGTGGATTTGGCACAGGGCGGTAGAGGACCATTAGAGCAACGCGTATATGAAATATGAAGTTGATCCGTGAATGGAAAGAAAAATTATAAGATTTACCTGAGCGTTAAAGTTTTTGAAGCACCAAGTATGTGACCTTGACCCTGGGATTGGCGGGGCAGGATGAACGTGGATTTAGCACAGGGCAGTAGAGGACCATTAGAGCAATGCGTATATGAAATATGAAGATGATCCATGAAAGAAAACAGAAAGTATAAGATATTTACCCGAGTGTTAAAGTTTTTGAAGCACTAAGTATGTGACCTTGACCCTGGGCTTGGCGGGGGCAGGACGAACGTGGATTTGGCACAGGGCGGTAGAGGACCATTAGAGCAATGCGTATATGAAATATGAAGCTGATCCGTGAAAGAAAACATAAATTATAAGATATTTACCCGAGTGTTAAAGTTTTTGAAGCACCAAGTATGTAACCTTGACCCTGGGCTTGGCGGGGGCAGGACGAACGTGGATTTGGCACAGGGCGGTAGAGGACCATTAGAGCAATGTGTATATGAAATATGAAGCTGATCCGTGAAAGAAAACAGAAATTATAAGATATTAACCCGAGCGTTAAAGTTTTTGAAGCACCAAGTATGTGACCTTGACCCTGGGCTTGGCGGGGGCAGGACGAACGTGGATTTGGCACAGGGCGGTAGTGAACCATCAGAGCAATGTGTATATATGAAATATGAAGCAGATCGGTTGAAGGATGAAGAAATTATGAGACATTTACCCGAGTGTTAAAGTTTTGTGATGGACGGACGGACGGACAGGAGGACGGGAGGACGGACGGACGGGATGCGCGTTCCTACAAATGAATACTTGTTGGGTTTTTACTGTATAAAAATACCCAACAAGAGTACCCAACACTATCCTAACCCTACCCAATAAGATCCCCGTACGCTTACAACAAGTACCCATGGCATCGTGTGTGCGGACGGACGGACAAGGGTAACACTAAACGCCCCCTCCACTATCGTGGTGGGGCATAAAAATATTCCAAAGGGTGTTCGAGTTATGCTCTGGATACAAAATCAGAGCACGAAACAACAAAGAGAGATAAGTAAACAAGAATTCCGCGGAATCAGATGCCTCGCCTTATCCCGCCTTGACCTCGAGCCTGGGCCCGAAAGCAATTTTCACTGGCCCGAACATATTATACAATTATTGACTAGTGAGCCATAGAATATCAGATTATATTCTATGGCTCACTAGTCAATAATTGTTTTATTATATGATAAATGCTATTAGACAAAAATTGAAAAAGAATTTGAAAAAAAAAAATGAAAAAAAAAAAATGGAAAAAAAAGTTTAAAAATTAAAATTAATAATGCTTGCTACTGGAGCCCAGAATTTTTTTTAATAGTCCTATATTTATCTACATATATCTGCACAGGTCCACATAATGCCACAATATTTTAAACACAGTTTACTGAAATGTAATATACAAAAAAAAATAAAATAATAATGCTCGCTACTGGAGCCCAGAATTTTTGTTAATAGTCCTATATTTATCTACATATATCTGCACAGGTCCACATACTGCCACAATATTGTCAACACAGTTTACGGAAATGTAATAATGTACCTGTATAAATTACCTGTAATAAGTTAGTGGTCAGTTAAAAAATTGAAAAAGAATGGGAAAAAAAATTAAATTAAAAAAAAATAAAAGAATAATGCTCCCTACTGGAGCCCAGAATGTTTTTTAATAGTCCTATATTTATCTACATATCATACATACACAGGTCCACATATTGCCACAATATTTTCAACACAGTTTACGGAAATGTAATATAATCATTTAACTGTATAAATTACCTGTAAGTGGTCAGTGGTCAGTTGCACATGCTAGCACATGCACATGTGAATAGTCTGTATATAGCACTTACGACCTTATGCTACTAGACAAAAATTGAAAAATAATTTGAAAAAAAAAAAATGAAAAAATAAAAATGGAAAAAAAAAGTTTAAAAATAATAATGCTTGCTACTGGAGCCCAGAATTTTTAATAGTCCTATATTTATCTACATATATCTGCACAGGTCCACATAATGCCACAATATTTTCAACACAGTTTACGGAAATGTAATATCCAATGTAGTAATTTACCTGTATAAATTACCTGTGGTCAAGACTGGACATCTGCACATACTAGCACATGCAGCACATGGACAGGTGAATGGTTCTCCCAGTCTATATTGTTCTCTCTACAGGTAAGGTGTACAGAGCACATGAGACAAGGTGTACAGAGCAGACGAGAAAACGGGTCTTCATGCATTATTGTCCAGTTTGTAGAGTGCGCAAAACAAAAAAGGGAGATAACTAAAAAATTAGCTACGCAAGAGTTGTCATTCTTGTGCGCGACACACCTCCGGGTCGTGGTCTATGCATGTGTGAAGTTTCATGAAAATATTCCAAAGGGTGGTCGAGTTATGCTCCGGACAGGAAATCAGTGTGTGAAAACAAAAAAGGGAGATAACTAAAAAATTAGCTATGCAAGAGTTGTCATTCTTGTGCACGACATTCTTGTGCACGACACACCTTCGGTTCGTGGTCTAATTGAATATGTGAAGTTTCATAAAAATATTCCAAAGGGTGGTCGATCAGTGCGCGAAACAAAAAAGGGAGATAACTAAAAAATTAGCTATGCAAGAGTTGTCATTCTTGTGCGCGACACACCTTCGGGTCGTGGTCTATGCATGTGTGAAGTTTCATGAAAATATTCCAAAGGGTGGTGGAGTTATGGCCCGGACACGAAATCGGTTCGAGAAACGAAAAAGGGAGATAACTCAAAAATTAGCTATGCAAGAGTTGTCATTCTTGTGCGTGACACACCTTCGGGTCGTGGTCTATGCATGTGTGAAGTTTCATGAAAATATTCCAAAGGGTATTCGAGTTATGCTCCGGACAAGAAGTGTCTGCGGCGGACGCGGCGCGCTGTCAAATCCATAGTATCCCCCGACGGAGTCCGGGGGATACAATAAGTGTGTAAAATACGCTAATACACACCTTATCTGGAGCTCTGGCTATTATGGTCCACAAACGCAAGGATATAACCTAGTTCTAGATACATAACTATAATTGCATTGCGGTCCTATTGATTTCCTGATAAATATCAATGATCTGCCTCATGATATTGCCTCAAAGGTGCGTTTGTGTGCCGATGACGTTGCTGCATAGCCATTTCTCAACAAGCAGATTATTTACCCTGCAAAATGACCATGACCAACTCCAGTGGGACATAGATTTTTTTCCAAGTAAATGCAATGTAATACATATTTCCAAAGCGTGCATCCCCAATCATTACCAACTACACACTGCACGGACAGGTGTTTGAGACAGCTAAGCACTCCAGATAGCTTGGTGTTGATATCAGCAAGAAACTATCCTTTAATCATCATATTGACAAAGTTGCAAGTTCTGCAAATAAGGACCCAAGATTCATCAAAAGAAATATCAAACCAAAACACCAGGGCATATGCCAAACTGCTTACCATGCTTACAATTAAGTCACTTGTCTGTCCAATACTGGAATATGCATCCCCTGTATGGAGTCCATATATTATACCAAGAAAGATATCCGTAAACTGGAGATGGTGAAGTGTAGAGCAGCAAGATAGAGGACTAGATTACATAAGCATTATGACAGAGTAATATTTGAAGCGTTCTTCAACTTCTTTGTTTACTTCCTACTCGTGGAGAGTGACCTAAGAATGTTGCTAATTAATACGGCTAATATTTTTTTCTCATATTGTAGAGATTTGTTCTCAATAACAATATAGCGAAGTATGAACATCAACACACAGCAGATTATTGCTACATTTTAGTGAACAAAATTGAAATGTACTTCAGTCCTTCCAGCAGTGAAAAAAAAATAGGATTTTTTTCAAAAAAATATAGGACACTATATATCTGGCCTCCCAACACCCCTTCTAGCCAGCCGCGTTCCACCACAAATCATTTAGTTGTGCAAATAAGTCATTTACCTTTTACACTAAAAAAGGGATTTTTGAAAAACAATTAATTGGCACACATCATGGTACTACATAAATTAATTTTGTTGAAATGATGTCAACATCACATTAATAAATACTTATGGATGTCCTTTAAATTGCACGATGAATTTAGTGCAACAAATTTAACAAAAAAGTTCTATTTTAACCAAAGAAAAAGCAACCTTTTGCTTACCCAAAAAATATATAGGAATTATAGGAATTTTGCCCAAAATATAGGATATTATAGGACATTTTGAAAAAGTCTGAAAAATATAGGAATTATAGGACCGCTGGAAGGGCTGGTACTTCCGCAAAATTGTGATATAGTGAAAGATATTTCCAAAAAGCGGAAAACGTGGACCTAGTAAAAACACAAATCTTAACACATCTGTGTTTCTCAACATTCACTCATTTCACAGTGTATATATACACATAGGGAAATTAGATGATGGGAAATTGAGCCAAAAGGTCAGCGGCTGAAACGCATGACATACAACAACAACAAGTTTACCTCCACGAAAATTGATGACACAGAAGCAGAAACACAGAAAAAAAACAAATGTGTTTGTTCACTCGAACGAAATTCGCATTAAACATCAAACGTGTATGACTTTTATATGTAATAATACTCGACTATTTATACTGATCAATTCCAGACTTACACTTATATCAAGATGTTTTCCAACTGAGTATAATTTGGCGCGTGCCCTTGTCACTTCCGCTTTCGCTTTGCGAACAAATCCAGAGGCATCCGAAGTTGTTTACACGAGCAACAACAACATGGAGGATCGAGAAGCTAAATTTACATTCCACACGACCGAGGGGAAAAAGTTCGCGTCCCTCGCTGACAAAGACAATGCAGACTTGCTACTCAAGTGGTATGTGTATCGGGACGGTCGCAAATGGTGGTTAATATATCGCTCTGATGGATTTGCAGTATTTTTTGGTATGTAAATTAAAATTATGGATTATGGAAGCTTCTGGATCAAACAAAAACTTCTATTGACATTTTTGGTGAGCATAGGCACTTTATGGGAAAAACGAAAACCCAATGTAATAATTATTGCTATCCAGTTGGACTCCGGATCTATATTGTTTTCAAGTTAAGGCGGCCGGCATCTTGTTTTGTATTTTTCAACCAACGAAAGTATCGTCATTAATTACCTTTGACCAGCTCGCTATTTGTAGCCCGGTACAACCAGTTTTCGTCCACCTTACAATGTTATTTGCAATTGTTATATTTTCACAGTTTGTTAAGACACGTACATATATTGTAAATTTCAATATGGTAACATTTGTGTGTAATAATATTGAAAATAAAAATCTGTTGCCTTTAAAATGGTGTTGTAAATCAATGTTTTCTTATTCACGAAGTCGGACATAGACCATATGTAGTAGTCTTATTGAAGAGCGCGCTCATGCGCAGGGGGAAAATACGACTTTTCCTTAATTAATTTAACTATTTTCTGGCATTATTAACAACAAAATTCTGGCAGTTAGATCAAGTTTAAGTTCATATTCATGAAATTTGTTTATTTATTGAAAATTCTCTTTGGTTCATTTGTTGCTGGACTAATTCTAACGGTAATATTTATGATGACGAAAATGATGATTTACAGAGCGGGATTATGGAATTTTCCCCCAAACAAATATGGCCGACTTGGTCACGTGATGTTAGTGTGACGTCACGCCGACTTCCAGAATGCGACTCACTTCCTGCTGCTTGTCATAATACACAACCACTTTTCGTCCACTACTTACGACATCTACACAACTGGCCAAAAAGTATGCAAAGTCAAAACTAACTCTAATTAAAATGTAATGTTTGTAAACTCCAACTCTAAATATCTGTTTAAAGTTATTTACAATGCTGTATATCCCATTTAATACAATAATTACTGGGTTGTAATGATGTCACCAGTGCAGGTAGTACACAGAAACGTGTCACCACGCTTGATGATTTGTCATATCGTCGGGGTCGTAAGGAATGTATGGCTGCCTTGTAGATGTAGGCGCATTTTGTTGAAAGAGAATAACCATCATTTTGACAAAATAAAAAAAAAGAAAAAAAGTTTTAAATCTATTTTTATTACCGGTACTCTTTTATAACTGTATACAAAGATACTCATACAGACAATCAGTATTGAAAGTACAAAATAAAAATCACTACACCAATAACAACAGCGGCTGTACTTTTTCTACTTTTTGACCGACAATATACTTTTGGCAACCTTCCAGCAGGTGCGTGTGTCCCGGAAAATCATCACTTTGTCAGACGGTAAAATAAAAATGTGTAAACTGGTATTTTTGGGGAAAGTGAAAATGACATAATTTTATTGATTTATTATTTTTTAACCAATTTGTACCTTTCTAATCTCCATTTTTAACCAAGAGAACCGCTTTGACATTTCTGTCACTACGGTAAACAATGTGATGTGCGCGTATCTCCGCTATGTCGTAAAATAACCCGAAAAAAAATGCTGTTTACTGGGCCGGAAGTGGACGATTTCTGGCAGTGTTGGGGTATGCGTGAAGGCCGAGAACCATTTTTGTTTTCAACCAACGGAAGTACTGACTTGTTTCGGTTTCAACACGCGCATATGCAGTGAAATACACATGGTTCTATGCGGCCTTCGCAGACTACACGCACGTTACAATTAACAAGCTGTGCACAAGCTAAATAACGAAACCAGTCCGTACTTCCGTTGGTTGAACACAATATGGTGGCCGTCTTTCCTTGAAAAAAATATAAATCCTGAGTCCAACTGGATAGCAATCATTATCACATTGGGTTTTCATTCATTCCATAAAGTGCCTATGTTGGTGATGTTGTCTTCGAAGGGATCAGCCATAGACCAGCCTTCTTGTCGAGTGGTGTAGATTAATTCGGACTTTGACCCTCATCTGAGGTGTATGATATTCTATAATTAGGACTCCATTTATTATAGGAATGAATGGCCTTTTTGTGGAACTTATCGGGGTATAAACTTGGAAAAGTCGCGGGAATACTGGACGAAGGCCGGAAGGCCTCGTCCAGTATTCCCGCGACTTTTCCAAATTTATATCCCCGATAAATTCCACAAAAAGGCCATTCATTCCTTATAATTCCAGCGTTTGAAATAAATTCATCAAGAAAATGTGTTTATTTTCCGTTTTCTTAAGAATTATTTTAACTGCGCCTCACGGTTATGGAAAGTAGTTCGGCGTGGGAATTTACTGGGATATAAATTTTGGACAGAGACTTGCTACGGGCCAATCAAATGTTAGGAATTGTGTAAATATTTTTGTGCTGGAATTATCAACATGTGGCAGCGTATACATGTGTAAGTGTACAGTAGGACTAATAGCCCGTGAGCCAGATACCGAAACCCTCCCCCCCCTGTGGGATTTTTGCAGACATATTTTTTCCTAAAACTACATTCAATTGCGAGTGTTATGCCGTATGTCTGCGCTCTGTAACCCGCTGGATGAACATATGGCGCCATTTTGAAGTAGGTCACCCTCGGACTTTTTCCCATCTTCATAAATCACATTTTTAACTAAAAATTGACCAAATTATATCATTTTAATTACATAAAGTAGTATTTTTGCACTTTTTCAGAGATGTTGGACAATATGGAATCTAATAAGGTACACTTAAACAAAATCTGATAATCCAGAAGTCAAATTTTACGTGTTTGATTACCCCACCCACCCAATTTCAATGGTAAAATATACATGTTAATAACTTTATGCAAACGTGGTATTTTTTCATATTATCAATGTTAATGTAAGCTAGGAGTGTCTATTAAACATATCCAATGCAAATACGCCCAATTTTTTTGTGTCTACTGCAAAATATACAAAGTGAAAAACAACACATTTTTACCATTCCCCACCCACTAATTTTACAATGGTTATTTCACCGGTATTCAATATTATGCAACGTCAGATCCTTAAAACCGGTTGCTATGGACAGACAACTAGTTACATATTTATTAGTATTGTCTATGCAGACTGCAGATACTAATTTGTCGAATGTTCGTCCGTCTGTACGCACGCTTCTTAGCTTCTTAAATATTAATTGACTGCATCGATTGGGAATAATGTACACATATTAATATAGTTCGAGGCATGTGATCATTATCGTCAACAGGAGTTAATATACGATAATAGTTATCCATTTGTACATAGATTTCTTCTCCTTTTTTTACAATATTCAGTAATGGTGTTAATATCGTGCATCAAATATGCCTGACGGAGGAAGAAAATCCTGAAAGCCAAAAACAATTTTTTAAGATAAAATAATAAAACCATGTTTTGTTTTCACTTCGCTATCCGACATAAGATGAAACCATACATATAATGGATGAAGTTGGATCAATTTGTTAATTATGCAATTTCAAAATGGCCGCCACATTGATAATTTATATATATGTATACAGCAATATATCGCTCGATATGATTGTGGAGATGGACATAATGGTCTATATCATTTGTAACTTCCTTATTATTATATTGAGGTGGCGGAGCAGCCTTATAATCTGGTGGAACATCCTTATTTCGTGCTGATACATCCTTATACATGTAGTGTGATGCAACTGCCTTATATTGTGATGGAACATCATTATAGTGTGGTGGAACCACATTATGTTGTGGTGAAACTGCCGTATAATGTGATGAAAATGCATTATAGTGTGACGAAACTGCCTTATATTGTGGTGGAACTGCCTTATTTTGTGAGGAAACATATGTATAATGTGATGGAGCATCATTATATCGTGGTGGAACATCCTTTGAGAGTGGTGGAACATTCTTATATTGTAATGGAACTGCCGTATACTGCGTGATAACTGCCTTATAGTGTGGCTGAACATCCCTATATTATGGTGAAACTGCCTTATAATGTGGTAGAACGGTCTTATATTGTAATTAATTTGCCTTATATTGTCACTAAACATCATTATACTGTGAACTCCTTATAGTGTGGTGGAACATCATTATATGGTGGTGAAGCCGCCTTATAATGTGGTGGCACTGCCATATAGCGTGACGACACTGTCATATATTGTGGTGGAACTGCCTTATATTGTGACAAAATATCTTTTATATGGTGGTGATGTATCCTTATATCGTGATGCAACATCATTATATAGTGGTGGAACTGTCTTATATTGTAATTAATTTGCCATATGTGTGGTGGAAGTGCCTTATATTGTTATGAAACACCATTATAATGTGGTGAAACATCCTTATAGTGTGGTGGAACATCATTATCTTGTGGTGAAACCGCCTTATAATGTGGTGGCACTGCCGTATATTGTGACGAAAATGTATTATAGTGTGGTGAAACTGTCTTATAGTGTGAGGAAACATAATATTCTGTGGTGGAGCATCCTTATATTGTGATGGAACAGCCTAATATTGTGACGGAAACATCCTTATAGTGTGACGGAACATCCTTATATTGCGATGGAACTGTATTATAAATGTGTTGGAACTGCATTATAGTGTGGTGGTACATCCTTATATTGTGGTGACTGTCTTACAGTGCAAGTAATGTTACTGAAATTGTGATGGAACATCTTTTATAATGTGGTGAAACTGCCTTATAATGTGTTTTATCTGCCTTATATTGTGATGAAACTGCTTTATATTGTGGTGGCACTGCCTTATAGTTTGAATAAACATATTTATATTGTGGTAGAACTGCACTATAGTGTGATTAAACAGTATTATGTTGTATGGATCATCCGTATATTGTGGTGGAACACCCACTACCAATCGTGATGGAACAAGCTTATTGTGAATGATGGAGGATTGGTAGTGTGATGTAACATCCGTATAGTGTAATGGAACATCCTTATATTGTACCGGAACTGTCTTATAATGTGGTGGAACATCACTACACTGTGGTGGACGTTACATTGTGGCAGAACATCTTTATATCTGATTGATATAAAAGTGTGATTCTCCATGCAAGTCTTAATTTAGTTAGATCAAACATGACGCAAGAGACCCTAACATTTTATCACATGTTTGTACTGCTACACGTCGATACTCTATGGAGATACATCTATCTTAACTTAACCATCATGATATCAATATAGCCCTCTCTTCAAATAGTAGTAGCTGCATCATTTATTTGGCCAGTGTGAATTATTTTATTGCATACATCCAAATAATGTAGCACGAGTGTAACATCAAATTAAATGAAGTACAATATATGCCTCCTCACTTCATATACTGTACATTTAATTTAATATAACAATGGTGTTACTATTTATACACA
The DNA here is from genome assembly GCA_029237695.1 of Conchocele bisecta. NCBI lineage: Eukaryota > Metazoa > Mollusca > Bivalvia > Lucinida > Thyasiridae > Conchocele > Conchocele bisecta. Next base: position 60,074,448 of record CM055278.1, on the reverse strand, counting down.
TAGCTGTGGTTTTTGTTAACTAATCAATGTTGAATGATACAAATGCTAATAATCAACATAATTAACTGATAATAGACAGATGTCCCGGATTACGTAATACCTTGATTTCATTTGCAACCATGAATCATCAATCTGTTCACTTACAAGTAACAGGGTCGTACTATTACCATATATTTCAGAGTATTAATAAGATTAAAAATGGTTCTGTAAGTATTAATTAGACAACTGGTGCAGACAGTGAAAATTCCTACTACTATGCGAACCTAATTTGATTTGCAATTGTCACTACACATGCCTGATGATCATATACATGATTCACATGTATACTGTATTTAAATGTTATTAATACTACCTAATGGTGACTATTGTGATTGTCACTGATTGTGTCAATCAATCAACCAAATAATAGATTCTTTCAATCATCACAACCAGTCAGCAAATGTTTTAAACATGTTTTTGTGCATTTTTATACAATTTGAATTGCTGAGAAAAACATGATTTTTTATTGTGATTTATGAAAATAAACATATTAGGCGGCCATTTTGAATGTATAACAACATTATTGTATCATGGAACATGACTGTGAATGCTAAGCAAACTATATTTAGGTCAATTTGTATATAATATATGACCATTGCGTGTTTTATAGCATCTTCGAAATTCCAGACAGTAGTAAATATGTAGTTTATGGCGGCCATTTTGAAATATTTTGAGAGTTATGATATTTAAAGGGATTACATGTTCCTTTCACAGGTATATATAAGTAATGCAATGAAAAATAAGTGCATTTTAACATCATTACAGCAGTTTTTGTAATAGTTCTCAATAATAGTTATATTGAAAATAATGTTGATAAATGCCAATTTTGGCGGCCATTTTGGAAATTATTGGTATAGTATGATGTAATGATGTATAAATGTCCATTGTATACCATTCAGTAACCAATTTGGCAAAACATCGTAGCTATTTACAGGGTTTGTACTTGCCTAATATCAATTAACAGTCATAATATAAACGGCTCAAAATGGCATGGCGGCCATCTTGGAAAATGGCCGCCATTTGTTCATCCAGCGGCTTTTTGAGCGCAGACATTCAGGATTAATAGACAATAGGCTACTGAATCTGAAAATCATAGTCACCAAAAATCCCACAGGGGGGGGAGGGGGGGTTATTGGTGGCTCAAGGTCTATAACATATGCTAAAACCTACCTAGAATTGTTTTTGTATATTCAATTTATATTCAACTATATAGTCTAAAAACATGTGTCCATGGTTCGTTGTATTGATTGACCCAGGTAATATTCAATAAAAAAAGTAACCGATGCAATAGAATTGAATGTTTATGTAACTTAAGATACATTCTCCTGCTTGTTGTGTAGGCAAATGACTGTTTTGTTTTTACAACTTAGTTAACCAGGACTTCGATCGCTCAGGTGCGTATCTAGTCTGACAGTTGGTGATCTTCAAGGGCAAACGGTCATTACACAAGACACTTTATACATGTACACTCAAGTTCAAATACAATTAATTTTCTCAGCAATTAGTAGCTTGGTGAACTGAATCAGTGTGGATAAAGTGTATTGCTCAATGATATAATGCATGCCTCTTGTGAGTAAGATATATTGATTGGCTGCAACGAGTCCATTATCAAATTAATTCGGATCATTGTGGTCATGAAATTGAAGTGAGATGGCAACATGACACCTGGGGCCCGTTTCACTAAACTTTGTACAACTAAAATGTTTGTAAGTGCAAAATTATGATAGTCTGTAAATTTCACATTAACAATGTTTTCTTGTAAACAATTATTGGATTTACATTTATTGAGCATAGGCTGCATATGCAGCCTATGCTCAATAAATGTAAATTCATCAATTGAATTTACCAGACGATCCTATATTTTCACTTACAAACATTTTAGTTGTACAAAGTTTAGTGAAACGGGACCCAGAAGCCTGCTTATTTCTCTACAGGTCAATGAAGGACAGCCTGTGTGCCCAGATGTTTTCATTTGACCAACAGTTTCAACCATACCAGAAGGATGACTTTGTTCTGGTGAGTTACCAATGGTTACTCACTCACAATTATTATTGTACTGTGGAACCCAATGTGTCCATTTTAGAGACTGCACTGTAATTCACAGAGTAATTAATTGAATATAATCTGTGTTCTTGGCAATTGCAAGCACACATTATAGTAGGGTTATTTCCATGCAGGCTCCAGATAAGGTGCATATTGGCTTATTTTACGCAATTATTTTAGCTAAATACGCATTGTTTATAAAAAGTGGGAGTACAAAATACACACAGCAATGTGAAAATACGCATTGATTTTCAAATTGAGTAAACACTGTTTTAAAGTTGAAAATTCATTTATTTGAGCTGCAAAAAGCCAACACTTTTTAAGTGAATGTTTCAATTTGTTATATTTTGTTTATATCATTTGTTCCCTATTTAGTAAGGGCAAAAATCAATAATCCATATGTAAAAGTAAAATACACAATGATTTTGAAATCAGGGGGTATAGTACGCTTTAGACAAAAAGCTTATCTGGAGCTCTGTTCATGGATCTGTGAATAATATGTTCCTACCTTTTTATTGTTTATTTGACTGTCCGACCAAAAAAGCAAGAGAAACCAAGGTACTATTCCTTCTGGAAAAAACCTTGAGCACAGACTGCATGTTCACAATCACAACATGCCTAACAATTTGTCCTACATGTATATGTTTCTTTTTCCAAGACTTGAACATGCATATATTCACAATCATCACCCAAGGTCAAGGCCACAGGTTTTAAATATTTGGCAATACCCATAACCCTAAATATTCAAACACACTTCATTCTGGGAAACATTAATCTATGGTTTCTCACAGCAAAGAATGTCCAAATAGTTACTGTTATAAAATACTAAAAGACACATGAAAATACGCATTGATGTTCAATTGAGTAGTGGAAATACTGTAATACTGTAATAAAGTTGAAAATTGGCTTAGTTGAGCTGCAAACTGTATTGCAGTATAAATCAGTGAATAAGGAATGGTTAAATTTGTTTTACGGTATGTTTTGATCATTTGTTCCCTATTTAATAATGAAGACAATCAATACCGGTAATCCATTTGTAAAAATAAAATACCAATTTATTTAATTTGAAATCACGGGGCACAATACTCTTTGGACACAAAGCTTACCTGGAGCGAGGGCTCTAGATAAGGAATTAATAATTGAGTATTTTCACTCCATCATGTCTGAAGCTATTGGGTATTTCAATATTTTAATTGGGTAAAATAAAATCACACTACTGTTTGCACATCAACAAACAGCAATTATTGAATAGTTTGCTTCAAAAGGAAAACATGTCTTGGCATTTCATTAGAATTGTCTAATGAAATACCAAGATGTGTCTTCAAGGAAAATAAGAAAAATATGCTATATTTGTGGTCTGTTTATTGTTTTCTGTAGCATGATAAAAGTACCACAAATTTGTTATTGCTTTTTGATACTCGCTACTTCTGATTTAAATTGGGTTTTTGGCAATTTTAATTGGGTATTTACGCAAATGCGCAGTTTATCTGGAGCTCTGTGGAGCTCTGACATGTTCTGTTGTGTTGTATTAATCAGGACTTCATGAGGGACCCTGCTGTGATGTCCACCTTAAAGACCTCGTCATCATCGGGACTCAAGCCGGGACTCGGTAATTAGCCAATAAGCTCAAGCCTGTAGCCTATTTCACCAACATTGCAAAGTATACTTTTCTAGCAAAGTATACTTTGAGTGAGAAATTTTCAATTTTACGATAAATTTATTAATTTTTATTATACTGAATTTATTACATTTTGGCTGTGATAATGTAATAAATTCAGTATACTAATTTTGCATACTTTTAATCATCAAATATATGCAGTTGTTAGTTTTATATGAAATAAATGATTGCTCCCTCAAAGTATACTTTGCTAGAAAAGTATACTTTGCAATGTTGGTGAAATCGGCTACTGGACTCGGTAATTACTCAAACTATTAAATTAGCCAATAAGGCCATATCAAGTTCTTTCTCTGTTAAGCGTTCACGTACGGGTATGTTTAGAGAGTGGTTCTTTAAAAAGCAAATATACTGTGTATGCTATTCAGGGTTTTCCCTAGGATTTTTTAAATGAGATTCCCAGGACCCCCAACATTTCTGTGGTTTTTTTGTTGTTGATTTTTCGGGGTCCAAAATTTTACAAGCGTGTTTTTTACTTTTCTGTTGAAAGTGAATGTGTTTAACTTCCCACCAACAGCTAAGGTCGTATAGAGACAGGTTTTCTGTTGAGTAGAACCCGAACTGTCTACCTTCATGATCTAAATTGTCTAAACGCTTTGTGTATCAATCTGCTGTGTAATAAGCAAGCACTCGGATGATTAAGACTTAATATGTGACACATCGTCGATTAATATGGACAGTAACCGATGACGTATTTCCGTTTCAAACTTGATATTTATTACTCATTGAAGAAAAATACAGAAAAAGTCAAAATTGACCACTGAGATGTTGTGGGTCCCGGGGATGCAGTACTAGTTGGCAATGTTCATGAATGTGCACGTAAAAGGTTTAATCAGTGTATGTTTTTTGTTTTTTTTAAAGTTTGCTGGCGGCATCCGCAGACTGATCAGGATCTGCACTCTTTGCCATTCCATTATTGAAGCAACCGTCATGCTTCCAACTAGCAAAATGGATCGTTGTGACACTACAGGAGTGTGGTATTTGACCAGGAGCCCATTTCATCAACATTGCAAAGTATACTTTAGTAGCAAATTATACTTTGAGGGAGAAATTTTCAATTTTATGATAAATTTATTAATTTTTATTATACTGAATTTATTACATTATCACAGCCAATTTGGCTGTGATAATGTAATAAATTCAGTATAATAATTCTGCATACTTTTAATCATCAAATATATGCATTTGTTAGTTCTATATGAAATAATGCATTTCAGGAAAAATAAATGATTACTCCTAGTAAAGTATACTTTGCAATGTTGATGAAATAGGCTACTGGAGCTATGCTGGTCACTAATCCCATAAGCCACATTTCTCCAATCACTGCCACATATATGTTTTAAATGATTGTCCGTTGTAGGTACGCGAGCGGCCACAGTGGGTGTTGAGGTGGTGCCGTGTTCGATCCTGTCCATGGCGTTTTTTGACCGAATGTACGGGGCCGTCGTGCGTGAGTCTGGACAACTACACAAATGTTTTGACGAGTTCTACGAGGATTTCACCATCGCAGATGAACTCCGGAAGGTTGGGATATAGAACAAATAGAAATGAAAGAGTGCAAATGATCTGTAGCTGATTTCACCAAAATTGCTGAGCATACAATATCTCGCTAAGTATACTTTGAGGGAGTAATCATTTATTTTTCCCGAAATGATATAAAGTATGCAGAATAAATTGAAAATTTCTCCCTCAAAGTGTACTTAGCAAGATAAGTATACTTTGCAATTTTGGTGTATAGAAAAAATAGAAATGAAATAATGTATGAGACAAGCCATATGATTTTGTACCTAAGAACAGGACTGGTGCAATTTTTAATGAAACATCTTTACAGAAACTTACATTTTCTGTAAATGATGTCGAAAGATAATTAAAGTTTCATAGCAAATGCAGAATTAAGTGTGTATTTGATCAGGAGCCTATACTGGACACGAATGCCATAAGTCCCATTTCCCCACAGGTTGAAGTAACGGACCGAGGTCTATAAATACATTAAATATACCTAAAAGCATCAATAAATGAAGATTGTTTTTTTTTTTTACCCCCTCCATCTAATCATTATAATGATTAGATGGAGGGGGTAAAAAAAAAATTCTTCATTTATTGATGCTTTTACGCATATTTAATGTATTTATAGACCTCGGTCCGTTACTTCAACCTGTGCATTTCCCCACTCATAGCCACATAATTGAGACAAGCCATGTGATTTTGTACCTAAGAACATGTGCAATATCTCAAAATTCCTTTACAAAATTTACGATATTACGATGACGTTGAAGGCTGACAAAATTGTCATGGTAAATGGGTGGGGTAATGGGATTAATTTTTTTTTTGGGCGGGATATCACAAAATCAGAACAGAATATTTACATCGAAAACAAAAATATATTCAGCTCTGAAATTAGAATAACCTGACCTGGTGCCAGGTCCATACCACACCAATGCCACTTGACTCCTTTCCCTAACAGTAATAGGTAATAAGATGAGGAATAATCATATGACTAATATATAAAGGGGTATAACCAGATTCAACTCTCACATTCAAGAAAGCCAAAGACATACATGAGGGCCAAACCAGTAGCCTATTTCATCAACATTGCAAAGTATACTTTAGTAGCAAAGTATACTTTGAGGGAGAAATTTTCAATTTTATGATAAATTTATTAATTTTTATTATACTGAATTTATTACATTATCACAGCCATTTAATGGCTGTGATAATGTAATAAATTCAGTATAATAATTCTGCATACTTTTAATCATGAAATATATGCATTTGTTAGTTCTATATGAAATAATGCATTTCAGGAAAAATAAATGATTACTCCCTCAAAGTATACTTTGCTAGTAAAGTATACTTTGCAATGTTGATGAAATCGGCTACAGGTCTGGTCGGGATTCCTGTACGGATGAATCCCAATCCTTAAAATACCCATCGCATGCTCAAACCTGCCACCCACTCGTAGCGTTTAGACTAGAGTCATATTTATTTGACTATTCCAGGGCTCCAGATAAGGAATTAGTAATTGAGTATTGTCACTCCATCATTTCGGAAGCATTGGGTGTTTCAAAATTGTAATTGGGTAAAATAAAATCACACTACTGTTTGCACATCAACAGACAGCAATTATTGAATAGTTTGCTTCAAAATAAAAACATGTCTTGGCATTTCATTAGAATTGTCTCCTTGGAGACAATTCTAATGAAATAACAAGATGTCTGTTTATTGTTTGATGCAGCATGATGAAGGTACTACAAAATTTGATACTCCCTACTTCTGATTTCAATTGGGTTTTTGGCAATTTCTAATTGGGTATTTAAGCAAATACGCAGCTTATCTGGAGTATTGCTGTTCTAGATGATGCTGATAGAAGAATCGGACCACTACTGCCTGTATAACGACGTGGAGAAAGAGGAGTTTCTGTTTCGCCTGTTCCGTCATATCTGTCTCGGTGGTCAGGTGTGTCAATACGAGGACAAGGTAGACCCGTACCTCAGTTTCACCAAGCAGTTGTATAAAGATCTCATTAGGTGAGTGAATGTGTTTCAGTTATATGCCATGGGAGTATCAGGCTCCAGATAAGGAATTAGTAATTGCAAAGGCATGATTCATGAATCATTAGGTGAGCAGTTGTATAAAGATCTCATCTGGGGTCCGTTTCACTAAACTTTGTACGACTTAAATTTTCGCTAGTGCAAAATTATGATAGTCTGTAAATTTCACATTAGGAATGTTTTCTTGTAAACAATTATTGGATTTACATTTATTGAGCATAGGCTGCATATGCAGCCTATGCTCAATAAAAGGAAATCCATCAATTGAAATTTCCAGACGATCCTAAATTTGCCCGTAGAGTTTGTCGTCTAATTGTTTTTCTTTATTTTCCTTTTTATTTTCGGGCTGCTTGCGGACAGCTTGATACAGTCGGCACTTTGGCATACATCCATACGTACGTGCGTCCAAGTTTAAAGTTTTTTGGTTTACAATCAAAGCCTTGGTGGCCGCGGCCATCTAATCTTGATAAAAACAGGGTTTGACAGCGTTTTAGGCGTGTCATATGTCCCAGTGCTTCGTTTCTGCTATGAACGAGAGGCTGCTGTAAGGTCACTGCACAATTTAAAAAAAATTAAGCACCATTCCATTCCATTCCCTTTACTTAACAGTATTCATTAAAAAAAAAATTAAATTATAAATATTTCTCCCATTTGGAGAATTAGTTGAAATTGAAAAACAGCAGACGACAACATTTGTTTTCCTTGTATTTGTTAAGGAATCAGTAATTGAGTATTGTCACTCCATCATTTCTGAAGCATTTGGGTATTTCAAAATTTTAATTGGGTAAAATAAAATCACACTACTGTTTACACATCAACAGACAGCAATTATCAAATAGTTTGCTTCGAAATGAAATTACGCAGCTTACCTGGAGCCCTGACACTGGTCACAAAATCTGGGGGCCGTTTCACTAATACGACTAAAATGTTCGTAAGTGCAAATTTAGGATCGTCTGGAAATTTCAATTGGTTGATTTACATTTATTGAGCATAGTCTGCATATGCAGCCTATGCTCAATAAATGTAAATCCAATAATTGTTTATAAGAAAACATTGTTAATGTGAAATTCACAGACTATCATAATTTTGCACGTACGAACATTTTAGTCGTACGAAGCTTCGTGAAATGGGCCCCTGTAAGCCCCATTTCTCCAGTCCCAGCCACGTATATAGGGAATAGTAGGTTAATGCCGTGAATGGGAAAAAATATCTGGCAAGGCTCAGGAAACGGGATGGGCAAGGCTCTGCCGAGCACATCCCGTTTCCGTGTCGCGCCAGATATTTTTTCCCATTCACGGCACTAACCTACTATTCTATTTATCCCGTCAACACCTACAAATGGCTGTAAAATGCAAAAAATTGTATCGACTGGATATCAAAAATGTTTCATGGCACCGTGTTTCACGGCACATACGCACTGTGTTGACGGGATAAAATCTTTTAACTGTGTGATATATTTCAGTGTTCAGAAGAATGCTGAATCAAAAGAGCTGAGTATCGTCTCCAGTGTGTTCAGCGTAACAGCTAAGGTAGGGCAGTTAAACCGCATTTCATTTAGTTTTTGGGTGGGTGGGAGCATGCGATGGGTACTTTAACGATCAGGATTCATCCTTACCCAGATTGACGTCATTTACAGACAATATCACAGTTTCTGTAAAGATATTTCATGAAAAATCGCACATGTTCCTACGTACAAAATCACATGTCGTGTCTCATTGAAAAAAAAAAATGGATCTAAATGAGCTGTATGGTATAAGGTTGCCTAACTTGGCTCTGACTAAATGGGCTGTATGGTATAAGAGAGACAACTCTTACAAGGACGACCCATTTTAAAATTACACAGTTGTCCAACTTGGCTCTGACCAACTGGGTTGTATGGTATAAGGGAGACAAGTCTTACAAGGATGACCCTTTAAAATTACACAGTTGTCCAACTTTGCTCTAACTAAATGGGCTGTATGGTATAAGGTTGCCCAACTTGGCTCTGACCAAATGGGCTGTATGGTATATGAGAGACAATGTACTTGAACATGTACATGTACAGGTAATATATGGGATTTAGTACTAAACCCATTGACCCGGCCTTAAATGACCTTAGCTGTTGATAGGCCGTTAAACCCCAACAAAAATCAAATGATTGTCACTGGATGTACGGTCATGGAGAAATTACCCTACGGGGATATCCGGTTGTACCCATTATACCATCATAAAAGTAGTAGATTAGTACTAATCATATTACTGTTAGCCTGTGGGGCGAAGTGACTCTGGTGTGGTGAAGACCGGGCACCAGTAGCCTATTTCATCAACATTGCAAAGTATACTTTTCTAGCAAAGTATACTTTGAGGGAGTAATCATTTATTTTTCCTGAAATTCATTATGTCATATAGAACTAACGACTGCATATATTTGATGATTAAAAGTATGCAGAATTATTATACTGAATTTATTACATTATCACAGCCAAAATGGCTGTGATAATGTAATAAATTCAGTATAATAAAAATTAATAAATTTATCCTAAAATTGAAAATTTCTCCCTCAAAGTATACTTTGCTAGGAAAGTATACTTTGCAATGTTGGTGAAATAGGCTACAGGTCAGATTAAAATTCTTTGTCGGATTTACAGATGTCAAGGGAAATAAATCCGGTATTTCAAAATGGTAATGGGATCAATTGTATATTGTATGCTCTTCGAAAAATGTGAAATTTATTCTTAGACCATTATAACGTTGTCAGAATTGACAATTTTGACGTTAACGTATGAATTGTTTCTTCACCTGAAATGACATCAAAACGTGACGTCAATTACGTCTTGCGAACGTCTGGGAGGAAATATTTCCTTCAAGGAAATAAATCCTACCAGAATCGCAGTAAATCATTGGGTAGGTTATAATATATCAATAAATATACTTGCAGGACAAGGATGGGGACCGTTTCTATCCAGACACAAAATTCCACGACCAGACATTCTCCTACCTCGTGGTCGACCCTCTGAAGAGACACATCACCGTGCTCTATCACAAGTTCGGCGGAGGAATTTTCAGTTGATACCAGTTTTGTGGAAGTAAAACGCCATATGACACGCCATGTGATTTTGTACCTTTGGACATATGCATAATTTCATTAAATACATTTACAAAATTTACAAAATTTACAATATTTTTCATAATGCGGAATATACTCTGAAAATGTTGTCGCCATTTAGGGAAAATATTATATTTTGTAAACATATTTCAAGAAATTACGCAGATGTCCAAAGGTACAAAATCACATGGCATGTCTCAAACAGTCCATCAATTAGTTTATATAAACATATCATTGTCATTCCGTGTTGTTGTTACTCGTGACTGGGAATGGAAAAATGGGGCTTACGGTATTTGGTCCGTCTAGCTGAAAATACCTGGCGGGATTAGCTGTAAACGGCAAAACTCAACAAGCATTTATGGCCAGTGTAGATCTTGATTTGTAACTGGAAATGTGGATTATAACATGTGTGGCCCGTCTAGCTCCTGATCTATGACTGGAGAAATGAGACTTATGGTATTTGTGGTCACTTTAAATCCTGATTTGTGACGGGAGCATTGGTTGGGGCTTATGACATTTGTGGTCAGTCTAGTTCCTGATCTCTGACTGGAGAAATGTGCTTGAGGCATTTGTGCCCAGTCTAGCTCCTAATCTATGACTGGAGCGATGAGGCTTATGACATTTATGGCCAGTCTAGCTCCTGATCTGTGACTGGAGAAATTAGGCTTGTGACATTTGTGGCCTAGCTCCTGATCTGCACACTTCTACAGCCCGATAAGGAGCTTTACATGTACATATTAGAAGCACGACGGGCGTTTCACTGACTGAATGGCAAACAGTGTAGACCCTGATCAGGCTGGTCATCAGGCTGGTCTGTGTCTACACTTTGAGAAAATGCCATATACCTTCGTCCAGTATTCCCGCGACTTTTCCAAGTTTATACCTCGATAAATTCCACACAAAGGCCATTCATTCCTATAACAAACACACAAACACTCACTAAAAGTAATAGGATTATCTTACTACTTTTATAATGGGTTTAACCCAATTAAACTCTAAACGTACTGTAGAAATTGTGCAAATGTTCTACATATGAACAGCATATGTATTTTTGTCATATGAATTGCATACGAGGCATATTGTATAGGAATGAATGGCCTTTTTGTGGAATTTATCGGGGTATAAACTTGGAAAAGTCGTGGGAATACTGGACGAAGGCCGGAGCCTCGTCCAGTATTCCCGCGACTTTTCCAAGTTTATATCCCCGATAAATTCCACAAAAAGGTCATTAATTCCTTATAATTCCAGCATTTGAAATAAATTCATCGAGAAAATGTGTTTATTTTCCGTTTTCTTAAGAATTATTTTAACTGCGCCTGACGGTTACGGAAAGTAGTTCGGTATGGAGTTTACTGGGATATAAATTTTGGACCGAGACTTGCTACGGACCAATCAAATGTTAGGGAATTGTGTAAATATTTTTGTGCTGGAATTATTACTCCGTAACAAGGAAGCCAAAAATGTACCCAAGGGCCAAACCAGGGATATCGCGATTCGGTTAAAGATGAAATAAAATTTACCAAACATGCTCCCAACCAATCGCCTACCCATTAATGAGAAAATGCAGATTTTTAGATTGAATGCTGCAGATCCTATCAACAGCTACGGTCATTTAAGGCCGGGCCAACAGGTTCGATCCCGTATTCAACCTACTGCATTGGGGGGAAATTCCCAAAATCAGAACAGAATATTTACATCAAAATTTATATATATTCAGCCCTGAAATTAGAATAACCTGCCCTGGTGCCAGGTCCATACCACACCAAAGCCACGTGGCCCCTTCCCCTAAAAGTAATAAGGAATAATCATATTACTCATACACATGGTATAACCAGATTCAACTCTCACATACAAGAATTCAACAGACGTGCCTGAGGGCCAAACCAGGTCTCGAATCTCGATCGTTAAATTACCCATTGCATCCTCTTACCTGCCACACACTCCAGGGGGTGTGTTATCGACGGCGCGAAGGGCTAAACATTGTTTTTGCACATTAAGTAACTGGAATGGATTTTGATTTGTTATTTTGGCAACCAATCTAAATCATCACAAAATGATTTTCAGACCAGTCCATTTATGAACATGGGGTGTTTTTGTTCTCAAAATTATGAAAATTAGTTGCAAAAAGTGCAGATCCTGATGAGACGGCTCGTTATGATCCGGCTCATCTGGATCTACACTGTTTGCCAATACCACTATACAGGCCTGCGGGTTAAGAGTAAAATGGTTAAGGGGGGTGCGTACTCACCCGTCGCACCCCCTCTGCATACGGGCCTGAATTCTGTAGGGTTTAAAGGGTTAAAATCTGTTTGATATCATTGGTTTAAACAATATTTATTTCATGAAGGAAAAGCAATATACATGATAAATACAATTGGTAACAGGATCAGAAATATGTTCCTAATTTGATCTCACCAATCTCCACGATGACTGGCAATGTAAATGTTCCATGAATTGTGAGAAAATGACATGTAAAACGAGATTATACTTAATTTTCCAACCATATACATGTATGCTTCTTCACATTTTGGCAACCGTGGCCTGCTTGTCAAACCGATCGCGTTTATTTGGCGCACAAAACATTTTGTCTGTTTAAAGTACTTTACTCCTCAATTGTACATGTGTAATCAATTTTATTAATGGTGTTTAACAGCCTATCAATGGCTAAAGTCAGTTTAGGCTGTGTGAATGGGGTTGAATCCCATATTTCACCTGTTGCGAGTGGGGGTGGAATCCCACAATCAGAACTGAATATTTACAGGAAAAAAAAGTATTTTACACCCTGAAATAAGAATAATCTGACATGTAGCAGATTTCATCAAAGTATACTTATCTAGCAAAGTATACTTTGAGGGAGTAATCATTTATTTTTCATATAGAACTAACTGTTGCATATATTTGATGATTAAAAGTATGCAGAATTATTATACTGAATGTATTACATTATCACAGCCAAAATGGCTGTGATAATGTAATAAATTTAGTATAATAAAAATTAATAAATTTATCATTAAATTGAAAATTTCTCCCTCAAAGTATACTTTGCCATGTTGGTGAAATAGGCTACTGGTGCCAGGTCCACAATACACCAGAGTCACTTAGCCACACTCCCTAAAACTAATAGGATTAGTACTAATCCTACTACTTGAATAATGGGTATACATGTACTAGTAACCAAATTTCACTCTCAAATGACAAGAAAGCAAACTGGAAACTTTGATCAATTATAGATTAGACAATAGAACAATAACAACTTTATCACATACAGAGCTCCAGATAAGGCGCGTATTGGCGTATTTTACGCAATTATTTTAGCTGAATACGCATTGATTATCAAAAGTGTGAGTACAAAATATGCACAGCAATGTGAAAATACGCATTGATTTTCAAATTGAGTAGTGAAAATACTGTCATAAGTTGAAAATTCACTAAGTTGAGCTGCAAAAAGTGTTTTTTATCATTTGTTCCCTATTTAGTAATGAAGAAAATCAATAAACCATTTGTAAAAGTAAAATACGCAACGATTTTGAAATCAGGGGTTATAGTATGCGTTAGACACAAAGCTTATCTGGAGCTCTTGATACATATTCAGCAAATTCAAGACATTTCCATGTTATAACAAATAATGTACAAAATAAGTACATACAATGGCGACTTGACCAGCACATTTATGTGTATTTACACAGATCTCGTAACATATTCAATAAACTTCCCCATTGCCAATAACGCCTGATCCAACTTATTTGACAAACAAAACAACACATATATATTAATAGTGTAAAAGTTGGGGGCTGCTGCAAAAACAAAACTTTCATAGACAACAACAGACATAATAATAGCCAGGTATGTATAAGCTGTATTTCCAAACAATGCATTTCCACAATACAATCAACAGACTTCCAACCTTCATGTTATAAACCAGAGAATCTGGGGCCCGTTTCACTGAACTTCTTACGACTAAAATGTTCGTAAGTTCAAATTTAAGATCGTCTGTAACTTTCAATTTATGGATTTACATTTATTGAGCATAGGCTGCATATGCAGCCTATGCTCAATAAATGTAAATCCAATAATTGTTTTTAAGAAAACATTATTAATGCGAAATTTACAGACTATCATAATTTTGCACTTACGAACATTTTAGTCGTAAGAAGTTTAGTGAAACGGGCCCCTGGATTTTTCCGTACCATATTGATCCTAATATACGTAGAACGTAGAACCCTTTCACCTCTATGTAACTGGAATGGATTTTCAAATGTTATTTTGCAGCCAATCCAGTCATCACAAAATGATTTTCAGGCTAGTCCATTTATGAAAAGGTGGTGTTTTTGTTCTTTCTTACAAATATAAAAATTGCTTGCAAAAAGTACATATCCTTGTGACGAGCCGGCTCATCTGGATCTACACTTTTTGCCAATACCACTATACAGGCCTGTCGCGTTTAAAAGTTAATGATGGTCAGTAAATCTGACGAATGCTCCCCGATGATTGAAAAAAAAAGATTAAAGTGATTTGACCTTGGTCTCCTGGGCAGCATGGGTAGGGTATACAATGAAACTATGGATGGTTATCAATGTGTATATGAAGTTTCAAGTTGATATTCCAAGCAGTCACAGAGATATAGCAATTTTTTTCGGAAAATATTGAAAATGACGAAAATACTATGGGTACAAAGTTGCGTATTAATAAACCAACGTACAGAAGCTAATTTTCATCAAATAAATAATCATAAGTTGTGTAATTTGGGTAATGTAACTAGCTACAGACGGTACTGGAGTAGATTGCAAGAGTTACCTTCGCAACTAGAGACCCGCCCCCCCCCAAATGCTGGATCCGCTCCTGCACATCATTGTATATTAATACTGATCTGTTGAGACAAGAGTGCAAATTTAAATATGCAAGAACATGTCCGAAATGTACATGTATGTATATACAGCGAGATAAGCAAAAAGCAAGAACTGCAGTTGATATTAACCCTTAGACCGCTACTCACAACAATTGTCGTCCATCTTCCCTTATTTGTCAATAAAAACATGGTTTGACAGCACTTCAGAAGAAGTGCTGTCAAAGCATGTTGTAAATAATTCTGAAGTGCTGTCAAATCATGTTTTTGATGATAAAAATGGAAAATAGAATATAAACAGCAGACAAAAAAAATAAGATGGCGGTCTAAGGGTTAACCAGTAGAAACACTAGATGGCCTCGGCTCGCATGTCACGCCTGCCGAGGCTTCGATAGTATACCGAAAAACTAACCGGACGCACGCACGTACGTATGTACGCCAATGTACCGACTATATTGCAGCTGAGTATTACTGGCAAACACTAAGTGCCCCACCAAAACTTCATCACACATCTGTGACACGCCATGTGAGTTTGTACCTAAGAACATGTGCAATATGTAATGAAATATATTTACAGAAATTGTGAAATCACGTTGAAAGTTGACGAAATCTTCATGGCAAATGCCGAATTCTTCTGAATATTTCGTCCAGTTTCGACGTAATTTGCGAAAAATATCATGAATTTTTAATTTTTTATAAATATCGCCCATCTTATATAAGGTCCAAATCACAAGGCATGTATCATCTGTGAAACACCACACAACCTGGCTATAACACCATTGAGTGGAACTTGTGATGCTTTCCGATCGTGGTTTCCACGTCCAGGAGTCTTCTCTCCACACTTTCCAGGTTCTGCTTTGTCGGCAACAAGTTCATTTCGTCCGCTTTGAGAAACGTTTCTGCGACTTCACAGTCAAATTTCTGCTGAAATGCGTCCAAGAAGTTTGGTATGCAGTCTTGTACAGTGACCTTTTTCCTGAGCTCGTGTGAGATGGAGGTGACATCTTTGCCCTCGATGCCACATGGTACGATGTGCTTGAAAAAGCTGAGATCTGTGTTACAGTTGAGCGATATTCCGTGTGTGGTCACGTACCTGCTGCCATGGATGCCTGTGAGGGGTGAAAATAGTAACGTTGGCCGTAGGCCGCAGGTTCAAACAGTTCCCAAGTGCCACGGCAAATTGAATTGTTTTGTACATTGTTTAAAGGGTCTTTTCTGAAGACACGCGGGTGCATATGAATTTTGTTGTAAATGTACATTGTTTAGAAGGTGTTTCATGTGTATACAAACAATAAATGACCACCCAAGACATGCTAAAAACACCAGGGAGTGGCAAGTGGCCAGTAAATAAACTAGAGAAAGTGAGCAGGGGCTCACGTATACCCCTGGCTTCCACCTGGACCGACAAATAATTCTTTTTTAACCCAAATATTTAAAGTAATTTGACCTTGACCTTGGACATGAAGGCCGTATGGGTGTGGTATGGAATGAAAATATGGATGATGATCAGAAAGTATATTAAGTTTGAAGTCGATCTGACTTACTGGTGCAGATATAATGGATAGCGGAAAACTTGGGACGCAAATTTTACGGACGCAAATTTCCAAGTAATTTGACCTTGACCTTCGACATGATGGCCACATGGGTGTGGTATGGAATAAAAATATGGATGATGATAAGGTAGTATATGAAGTTTGAGATCAATCCGGCTTACCGTTACAGAGATAATGGATACCAAAAACGCGACGGACGGATTGAATTACGAAAACTATATACCCCTCCATATACAGTGAAATCGCGATGGCTCGAAATGCTACGGGACCACACATTTTGTTCGAGTGATCACATCTTTCGAGCCATCGCATCTTTCAATTTTGTTATATTTGCCGACTACTGTACCTGTCGGATTTAGGAAATAAAGAAAGCACAATAGAATGTATCCATGTTTTAGATGATTATAATATTTATTCGCAGATTAGTTATCATGCGAAATTAAATAAACTACATGTATTTACAAAACTGTCTTTATTTCAATTATTATCAAAGTGAAAAGTAGGAAAGGTCCAGTATTCACTATAAATAGCGGCGCACATAATTAATGCAGCAGGTGGTTGTGACGTCACTCGAAACAGTGGTCTTTTCAATGGGCCTCTCGAATAACACGGGAGTTAAAACGAAAAACGACCAATAACTTACGACAGACTCTATAAAATACTCCGAGTGGACGAAACCCAGAATATTTAATAAATCGCGGAGGTGTGAACATTAGCCAAACACAAACTTCGACATCAATTTCGAGTCATCGTATAGCGAAATAGCGAGAAATGTGTCCGTGGGACCTGGCAATTGTTTCGAGCGATCGCATTTTTCGAGGAGTTGCATCTTGAGCCATCGCATGTAAAATACATTAAACATATAGGGAAAAGTATCGGGACCGCGACGCCATTTCGAGCGAGCCCGACATTACGAGCCATCGCATTTCGAGCCATCGCGATTTCACTGTACTTTGTAATCAGGGCACATATAGCATGTACTGTATATCATTGCAACAGGCACACATTCATCATACCGCCAGAGCTCCATTTAAGGTGCGTTATTTGGAGGTAAACTTCTCATTTCTCCATCGAAAATGGCAAATTGGGAGTGCTTTAGAATCATTTTTGATGAAGAAATAACAAAATTTCACCCCAAGTTGGTCAAATTACGCACCTTAACTGGAGCTCTGACTACCGCTACTTGAATGTGGCATGATCATAGAAAGGTGAACTTACCAATAGCACCAATTTTTCTGTCCCCAATCCATACCCCTGTATCCTCGGTAGTTGTTGCCGATAACCCAAAATTTTTGCACGTTTTGATCATCGTGTTTTCTAGCGCACCGACATAATCTCTAATGCCCATTCCAAAATGTTTCAGATTCAAAATCGGGTATGCCACTAACTGTCCTGGTCCATGATACGTGATCAAACCACCACGATTCGTGCGGTAAAATTCTGCGCCTTTTGCTTTCAGCTCCGCTTCGTCTTGTTTTGAATACCCTTTATCGCGAAGGCCGACTGTGTAGATGGGATTGTGCTCCGTAATCAAGACAATATTGTAGCCGTGGCCACCTTGTTTCCCCTCAATTTCGTCGAGGTGGTATCTAGCGAACCTCATCTGTATGTCGTACGCCCGCACGAAACCCATTCGCCGCAGGTTCAGTACATGGACCAGTTTCTTTGCGACACTCATCTTGACACTCAAGGTTAGGTGGCAGTGGAGACAGCAAGCCTTCTATCCAAATGCTCTGTACACTGTGCGCCGTCTTCACGCAGCTGTCTGGAAAGAAAGAGAGAATACCAGACTATAGTTGTTAGACTAGTGTTGTTGATATCATTGTTTATTATCGGGCAAGACTAAATGTGTAGGAATTCCGAGGGTTGCCGAGGAAATCCTACCGTTTCCAAGCTGAGCTTGATGAAATTGATATCAATTAACAGACACAAGGCTGGCATTCTATTTATCAGGTAACGTTTTCATTTAACAGAACGCGGACATCATGTGACGGTGTTCCGACAAATTAAACGTCAGAGTTTGATTCATTGTAACCCAGATATTCGTACATGTTCGGCAAATACAAAGCTTGTTACCTGATAATTGCTGAAGGTGTTAATGGGACATAGCGAGTACCTGTAGCCGATTTCATCAAAATTGCAAAGTATACTTATCTAGCAAACTACTTTGAGGGAGTACCGTACTGACCCTATGAATTCGGACACCCGAAGAATTCGGACACCCTTCATTTTCGCGAAAATAATTATTTTACGTGTCTCTAAAATTCGGACAGGTAAAGAATTCGGATATTTTTTCCAAGCTATGTTTTCGGACAGCAAATAAAAAATAAACATAATATTACCGCGTATACCTGTAGCAAGGTGGCAGAATTCATGCATTTAATCCGCCAGGTTTGGATTTGAAAACATCCCCGGGCACAGCCTAATTATAAACAGCTGACGTGTGGCAACTCGGTAACAATTGATATTCAATTCCGCGTCATAGGTTTACAGTTCTGTACATGCGAAGTTGGAAATGAAAACTTAATTGAAAAAAAATCGATCTCAATATGAAGGATATTTTAAATATAATGTAAATTTACGATCTACATTTTCCTTAAATTTTCCTTCATATTGAAACCGATATTTTTCCAGTTTTGGAATCTGCAAGCTTCAGTAGACGATGAATTAACACATTAAGTCCGTGTACCAGATTTTTGGAAACACAATAAGCGCACATAATGCGTTACGTCTCAGATGTGATGAACCAATGAAAGGTGTTGTCGAGTCCGCATTAGCGATTATGTAAATGGTGCAAATGTTTTTTAACTTTAAAGTTAAAAATATCACGTCACATAATCATGAAAGGTCCAAATTTTGTTTGATTTCGGCCAGAAACGACATCAGAGAAATCATTTATTTTTCCCGAAATGCATTATTTCACATAGAACTAACGACTGCATATATGTGATGATTAAAAGTATGCAGAATTATTATACTGAATTTATTACATTATCACAGCCAAAATGGCTGTGATAACGTAATAAATTCAGGATAATAAAAATTAATAAATTTATCCCTAAATTGAAAATTTCTCCCTCAAAGTATACTTTGTTAGATAAGTATACTTTGCAATGTTGGTGAAATAGGCTACAGGAGAGATGTTTGGAGATTTGGCCCTTGACTGAGAAAAGGGACCTTACGATTTTTGCAGCCAGCGGAGACCAAGATCTGCCTTCATTTCAATCAAACATCGCCAAGCAAACAAGGTTTATTCCACTACATAAAATATACCATACTAGTATCTATTGATATAACATTTATCAGGCAAGGTTAGGAAACGCGTAGGAATTCCATGGAGTGTGCTATTTGATCAGGAGCCCCATTGGTCACAGATTGTATACGCCCCATTTGTCCAGTCACAGCCACATATATTGCAAGGAAATAATTCCAGCACAAAAATATTTACACAATTCCCTAACATTTGATTGGCCCGTAGCAAGTCTCTGTCCAAAATTTATATCCCAGTAAACTGCCACACCGAACTACTTTCCGTAAGAAAACGGAAAATAAACACATTTTCTTTATGAATTTATTTCAAATGCTGGAATTATAAGGAATGAATGGCCTTTTTGTGGAATTTATCGGGGATATAAACTTGGAAAAGTCGCGGGAATACTGGACGAGGCCTTAAAAAATTACAATTTTTTTTGAAAATTTATTTTTTTATTGCAAGGAAATAAATAAATAAACAGAGCTCCAGCTACGTTTTGTACACATTCAATGCGTATTTTACTTTTTCAAATGCATTATTGATTTTCTGCCTTATTTGACTTTAATACAGTATTTTCACCACTCAATTTGCAAATCAATGCGTATTTTCACATTGCTGTGAGTATTTTGTACTCCCACTTTTGATAATAAATACGTATTCCGCTAAAATATGTGCGTAAAATACACCCATACGCACCTTATCTGGAGCTCTGAATAAAGCATTAAGTACGACAATTATCTGACTAAATGTATCGACTTACCTGACTGTCAACGACAGCAGAGACGTACGACAGTGGAAGTGTGGTCCGTGTAATGCCGTGGCCAGAATTGTCTGGAAATGAGAATAAAACAATTATTTCAACAGCGCTCCAGATAAGTTTGTATCTAAAGAGTATTATACCCCCATATTTCAAATTCAATGCATATCGATATTTTACTTTTACAAATGTATTATTGATTTTATACCTTATTAAATAGGGAACAAATGATAAAAAATAAAACAAATTCACTTATTTGAGCTGCAAAACTTTTTGCAGCTCAACTAAGTAAATTGTCAACTTTATTACAGTATTTTCACTACTCAATTTGAAAATCAATGTATATTTTCACATTGCTGTGAGTATTTTGTACTACCACTTTTGATAATCATTAATCAATGCGTATTCTGGTAAAATAAGTGTTTAAAATACGCCAATACACACCTTATCTGGATCTCTGTTTCAAACTTTTACAGATGATGCACAATGGGAAACAATGAAACTGTCAACATTGCATGAACTCACATTTATAGTGAAATGGCATCTTTACAGTCACACCATTAACCCTTACAGTGCTGAATTAATTTGTGTCGTCTGCTGAATATATTTTATTTTTCCATTTTCTCATGAAAAAAAAAAAAAAAAAACTTTGGTTTTTTTTTTTTGGCAGCAAACTTCAGACTCATTTCCAATGGAAATGATTCTAAAATGCTACCAACCTATGTTTTTACTGAGAGAAAAGACAAAATATGAATTATCAGCAGACGACTATTTTCGGTTTCCGCATTCTAAGGGTCAACCCTTTCAACACCACAGACCTCTATAGAGACAATGTTTGCAAACAGTGCAGATCCAGATGAGCCGGCTCGTAACGAGCCGTCTCATCAGGATCTCCACTGTTTGTTAATAGTTTATATCAAATTTGAAAAAATTACCCTTTCTGAAGAATGGAATAGCCTGAAAATTTGAATGGACCAATGAAATAGCATGAAACAGTGGCATGGAACAGCCCATTAGTTACTTGGTGTTGAAAAGGGTTAAATGTGTCATGTTACTACATTACGGTCAAGGTATGAAAGGCAAACACAAACACAAAACTACTGTCTGTTCCACGTTTTGCTGCCGACAAACTTTTGGCTATTAAAACACATTAAATCTAAATTATTTAAATGGGAGCTCTTTTCATCAATAACAAAAAAGTCACTCTCCCCTAAAAAAATTTATTTTTTGATATCAAATCAAATACATTTTGAAATTTTATTATTACGAACAAAATATTTTTTTTAAATATTTTTGGAAAGTTGTGGACAGTTTTCAAAATAATAAACTTTGTTTTATTAGTTACCGGTACATAAATTCCAAGCTTTTATAGCCAGGTTTCGGGAGACAATTTCCAAAGTTTTTTTGTTTTCCTACTCTTCCAGCTTCTCCAATTCCTTTTCTCCCTATTTTAAATTAACCCATAGGAAAATAGTTTTTTCGCAAATAAAATAGAAAATTTGATAGAATGTTTCTAAAGTGCTGCCATACTATGATTTTGTTCACAAAAATGGAAAAAAAGAAAAAATAATCAGCAGACGAACAAAAATTTATTTATTCATAGCATTTCAACAGGGGGCCGTTTTCACTAAACTTCCTTCGACTAAAATGTTCGTAAGTGCAAAATTATGATAGTCTGTAAATTTCACATTAACAATGTTTTCTTGTAAATAATTGTTGGATTTACATTTATTGAGCATAGGCTGCACATGCAGCCTATGCTCAATAAATTGTAAATCCATCAATTGAAATTTGCAGACGATTCTAAATTTGCGCTTACGAACATTTTAGTCGTAAGAAGTTTAGTGAAACGGCCCCCTGGTGTCTATAAGCTAAACTCCCTCTATAATCACATATACATATGTATATGCGATTATCAGTTCGAGAGATATTATCTGAGACGCAGCGCAAGTTTAGTTTGCCATCAATCAGAGCTCCAGATAAGGTGCGTATTTGCGTAAATGCCGTAAAATTTACAAAAAACCCAATTGAAATCAGAAGTAGTGAGTATCAAAAAGCAATGAAAACTTTGTGGTATCTTTATCATGCTACAGAAAACAATAACCAGACCACAAATATAGCATATTTTCTTATT
This sequence comes from Conchocele bisecta, assembly GCA_029237695.1. Classification (NCBI taxonomy): domain Eukaryota; kingdom Metazoa; phylum Mollusca; class Bivalvia; order Lucinida; family Thyasiridae; genus Conchocele; species Conchocele bisecta. The sequence continues at coordinate 60,051,515 of CM055278.1, read as the reverse complement.
TTTCCATGAAAACACATCTTGGTATTTCTTTACGAATTGTCTCCAAGGAGACAATTCTAATGAAAATGCAAGACTTGTTTTCATTTCGAAGCAAATTATTCAATTAATTGCTCTGTTTGATGTGGAAACAGTAGTGTGATTCTATTTGACCCAATTAAAATTTTGAAATACCCAATTGCTTAATTAAGAAATGATGGAGTGACAATACTCAATTACTAATTCCTTATCTGGAGCCCTGTATGTGACAATCAGTTTGAGACACAGCGCAAGTTTAGTTTGCCATCAAGGATGTACTTGTCTACTTTCCAATGTATGAAATGAATGAGCTGTCACACTGAATTCATAGTCGCTGTTAATCTATTCAAAGTCAGGACATGACTTAATTGTCACAAATTATATAGAGCAGTTTTTGCACAGCGTAACGGTAAACAAATTGAAAATTCGCTGACAAGTGGTTAATGTACGGAGCCCCGCAGGGGAGCGTAGATTATTTTTTTTTATTTTTTATTAATTTGTTATTAATTTGTTCCCACGAAATAACAATTTGTTCCACAATTTAACAATTTGTTCCCACCAATTAACAATTTGTTCCCTCAAATTTAACAATACGTTCCCACGAAATGACAATTTGTTCCCACGAAATAATAATTTGTTCCCTCAATTTAACAATACGTTCCCACAAATTAACAATTTGTTCCCTCAAATTTAACAATACGTTCCCACGAAATAACAATTCGTTCCCACGTGAACAAATTGTTATATCGTGGGAATGGGAACGAATTGTTAAATCGAGGGAACGGAATTCTTAAATGAGGGGAACAAATTTTGTTAATTCGAGGGAACAAATTGTTATATCGTGCACGACGCGGACGACGGAAAAAGCGGTGACATAGTTTCAACTTCTGCTAAAGCAGGCGTGACAAAAATGAAATAGTATCTGTAAATGATTACGAAAGTTGACATAAAATTCAGAGCTCATGCAGAAAATACGTTTTCTCAACAATTATTAGATCCAGAATGAAAATATTTCAAATGGCGGATTTATATCTAACATTCTGGATCATCTATGAATAACCTCTCATAGAACACAGATGCCCCACCTACTTCTTTGATAGTAAACGAGGCAAAATTGCAAAATTCTAAGTGCAAAAAAGGGAAATAATCCATGACCCGGAGTTTGGGTCAAAATCTAAATTAACTTTGTGCATCTACGCACCATAAAAAGCTACAAAGCTTCCAGCTATTACGGCTTAAAAGTTTTACAAAATTGTGAAATACTAAGTCCAGAAGGGTGAGGTAACCCATGACCCGGGTCTCGAATCAAAAATCAAAATTAACTTTTTGTACATACCAAGTATCAGGCCTCCAGCTACATGTATTATCGTTTAAAAAAGGGGGAGATAATCCATGACCACGAGGTTTAAAAAAAATCTAAAACATCTTTGCACATTAATAAACACCATATTAACCCTTACACAGCTATCTTAATTTTTTGTTGTCTGCTGTTTATTTTCTATTTTTATCATCAATAACATACTTTGACAGCACTTTAGAATAATTTACAATATGGTTTGAAAGCACTTCAGAATCATTTCCATTGGAAATGATTCTGAAGTGCTGTCAAACCATGTTTTTATTGAGAAGATAATATAAAAGCAACAGCAGACGACAATAATTGTTGTGTGTAGGGGTTAAGGAAGCTACATAGCAAGTTTCCATTCTCTATTATGGTTTAAAGTTTTACCAGTTACAAGGTTTGTCATGGACGGACATATTCAGTTGGCATGTCAGCTTTGATTGTTTTCATCTTTATCTCTTTGCATGCTGGGAAATTTGTGGGCTATAAATAGTTCAAAAATAGCAGATGACAATTCATTATATTTTCTTTTATTTCTCCTTGTAAATGTCATGAATGATTATATGTAAATTCCAAGACATATTTACAGAGAGAAATAAAACATATAGTCCTAATTCGTTTGGCGGATATTTTCGCCACTAGCATGCAAAGTGTTATCAAAATTTATGGAAATACCTGAATGCCGGTTTTTAAAATTCCTATTGGCAAAATACAGCAACAGGGGGCCGTTTCACTAAACTTCGACTAAAATGTTTGTAAGTGCAAAATTATGATAGTCCTTAAAGTTCACATTAACTATGTTTTCTTGTAAACAATTATTGGATTTACATTTATTGAGCATAGCCTACATATGCTCAATAAATGTAAATCCATATATGCAGCCTATGCTCAATAAATGTAAATCAATATATGCAGCCTATGCTCAATAAATGTAAATCCATCAATTGAAATTTCCAGACGATCCTAAATTTGCACTTACATGTACGAACATTTTTAGTCTTACACAGTTTAGTGAAACAGCCCCCATGGACTAGGTGGGGTTAATTTTAGCATTACTGTCTGTTTCACGAAAGCTGCCCAAATTTTAGACCAATATAAACAATTCAAAAACAAATATTTTTTTTTCTATAATATTAAATTAAGAAATTTAAGAATGAGCCTCTTTTTATTCGTGAAATTCAAATTTGGTCAAATATTGTTTTATTACGAAAAATTGATTTCTTTTCTATGGGGAATTTAAAATAGAGGTAGAGGAGTTGTGGGAGGAGTCAAAAACGAAAAAAAATGTTGGAAAATTGACTCCGAAACCTGACTAGATAGCTTGGATATGATCTAACTAAGAAAACAAAAGTTAAATTTTAAAAAATTCGGTCAGTATTTCTGAAATTCAACAAAATTTCCCCATGTTATAAATCCCCATAGACATCTTCACTCCATGAAGATGTCTATGGGGATTTAACATGGGGAAATTTTGTTTTCGCATAAAATCAATATTTGACCAAATTTCATGAAATAAAAAGAAGACTCATTCTTAAATTTTTATAACATTTAATATTATCGAAACAAATATTGTTTTCGAATTGTTTATATGGGCGTAAAATTTGGGCAGCTTTCGTGAAACAGACAGTAGTGTATCAATTTCATACATTTGATGGGGAAATAGGCAAATAATTTTTTATTTTCATACCTCTGGATGCGTCTATTCCAAATCAAATGTGAATGGCCGTATACAAAGAAGACAAACAGTAATTCGGCCGTGAGATTAATGTCCCAGATATTATCCAAGCTGTCTCGACATTTTAAATCTACCAGCGCTCCAGATAAGTTTTGTATCTAAAGAGTATTATACACCCTGATTTCAGATTAAATGCGCATTTTACTTTTACAAATGTATTATTGATTTTCTTCCTTATTAAATAAGGAACAAATGATAAATAAAACAAACTTAAAAATTCACTTATTTGAGCTGCAAAAAGCAAACACTGTAACACCGTTTGCTTTTTGCAGCTCAACTAAGTAAATTTTCAGCTTTATTACAGTATTTTCACTACTCGATTTGAAAATCAATGTGTATTTTCACATTGCTGTGCGTATTTTGTACTCCCACTGTTGATATAATCAATGCGTATTCTGCTAAAATACGTGCGTAAAATACGCCAACACGCACCTTATCTGGAGCGCTGATATACGTTTACAATAATATACAATAATCTATATCCAGTGTACATCCTATACAGACAATGCTATTTTAAGCTTTTCAAACACAACAGATCGCTTTTCCTATACCGGTATTTGCAAACAGTGTAGATCCAGATCTCATCAAGATCTGCATTGTTTGTGGATATTTTCTGATTTTCGATAAAAACACCCTTTTCTGATTAATGGAATTGTTCAAAATATAGAAGTCCCATCTAGTTACTTTGGGATGAAAGGGTTAAATTGTGCACACATTTTATTGACTGACTAGCAAATAGTGCAAACCATGATCAGACTATGCAAATGCTACGAGTGAGCCCACTGGGGTGCGTTTCACTAAACTTCGTACGACTAAAATGTTCGTAAGTGTACATTTAGGATCGTCTGTAAATTTCAATTGATGGATTTACATTTATTGAGCATAGGCTCCAGTTTCCGCCAAACGAAAGCAATGAAATGCACATCTGGGGCCCCGTTTGACTAAACTTTGTACACTAGAATTGTTCATAAGAAAGATTTATATGAATTTGATTGTGTTTCTCCATTGTAACAGGGCCCCAGGGTTTTCAATAGACTCCAGGGGGCCGTTTCACTAAACTTTGTACGACTAAAATGTTCGTAAGTGCAAATTTAGGATCGTCTGGAAATTTCAATTGATGGATTTACATTCATTGAGCATAGGCTGCATATGCAGCCTATGCTCAATAAATGTAAATCCAATAATTGTTTGCAAGAAAACATTGTTAATGTGAAATTTACAGACTATCATAAGTTTGCACTTACGAACATTTTAGTCGTAATAAGTTTAGTGAAACGGGCCCCTGATCTGTAGCCGATTTCACCAACATTGCAAAGTATACTTTTCTAGCAAAGTATACTTTGAGGGAGTAATCATTTATTTTTCCTGAAATGCATTATATCATATAGAACTAAAGACTACATATATTTGATGATTAAAAGTATACAGAATTATTATACTGAATTTATTACATTATCACAGCCAAAATGGCTGTGATAATGTAATAAATTCAGTATAATAAAAATTAATAAATTTATCTTAAAATTGAAAATTTCTCCCTCAAAGTATACTTTGCTAGGCACTATGCTGGGTGTCAAATATCATAAGAGCGATGCATCACTTACAAGCACATGTAGCCGAGCGCAGAGCTCCAGATAAGCTTTGTGTCTGTCTAAAGTGTACTATACCCACTGATTTCAAAATCATTGCGTATTTTACTTTTACAAATGGAATTAATTGATTATTGATTTTATTCATTACTAAATAGGGAACAAATGATAAAAAATTAAACATTCACTTATTTGAGCTGCAAAAAGCTTTTTGCAGCTCAACTAAGTGAATTTTTCAACTTTATGACAGTATTTTCACTACCCAATTTGAAAATCAATGCGTATTTTCACATTGCTGTGCATATTTTGTACTCCCACTTTTGATAATCAATGCGTATTCAGCTAAAATAATTGCATAAAATATGTCAATACGCACCTTATCTGGAGCTCTGTATTACAACAATTTACGTTTCCCGCATTCTAAGGGTTGATTAATTAATACAGCTTTTCTTGTAATTAATAAAAAATACCATAGTTTTTTGTTATAAACAACTTATTTTTGTAATATTATATGCAAGACCTGTAATGCAAACTGCAGCCAACTCTTAATACGGAAAGAGTTCAGAACATAATACGTGTGTACATGTTATTTTCAGTATGAATGAATGAATATTATGTCACGTATGGACTAATTGGCAATATTAAGTATTATGTCAATTGTAATTGAGACCTGGTTGTATTCATAGGCAGGCCAGACAATGTGTTCATGCATGTTATCTCATATGAGACACGCCATGCGAGTTTGTACCTAAGAACATGTGCGATTTTTTCAGAAAATATATTGATATTTATGTGATATTTTCTGTAAATGACGTCGGAAGATGACAAAATTTTCATAGCAAATGCGGAATATTATTCCGCATTTGCTATGAATATTTTGTCATCTTTCGACGTTATTTACGGAAAATATCGTAAATTTTGTAAATATTTTTTATGAGATGTCGCACATGTTCTTAGGTACAAAATCGCATGGTGAATCTCATATGTGGCTGTGACTGGAGATTTATAACCAGTGTAGCTCCTGATCAAATACCACACTCCTGGAGCCTGATAATGGTATGTATTGCCTGTTAGAAGCACGATGGGTTGTGGTGATCAGCCTGTTCGTATGCACAGGCTGATCTGGATCTACACTAATCGCAAAACACAATTAAGAGCTATCATCTGAAAAACCAGGCCTTACAATGTGTCCAACAATTGTAGATCTTGGTTAAACAAAACAAGGAGTTTTCAACATGAACTATCGCATACATAGACTCAAGTAGGCCACAGACCTATAATTATTCTAGGTCTGTGAGTAGGCTAACCTGCAGCCTATTTCACCAACATTGCAAAGTATACTTTTCTAGCAAAGTATACTTTGAGGGAGCAATCATTTACTTTTCCCGAAATGCATTAATTTATGTCATATAGAACTAACTACTGCATATATTTGATGATTAAAAGTATGCAGAATTATTATACTGAATTTATTACATTATCACAGCCAAAATGGCTGTGATAATGTAATAAATTCAGTATAATAAAAATTAATAAATTTATCCTAAAATTGAAAATTTCTCCCTCAAAGTATACTTTGCTAGATAAGTATACTTTGCAATGTTGGTGAAATAGGCTACTGGTAAAATGAAGATCATTTTGCTGATGCTAATTCATAAGCACTTCTGTGACTGAATAGTGATCAGTGCAGTCCCTGATCAGAGTGAGCGGATGGTTTCTATGGGCCTGTTGACTTTAACCCTTACAGTGGTCGTCTGGTGTTTTTTTTGCCATTTTTATCATCAAATACATGGTTACATGGTTTCCAGTGGAAATGATTCTGAAGTGCTGTTAAAACATGTTTTTACTGAGAAAGAAGACAAGATATAAAACAACAGTAGATGACAATATTTGTTTTCCGCATTCTCAGGGTTAACAAGAGTGCCGAAGGTCACAATATACGCCCGTCGAGGCAAGGCCAGTCAACAAGGGGAGATAACCCATCTTGACGTGATAAACATGTAAACCAAATTTGGTTACAATCCGTCAAGTAGTCTTGAGTTATTGCGTGGACAATGATACAGAGTGCGAAAATTAAAATGGCTGCCAAGGGAAGATAAGTATCGGAAATATTTCAAAATCAATAGGCTTCTTCGTGTTCATAATCAAGGGGTGCCCACCACATAAACATGTATACCAAATTTGGTTACAATCCGTCAAGTGTAACTAGTTATTGCGTGTAGCGGTCTAAGGGTTAAAACAATATCATAGAAAATGTTGTAGACGTATATGTCGCTTTGCTGAAAACTAATTTTATTGGCAAACAAGTGCCGAAGGTCTCAATATACGCCCATCGAGGCATGGTCAGTCAACAACGGGAGATAACTCACTGAAAAACAATAAGGTTCTTCATCTTGCCATGATAAACATGTGTACCAAGTTTGGTTATGAACCGTTGAGCTTGAGTTATTGTGTGGACTGTGAAAGATACAGAGTGAGAAGATTAAAAATGGCTGCCATGGGGAGATTACATCATCGGAAATGCTCGTATTATCATGATAAACATGTATTTGATTACGATCTGTCAAGTAGAATTTGAGTTATTGCGTGGACAAGGATACAGAGTGCTAAAATTAAAAATTGCTGCCAAGGGGAGATAAGTATCGGAAATTTTTCAAAATCAATAGGCTTCTTCGTGTTGCCGTGATAAACATATATACCAAATTTGGTTACAATCCGTCAAGTGTAACTAGTTATTGTGTGGACAAGCTGTGCCCGCCCGCCGCCCAGTTATTGCGTGGACAAGCTGTGCCCGCCCGCCGCCCAGACGCCGCCCGCCCGTACAAGATGAATACATAATACGTCATGTTTTTTCAAACGGGCGTATAAAAAGAGGGCAATTGAAATTTAGATTAAAATCAAACAATCATTTTTCACAGTAACACATTAACCCTTACACCGCTATCTTAATTTTGTTGTCGTCTGCTGTTATTTTCTTTCCATTTTTATCATCAAAAACATGCTTTGACAGCACTTCAGAATCATTTCCAATGGAAATGATTCTGAAGTGCTGTCAAACCATGTTTTTTATTGAGAAATAAGACAAGATATAAAAGCAGCAGATGACAATTGTTGTGTGTAGCGGTCTAAGGGCTAAAACAATATCATAGAAAATGTTGTAGACGTATACCGGTATGTCGCTTTGCTGAAAACTAATTTTATTGGCAAACAAGTGCCGAAGGTCACAATATACGCCCATCGAGGCATGGCCAGTCAACAAGGGGAGATAACTCACTGAAAACCAATAAGGTTCTTCATCTTGCCATGATAAACATGTGTACCAAGTTTGGTTATGAACCGTTAAGTAGAACTTGAGTTATTGTGTGGACTGTGAAGGATACAGAGTGAGAAAATTAACAAGAGCTGTAGGAGAACAGCATAGCTCGACTACGAGGGTTGTCGATGTACACATAGCTTGACAAACAAGGTGACCGCGGCCTGCATAAAAACCTTAACCAAGGTTGACTAAAAACCTTAACCACGGGAAATTAAGAAAGTAATTCAAGGTTAAATGTAGGTCAATGTCAGATATAGGTCAGGGGTTATTGATGTACATCACTAGGAGATGAAGTTTTCCAAGTATGGATGCTGTAGGCCCAGGAGTATTCCATATACAAGCTTGACTAAAAACCTTAACCAAGGGGAAATAACTAAGTAATCCAAGGGTAAAAGTAGGTCAAGGTCAAATATAGGTCAGGGATTATTGATGTACATCACTAGGAGATGAAGTTGTCCAAGTATGGTTGCTGTAGGCCCAGGAGTATTCCATATACAAGCTTGACTATAAACCTTAACCAAGTTTGAGTACAAACCTTAACCAAGGGGAAATAAGTAAGTAATTCAAGGTTAAATGTAGGTGAAGGTAAAATATAGGTCAGTGGTTATTGATGTACATCCCTATGAGAAAAGGTTGTCCAAGTATGGTGTATGTATGCACAATAGTATTCCATGTACAAGCTTGACTAAAAACCGTAACCAAGGTTGACTAAAAACCTTAACCAAGGGGAAGTAACTAAGTAATTCAAGGTTAAATGTAGGTCAAGGTCAAATATAGGTCAGGGGTTGTTGATGTACATCACTAGGAGATGAAGTTGTCCAAGTATGGTGGGTGTAGGGCCAGGAGTATTGCATATACAAGCTTGACTAAAAACCTTAACCAAGGGGAATTAAGTAAGTAATTCAAAAGGAAATGTAGGTCAAGGTCAAATATAGAACAGGGGTTATTGATGTACATCCCTATGAGAAAAGGTTGTCCAAGTATGGTGTCTGTATGCACAAAAGTATTCCATGTACAAGCTTGACTAAAAACCTTAACCAAGGTTGACTAAAAACTTTAACCAAGGGGAATTAACTAAGTAATTCAAGGTTAAATGTAGGTCAAGGTCAAATATAGGTCAGGGGTGATTGATGTACATAACTAGGAGATGAAGTTGTCCAAGTATGGTGGGTGTAGGGCCAGGAGTATTCCATATACAAGCTTGACTAAAAACCTTAACCAAGGTGACGCCGACGCCGGGGTGACTACATAAGCTCTAACTATTCTTTGAATAGTCGAGCTAAAAATGTTATGGTTATATGTTACGTATGAATGGATGGGTAGATGAACAAATGGCTCGACACATGACCGGACGAAAAGGTGAAAACTATATAGTCCTCGGCATATTACTTCATAATGCTGGGGGTATATAAAATAAGCCAATTTTAGTATGGCCCACATTTGATAGTAGTAATCACTGCAATTATGTTATGCCAGAAATAACCCCCAGATAAGATCAGTTGTTGTCATCGTTTTTATGTAACAATATGAACATGCCATGTGATTTTGTACCTTCGGACATCTGCGTATTTCATGATATACGTTTACAAAATTTACAATATTTTCGTAAATGGCGTAAATTTTGTAAACGTATTTAATGAAATTACGCAGTTGTCCGAAGGTACAAAATCACATGACGTGTCTCATATACGGGCCTTCGTGAGTTAACATCTCTTATCACGTGATATGAAGCTATACTATTTACTTACAAACATGACAGGTGTTTCACACTGACTGAATAGCAAACATTGCAGACCCTGATCAGACTCTACACTAGTCGCATAAATTGCCAGAAGCCCCAATTTTACAGTCAATTATGTAAAATCTATTTTAACCCTTAGACCATTACACACAACAACTGTCGTCTGCTGTTGCTTTTATATCTTGCCTTATTTCTCAATAAAAACATCGTTTGACAGCACTTCAGAATCAATGGAAATGATTCTGAAGTGCTGTCAAAGCATGTTGTAAATTATTCAAAAGTGCTATCAAAGCATGTTTTCAATGATAAAAATGGAAAATAGAAAATAAACAGCTGCTGACAAAAAAAATTAAGATAGCGGTGTAAGGGTTAAAATTTTAACAATTGATTTTGACAATTTTGTCTTGCAAGGCATAAGATCTGATTGACAGGCTCACATGTACAGGTCACGGACAATGTCTTACATTGCAAACAAAGACCCGATAATATTAGTATGTAACACTATAGCTAGGCAAATTTAACACAATATTCCAAAGACAGAGAAAATTAATTTGCAGATTCCTCACCCCATCCGCCCCTGATATTTAATTGTGGCGTTACTAATTTTAAATAAACGTGTATTTACAAAAAATTATTAAATTATTATGAAAGCATTGAATTTCGCCTCAATCGCATATTGCGATGCTTTTGCCAATATATATTAATCATTAAATGTTGCAATACGAACAAAGTTATATTTAGAACCAAAGATCGTGCATTGTTGACGTAATTTCCTGCAACACGCACCATGTTACAACATGTGCAAGATCGATTCAGTGCAAAACAGCAAATCAAAAAAATACAGTATCGCAATTTGAAAGCGCATTTAGGGGTGTTGCTATATATTCAAAGGAACATGTGCACACTAATTTACTAAAAATTCAATATAGGAATGAATGGCCTTTTTGTGGAATTTATCGGGGTATAAACTTGGAAAAGACGCGGGAATACTGGACGAAGGCCGGAAGGCCTCGTCCAGTATTCCCGCAACTTTTCTAAGTTTATATCCCCGATAAATTCCACAAAAAGGCCCTTCATTCCTTATAATTCCAACATTTGAAATAAATTCATCAAGAAAATGTGTTTATTTTCCGTTTTCTTAAGAATTATTTTAACTGCGCCTCACGGTTACAGAAAGTAGTTCGGCATGGGAGTTTACTGGGATATAAATTTTGGACAGAGACTTGCTACGGGCCAATCAAATGTTAGGGAATTGTGTAAATATTTTTGTGTTGGAATTATTGTGAACAAGTAAGTATAGAAACATTAGTTTCGCACAAATTTCAATTAAGAAATAAAAACCTACATGTACGTGCCATATTTAATACAAAGGATGAGAATCTACTACTGTCTTTTCCACGTTTTGCTGCCGACAAACTTTTGGCTATTAAATGCATTAAATCTAAACAAGAGTGCCGAAGGTTCGAATATACGCCCGTCGAGGCAAGGCCAGTCAACAAGGGTAGATAACTCACTGAAAACCAATAGGTTTCTTCGTCTTGTTTTCGTCCGTCCAGTAGAACTTGCGTGGACAAGCATACAGTCAGAAAATTAAAATCAATAGGCTTCTTCATCTCGCCGTGACAAACAGGTATACAGAATTTAGTTATGATCGGTCAAGTAGAAGCGGAGTTACAAAGTGCGAAAATTAAAAATGACCACCAAGGGGAGATAAGTTATCAGAACTTTTTGACAATAAATAGGCTTCTTCGTCTTGTCATGACAAACATGTATGCCAAATTTATGATCGGTCAATTAGAACTTTAAATATTGCATGGACATTAGGATAGAGAAAGTGAAAATCAAAAATGGCCGCCAAGGGGAAATAAGTCATCGCAAATTTTTAAAAATAAATAACCTTCTTTGTCTTGCCGTGATACACATGTATACCAAAGTGGGTTACAATCGGTCAAGAAGAACTTCAGTTATTGCGTAGACAAGGATACAGAGTGAGAAAATTCATGTCAGAAGACAACGAAACTCCCCTGTTGGGGCAGGCTTCACTCAAACTTGGCACAGTTGTATAAACAAGAGGGCCATGATGGCCCTAATTTCGCTCACCTGACTCCATGAACACCAGAGGAGAATGTGACATTGAGTTCATGTGTTTTAAAAAAATTGTGCTATTTTTAGATGGCAGTCATCTTGGATTAAGCGATGACTCTCATTTTACAAAATCTGAAAATGCTTCACCCAGCATCGGCCATGTGGTTCCTGAGAAAAAGACGTTAAAAATCTTGAATAAATGGACCTTTTGGTGGCCATCATGGATGACATAATCATCCGATTCCGACAAATATTGCACCAGAGTGATCGCCTCATTGATACCTTCAATTTGATATATGACATGACCATATTCAGTCAAAAATAAAATTTGACCCCAATTTGACCCCACGGGCCACGCCCATTTTTGACCCCGGGGTCACCATTTTAACAACTTTCAAAGAGCAATGTACATCGATCATTCCTACCAAGTTTCGTCGAAATCCGGCTAGCGGTTCATGAGAAGAAGATTTTTTAAGAATTTATGCTATTTTTAGACGGCGGCCATCTTGGATTAGCGATGACCTCCATTTTAACAAATCTGAAAAGGCTTCACACATGGACCATAACTTTTAAGTTTGGCTACCATGGGCCAAGCGGTTCATGTGAAGAAGAATTTTGAAATCTCTAATAAAAGAACGACCTTTTGACCTTTCGGCGGCCATCTTGGATGACATAACAATCGATTTCGACAGAAAATGCACCAGAGTGATCGCCTCATTGATACCTTCAATTTGATATATGAAATGACCATATTCAGTCAAAAATAAGATTTGACCCCAATTTAACCGCACGGGCCACGCCCATTTTGACCCCAGGGTCACCATTTTAACAACTTTGAAATAGCAATGTACATCGATCATTCCTACCAAGTTTTGTCGAAATCCGGTTAGCGGTTCTTGAGAAGAAGATTTTTTAAGAATTTGTGCTATTTTTAGACGACGGCCATCTTGGATTACGTAATGACGTCATTTTAACAATTTTGTAATCCCCCTACCTAAGGACCATGACCATGAAGTTTGGTGACTATAGACCCAATGGTTACCGAGGAGAAGACGTTTGAAAATGTTCACGGACGACGACGGACAACGGACACATTGCGGTAACAATAGATCACATGAGCTTCGCTCAGGTGAGCTAAAAACATGAATATTATATAACTTAATTGACCTTGGGTTAAGGGGTGTGCGGTGGACCTTGACGTTGGGGTCAGTGGTGGAAGGTTGGTCGTGGATTTGCTATAGCATGATATAGCATATTAAGATGAATGCATGTATGAAATATCAATGCGCTCCCTGAAAACAGAAGTTATACAAAATTTAACCCAACGTTAAGTTTATGAATGCACTAAGTTGGTGATTTTCTACAGCATGATAGCTATTCACATGAGGAATGCATGTATGAATGTGCTAAGTTTGTGACCTTGACCTTGGGGAAAGGGGTGGGGGGTCATGGATTTGCTGTAGCACAATAGAGGATCATCAGATGAGTGCATGTATGAAATATCAAGGCGTTCCCTGTAAAGAAACAGAAGTTATAAAAAGACATTTACTCCAACGTTAAGTTTATGATGTTGATCTTGGGGAAAGGGGTGGGGGATGGGACATAGATTTGCTGTAGCACAATAGAGGATCATCAGATGAATGCATGTATGAAATATCAAAGTGATCGATGTAAAGAAACAGAAGTTACACAACATTTACCTCAACGTTAAGTTTATGAACATGCTAAATTTGTGACCTTGGATTTGCTACAGCATGATAGAGGATCATCTGAGGAATGCATGTATGAAATATCAAGGAGTTCCATGAAAGGAAACAGATGTTATAAGACATTTACCCCAACGCTAAGTTTATGAATGTACTAAGTTTGTGATCTTGACCTTGGGGTAAGGGTGGGTCATGGATTTGCTATAGCATGATAGAGTATCATCAGATGAATGCATGTATGAAATATCAAGGTGTTCCATGAAAGGAAACAGATGTTATAAGACATTTATCCCAACGTTAAGTTAATGAATGTGCTAAGTTTGTGACCTTGACCTTGGGGAAAGGGGTGGGGGTGGGTCATGGATTTGCTATAGCACGATAGAGTATCATCCGATGAATGCATGTATGAACTAGAAATGTGGCCTGTCGGCACACGAATGCCCCCGCTGGCAGCCATAGAAAACGAGGCATATTTGATTATAAGCCATTTACCCGAGCGTTAAGGTTTTGAACGCACCTTGACCCTGGGCTTAGTGGGGGCGGGACGAATGTGGATTTGTCACAGGGCGGTAGAGGACCATTGTAGCAATGCGTGTGTGAAATATGAAGCAGATCCGAGCAAGGAAACACAAAGTATAAGCCATTTAACTGAATGTTAAGGTTTCAAACGCACCAAGTCTGTGACCTTGACCCTGTGCTTAGCGGGGGCAGGACGAATGTGGATTTGTCACAGGGCGGTAGAGGACCATTGGAGCAATGCGTGTGTGAAAGTTAGTGTAGGATTGAGAAACGTGCACGTAGATTTGTCCCAAAGTGGCAAGTAAACAATTAAAGTGGAAAAGGTGAAGGTCAAAGGTGAAGGTTGAAGTAATGGGTGGCGGAGTGTGTAAGGCATGTTCATATGTATCATGTGTCAAAATATTTAAGCGATTGGCAAAAGTATTGAGAAGTTATTGTAGGATTGAGAAACATGCACGTAGATTTGTCCCAAAGTGCTAAGTAAACATTTAAAGTAGGAAAGGTAAAGGTCAAAGGTCAAGGTCGAAGTACTGCGTGGTGGAGTGTGTAGGGCATGTTCATATGTATCATGTGTAAATAAAAATTTTTAAGCGATTGGCAAAAGTATTGAGAAGTTAGTGTATTGATTTGAGAAACGTGCACGTAGATTTTGTCCCAAAGTGCCAAGCAAACATTTAAAGTGGAAAAGGTCAAGGCCAAAGGTCAAGGTCGAAGTACTGGGGGGTGGAGTGTGTAAGGCATGTTCATATGTATCACGTGTATAAATATTGACATAATATGTGAAGCCATGTAGAAGTTACTAAAGAATATGGTAATATCGGGACGTATGCACGGACGGACGGGACGGACGGACGGACGCCGGTAACACTATATGCCCCCGTACCTTTCGGTAGCGGGGGCATAAATATGAAGGCATTCCCTGTAAAGAATCAGAAGTTACACAACATTTACCCCAACGTTAAGTTTATGAACATGCTAAGTTTGTGACCTTGACCTTGGGGTAAGGGTTGAGTGGTGGGTCATGGATTTGCTAAAGCATGATAGAGGGTCATCTGAGGAATGCATGGATGAAATATCAAGGCGTTCCATGAAAGGAAACAGATGTTATAAGACATTTACCCCAACGTTAAGTTTATGAATGTGCTAAGTTTGTGACCTTGACCTTGGGGTAAGGGGTGGGCGGTGAGTCATGGATTTGCTATAGCACGATATAGTATCATCAGATGAATGCATGTATGAAATATCAAGGCGTTCCCTGTAAAGAAACAGAAGTTACACAACATTTACCTCAACGTTAAGTTTATGAACATGCTAAGTTTGTGACCTTGACCTTGGGATAAGGGTTGAGTGGTAGGTCAAGGATTTGCTACAGCATGATATAGGGTCATCTGAGGAATGCATGTATGAAATATCAAGGCGTTCCATGAAAGGAAGCAGATGTTATAAGACATTTATCCCAATGTCAAGTTAATGAATGTGCTAAGTTTGTGACCTTGACCATGGGGAAAGGGGTGGGAGGTGTGTCATGGATTTGCTATAGCACGATAGAGTAACATCAGATGAATGCATGTATGAAATATGAAGGCGTTCCCTGTAAAGAAACAGAAGTTACACAACATTTACCCCAACGTAAGTTTATGAACAAGCTAAGTTTGAGACCTTGACCTTGGGGTAAGGGTTGGGTGGTGGGTCATGGATTTGCTACAGCATGATAGAGGGTCATCTGAGGAATGCATGTATGAAATATCAAGGCGTTCCATGAAAGGAAACAGATGTTATAAGACATTTACCCCAACATTAAGTTTATGAATGTGCTAAATTTGTGACCTTGACCTTGGGGTAAGGGGTGGGTTGTGGGTCATGGATTTGCTATAGCACGATAGAGTATCATCAGATGAATGCATGTATGAAATATCAAGGCGTTCCATGAAAGGAAACAGATGTTATAAGACATTTATCCCAACGTTAAGTTTATGAATGTGCTAAGTGTGTGACCTTGACTTTGGGATAAGGGTTGGGTGGTGGGTCATAGATTTGCTACAGCATGATAGAGGGTCATCTGAGGAATGCATGTATGAAATAACAAGGTGTTCCATTAAGGGAAACAGAAGTTGTAAGAAATTTACCCCAACGTTAAGTTTGTGAACGCCGACGCAGACGACGCCGGGGGTATGCCATAAGCTCTTCTGCACTTTGTGCAGGCGAGCTAAAAATGGCAATGAAAATCAATAGGCTTCTTCGTCTTGCCGTGCTAAACATGTATACCCAATTTGGTTACGATCTGTCAAGTAGAACTCTAGTTATTGCGTGGATAAGTTGTGATCGCCCGCCCGCCCGTACAAGGTGAATACCTATAATACGTTCCCCTTTTTTCAAACGTGCGTATAAATGTGCCCATTTTTTTCTGGTAATGCCCCTTTATAATCCCGAGGTGTACACTACTCTGTCTGACCTGCAAGTGTGTGCTGGCGGATCTAATCTGGTAAAAACGACAATGAGGTTCATTTTGTCCTATCAGGTTGGGTCAGCTTGATGAACAATGACATTGGTGATGGTCAGGATAAGGTCAGAGATGATATAGCAGGGTCAGGCAGAGGTCAGACTGCACATTAACCCATTAGAAAAAATCTCATTATTTTTTTTATTTCTCCATAAAGGTATATGTTGTTACCACTCGTTTTGAACCGTCTCGTGCCCCCCGTTCAATAAGACGTTCAGAGTGGGTAAACAACATATTCTTTCGAGATGAAATAAAGAAAATATTATTTTTTTTCACCCTACAATGCACACTGAAAGAAAATTTGGAAAACCAAAACGCCTCATGCGCGATTTCCCGGTACAATATACAATATTAGGGCCACATAACCTCTACCCAGCTTGCTAAAATATTGAAGCCGAGCCACTAAAATATTGGGGCTATGAATGCGGCCCCTGCGGCCCCTGCGGCCCCTGCGGCCCCTGCGGCCCCAGCTGCGACGCCTCTGTACATGTACAACTACATGATATTTTTAAATTATATAAATCAATTAAATGTGCCACCTATTATAAAGTATGTTCATTGCATATCAAAATAAAAATCAAGAGAATAAATATGTCCTTTCGTTATCCTGTTAAGGAAACACGGTTATCGCCCCTGATCTCAAGAGTTGCAATTCACGCTTGCTATAAAAAGAATAATAATGCCAATAAACACATCCAATAATGGTAAATGAATGTTTATTTTGTCGAAAAATATCAGATCTAAAGAATGGACAAAACCCTTTCCCTGTTTTGCGATATTTCGACTCTTCCAAATCGAAAACATCTGAATAAAAGAATCAAATGCTGGGTCAAATGATGGTTAAATTATCTGATAGAGTAGAAAACATTGTGGGAAAAGGAGAAATTGCTTGTTACAAGCAATTTCTCCTTTTCCCACAATGTTTTCAAAAGACATCTTCTGCAGAGGCGTGAAAAGTCGTCTCTATCAGGGAAAGGGTTAATGTACCACGAATCATAAATTGTGAAACATTACGTTTTAGTTCCGAAATGATACTGCAAGATCTATAGAAAAAAGTTTACTTTATTGAAACTGATTTAAAATTCTTTTTCAGAGTCTTCAGTTTCACTGAATACACAAAAAGTAATTAAGTCATTCAGATCTACATAATAAATAACTCATACAACTTACTGTGACAACTGTTATCCGGGAATAATTGATGGTTGCAACAGCTAGTCCTTCTGTTTATAAACAACCCAGCACATGACACATAAATGCTGAGAAAAGTGGCCTTAAGACATCTGCGACCAGCATAGCCCATGCAGATGCGCAGGCCGATCAGGGGTTATGATCAGATGTTCGCTATTTAGTCAATAACTGATAAACCCCCTGATTACATCCTAAGACACTATTTATTCAAATAAACGCCAACAGGGTTAAGCAAATTTCAGAAGATGTTTGTGTATTTTAATGGCACAAAATATGGGGAGTTTGTTGGAGATCACATTACAACAAACAAACATTTTTACATTCAAAGTGGGAGGGAGCGATTATTAGAAAAGCAGCTATTATTAGAATACATGTAACAGTAATAGAATATATATGGTAACAGGAAAATACATAAAAGGATCAGCGAGCGATACACTTGTTGTTCAGTCTTGTCAGCCTGTGGTCCAAACTTATTTATAATTATGTGTACCTTGAAATTAGCAAAAAATCACAGACCCGGATTTGTTCTCTCGCATCACAATTGCATAGTAATATAAGCTTTACTGCCATTTCGTTTGTGGAAAATCCTAAATATTTTCTTTATATGAGCTCAGAAGTATGTTTTGACCACCATTTGAACCGTCTCGCCGAGACGGTTCAAATGAGTGGTCACAACATACACTTTCAATGAGAAATAACAAAAATAAAATATTTTATATCCGTAAAGGTGTATTCTGCATGTTACGGGTTAATAATTCCAGCACAAAAATATTTACACAATTCCCTAACATTTGATTGGTCCGTTGCAAGTCTCCGTCCAAGATTTATATCCCAGTAAACTCCATGCCGAACTACTTTCCGTAACCGTCAGGCGCAGTTAAAATAATTCTTAAGAAAACGGAAAATAAACACATTTTCTTGATGAATTTATTTCAAATGCTAGAATTATTAGGAATGAATGGCCTTTTTGTGGAATTTGTCGGGGATATAAACTTGGAAAAGTCGCGGGAATACTGGACGAAGGCCGGAAGGCCTCGTCCAGTATTCCCGCGACTTTTCCAAGTTTATATCACCGATAAATTCCACAAAAAGGCCATTCATTCCTATAATACTATTACAATTGAAGGGTCAGTGCAATAAGGGGGCTAACTCCAGCCACCTTATCCTACTGACCCCTTCAATATTATAAGTGAACAATATGTATCTGATCGAGCTCAAGTATAAATACATTTACCGGCAAGTCGGTTTTCACATGAAATCAGATGGAGCATACGTGATTACATACGCCAAGCTATTGAACGTGTCGGCGGAAAAAGGGTGGCTAACTCCATGAGGAAGTTAGCCCCCTTATTCCATTGACTGACCCTTCAATTATCATAGGTGTAATATCTGATCGAGATCTCAGGTAATTATTATGCTTATGTCTCTTTTTCACCTGAATGTCGGTGAAGCATACATGACATGATTATACAGTCCGTTCACGTTTCTGTAACGTTCGTCACGTTTGCATTATTTACTTACATTAATGTGCATAACCTAAATCTGATAAATGACCTTCATATAGCAGGTCTGCAGTAACATGTTCTATCTGTAGTTACAAGGTTTAACCTTTGCAGTGCTGAATACAATTGTGCTGTCAGTCGTATTTATTATTTTCCTTTTTTCTCTTTAAAAACATTTTTGCTTTGACAACAGTTTAGAATCATTTCCTGAAATGATTCTGAAGTGCTGTCAAACCATGTTTTTATCGAGAAAGACAACAAACTATAACAGAACAGCAGACGACAAAGTTTGGTTCTCGCATTCTTAGGGTGGAGAGTGCACTGGCAGATGAGATTATTTTTGTATTCAGTAAACGCACGTTTTAAATGCTAAAATGGCAATTAATAGTGTCGTCTGCTGTTTTGATTTATTTGTATTATTTCTGGATAAAACATAAATGTGGATGTGACTGGTGAAATGGGGCTGATGGGAGTTGTAACCAGCGCAGCTTCTAATCCAATAGCACTCTACGGTATCCTCATAGCGATCTATATTTCTTGTCAGAAGCACGACGGATGTTTCGTGGATGGAATGGCGAACAGCGCAGATCCTGATCAGCCTGTGCGTATGCACAGGCTGATCTGGATATGCACTGGTCGCAAAACCCATAAGCCCCATTTCTCCAGGCACAGCCACAAATGTTTTGACAGTGCCTGAGAATCGTCTATAATGGAGAAGATTATCATGTTGTGCTAAAACAAACATGTATTTAAAGCTGGTGTCCCACATGCCAGGTTATATTATAGGGAGGCATATTTTTTCAACCATTATTTAGATACGACATTGTTCGGGTAAAATAAACATTAATTCACTATTACCCGATCTATTAAAGGTACATGCCCACTCAGTAGGCACAAAATGTTATTTTGGGAATTAAATAATGCATAATTGCGTCACTATTCCACCAGTTCTAAAAATTACGAGTGCCCGCTATACAGATATAATCATTTAGTAATATTTATTTTACTGATAGTGATGCACGTTGGTATCAGACTATTTTCATATGCAAATGACGTATGATATTTTTTCATTATTTATACTAATTAAATGTGTCACCTAAAAAAAATATATTTTCGACAGATTACAATGTATTGCACATCAAAAAATAAATACAGAGAATAAATAGTAATGTCCGTTAACATTTTAATGAAACACGGTTATCGCCCCTGATATCAGTGTGTAAATTTAGGTCTGATATAAAATGCATAATACTGCCAATCAATGCGTGGGGTAATGGTCAAAGAATGTTTATTTTGCCAGAAAATGTCACTGATATAAAGAACATTTTGTGTCTACTGAGTGGGCATGCACCTTTAATTGGCATTATTATATTTTTTTGTATCAACTGTGAATTTCCACACTGATATCAGGGGCGATAACCGTGTTTCCTTAAAATGTTAATGACAATTACTATTTATTCTCTGCAGTTATTTTTTAATTTGCAATAATCATATTTTATAATCTGGAGATAAAAATATTTTTTTAGGCGACACATTTAATTTGTATAAATAATTTTAAAATGTCCTGCCTGCTTTACATATGAAAATAGCCCGATACCACCGCGAGTCACTATTCGTAAAATAAAGATTACTAAATGATATACCTGTATCTGTCTTGCGGGCACTCGTGATGTTTAAAAATGGTGGAATAATTACAACAATTATTTACATATTTAATTCCTATAAAGAACATTTTATGCCTACTAGATGGGACCCGCACTTTAAGACTGATAATGAGAAACAGCAGACAAAAATAATTTCCCGCCATTTATTGGTTTAATTTACCGGTACTATAAACTAAATATAAATATTTTAAAAATAGCCAGATCAATGAAAGATAGTAATTCACCCAAATCACGTCTCAACACAATTTATCTATAAATCATATGCTAAACTCTGAAGTCATATGCGAGCATAATTTGTCCACACTGTATATTAACCCAGGGCTCCAGATAAGGAATTAGTAATTGAGTATTGTCACTCCATCATTTCTGAAGCAATTGGGTATTTCAAAATTTTAATTGTGTAAAATAGAATCACACTACTGTTTAATTACACATCAGCAGACTGCACTTATTGAATAGTTTGCTTCTAAATGAAAACACATCTTGGTATTTCATTAGAATTGTCTCCTTGGAGACAATTCTAATGAAATACCAAGATGTGTTTTCATGGAAAAATAAGAAAATATGCTATATTTGTGGTCTGCTTATTGTTTTCTGTACCACATATTTTTAATTGATTTTTGATACTCACTACTTCTGATTTCAATTGGGAATTTTAATTGGGTATTTACGCAAATACTTATCTGGAGCTCTGTAAACCATTCAACACTTACAACAGCCCTCTATACGATATCGGTGTTTGCAACCAGTGTAGATCCAGATGAGCCGGCTCACGATGATCTGCTCTTTTAGCAAATACATGTAATTTTCACATTTGTAGACAAACAAGAGGCCCAAATGGGCCTGTATCGCTCACCTAAAAGCCTCCATAGTGGTCATCTTGATTTCACAAAGACTCTTCACTCACAACTTCAAATGTTCCACAGAATTTGTTGGTACCTTCTAATCTAACATATATTGCGAATGTGCATGTGATTTACTGCTATACCTTCGATTTGATATATAAAATGACCATAATCGGTCAAAAATAAAATTTGACCCCTCAGGCCACGCCGATTTTTGACCCAGGGGCCACCATATGAACAAATCTGAAACAGCGGTAACTATCAATCATTCTTACCAAGTTTCGTCGATATCGGCCCGGAGGTTTGTGAGAAGATTTTTGACAATTTGACCTACTTCTCAACGGCGGCCATCTTGGATTTGGTGATGACCTCCATTTTAACAAAAATGAACAGGCTTCACCCACAGACCATTACAGTTAAGTTTGGCCAATATCGGCCAAGCAGTTCACAAGAAAAAGACGTTTGAAATCTTTAGTAAAAGAATGACCTTTTGAACTATCAGTGGCCATCTTGGATGACGTAATCATCTGATTTAGACAAAAAATTCTCC
This sequence comes from Conchocele bisecta, assembly GCA_029237695.1. Lineage (NCBI taxonomy): Eukaryota > Metazoa > Mollusca > Bivalvia > Lucinida > Thyasiridae > Conchocele > Conchocele bisecta. The sequence goes on along the minus strand of CM055278.1, from coordinate 60,029,218 downwards.
AGAGTGATCGTCTCGTCAATACCTTCGATTTCATATATTATATGACTATATTCGGTTAAAAATAAAATTTACCCCTATTTGACCCCTCGGGCGACACCCATTTTTGACCCAGGGGCCACCATATGAACAAATCTGAAACAGCGCTAACTATCGATCATTCATACCCAGTATCGTCGAAATCGGCCTGGCGGTTCGTGAGAAGAAGATTTTTAAGAATTTGACCTACTTCTCAACGGCGGCCATCTTGGATTTGGTGATGACCTCCATTTTAACAAAAATGAACAGGCTTCAACCACAGACCATTACAGTTAAGTTTGGCCAATATCGGCCAAGCAGTTTACAAGAAAAAGACGTTTGAAATCTTTAGTAAAAGAATGACCATTTGAACTATCGGTGGCCATCTTGGATGACGTAATCATATGACTTAGACAAAAAATGTTCCAGAGTGATTGTCTCGTCAATACCTTCGATTTGATATATTACATGACTATATTCGGTTAAAAATAAAATGTGACCCCTCGGGCGACGCCCATTTTTGACCCACGGGCCACCATATGAACAAATCTGAAACAGCGCTAACTATCGATCATTCATACCAAGTATCGTCGAAATAGGCCTGGCGGTTCGTGAGAAGAAGATTTTTTAATAATTTGACCTACTTTTCCATGGCGGCCATCTTGGATTGTCGATGACCTCCATTTTAACAAATCTGAAATGGCATCACCCATATAACATCCCTGTGAAGTTTAACCAATATCGGCTCAGCAGTTCGGGAGAAGAAGATGATTGAAAATGTTCACGGACGGACGACGGACACTTTGCCATAACAATAGCTCACATGAGCTTTGCTCAGGTGAGCTAAAAACACCCAATTTTCATAAATGAAATGGTCTGAAAATCATTTTGTGACAATTGGATTGGTCGGAAAGTTAGCATATCAAATTCCATTCCAGTTATTTAGGGGTGAAATTAAGGGTTAGCCCATTTCATGCAGATATCAAAATGTTCAACCAATGTTGTTAAAGGTACATGCCCACTCAGTAGGCACAATGTGTTCTTTAATGGAATTAAATAAGTGTATAATTGTGTCACTATTCCACCAGTTCTAAAAAGTATGAGTGCCCGCTATACAGATATAATCATTTAGTAATATTTATTTTACTGATAGTGTGCCTCGCAGTGGTATCGGGATATTTTCATATGCAAATGAGGCATAATTTTTAATTATTTATACTACCGGTAATTAAATGAGTCACCTGCAAAAATAATATGTTTGACAGATTATAAAGTATGATCATTGCACATCAAAAATAAATACAGAGAATAAATAGTAATGTCAGTTAACATTTTAAGGAAACATGGTTATCGCCTGATATCAGTGTGGAAATTTACGTCTGATATAAAATGTATAATAATGCCATTCATAGGTGTGGTAATATTTACCAGAAAATATCTCAGTTGATGTGTCAAGTATAAAGAACAGTTTGTGCCTACTGAGTGGGCATGTACCTTTAAAGGTACATGCCCACTCAGTATGCACAAACTGTTCAATACGTGGGTTAATTGTGAATGAATGTTTATTTTGCCAGAAATTGTCTCAGTTGATGTGTCAAGTATAAAGAACAGTTTGTGCCTACTGAGTGGGCATGTACCTTTACTCAGTATGCACAAACTGTTCAATACGTGGGTTAATTGTGAATGAATGTTTATTTTGCCAGAAAATATCTCAGTTGATGTCTCAAGTATAAAGAACAGTTTGTGCCTACTGAGTGGGCATGTACCTTTAATATAATGTTCTTATCTATTTTTTTATTTCTTCATGAAAGCATACGAGACGGTTCAAATGAGTGCTAACAACTGTTACTTTGGAGTGGAAATAATGAAACTACAGTGGAACCTCTCCAAACCGGACAGCAAGAAAACAGCGGTGATCTTATTTTTTACGAGTTTAAAGTGAGACCTCTTTAAGTCGGACACGGTGTCTGCTTTCTCATCCTAAAGATGGTGAATCTTCAGCATAAAATTGGTTAACATGAATATCTGGTACACAATGTCACCGAAAAATATTGGGGGCCGTTTCACTATAAACTTCGTACAACTAAAATATTTGTAAGTGCAAAAAATATGATAGTCTTTACATTTCACATTAACACTGTTTTCTTGTCAACAATTATTGGAATTACATTTATTGAGCGTATGCAGCCTATGCTCAACGAATGTAAATCCATCTCTTGCAATTTCCAGACGATCCTAAATTTGCACGTACAAAGATTTTAGTCATACGAAGTTAATGGTTAATGTAAATATATATGCTAATAAAAGCTCAAATGAACAATTCTTGCAGTCACTTTCATCCTTTCAACACCCTACAGACCTCTTTTGTCATGTGTAGATCCAGATAAGCCAGCTCCTAACGAGCCATCCCATAAGGATCTGCACTTTTTACAAGTAATTTTCATATTTAAAAAAAAAAAAGAGCCCTTTTTTATAAATTGACTAGTCTGAAAATCATTTTGTGATGATTGGAATGGTCGGAAAATTAAGGTATAACAGTCCATTCCAGTTACGGTACATAGGGTTGAAAGGCTTAAAGACACACTACTTACAAATGCTTACTGCTGTATAGATTTAACCCTTTCACCCCCAAGAAACTGGAATGAACTTTGATACGTTAAATTTCTGACCAATCCAATCCAATCATCATAAAAAAAATTCAGACTGGTCCATTTATGATAAGGGGGTGCTTTTGTTCCCAAAAATATGAAAATTACTTGCAAAAAGTGTAGATCCCAATGAGACGGCTCGTCACAAGCCGGCTCATCTGGATCTACATTTGTTTGCCAATACCACACTATACATGCCTGAGGTGTTGAATGGGTTAACATGTGCATCACCTGACATCAGCTCATGTTATGTATTTGTATGAAGGTCGAGCCAAAACATCAGTGGCTTACACTCATAACATACAAAAAACACAATAATGCACCGTACAATGTACTGTCGTGTCTGCAGTTATTGCCACAACATGAGACGTGAGGCATGTGAAACATCGCCATAACTAGTTAACCCTTTCAACACCACAGACCTCTATAGAGACAATGTTTGCAAACAGTGCAGATCCAGATGAGCCGGCTCGTAACGAGCCGTCTCATCAGGATCTCCACTGTTTGTTAATAATTTTAAACGTCGTACAGATTACCCTTTTAGAAGAATGGGATAATTTGAATGAACAAAATTAATGAAATAGCGTGAAACATTGGCATGGAACATCCTATTAAGTTACTTGGTGTTGAAAGGGTTAAAGGTGCATGTCCACTCAGTAGACACAAAATGTTCTTTATATCAGAGACATCAGCTGAGACATTTTATGGCAAAATAAACATTCATTCACCATTACCCAACGTACTGATTAGAATTATTATACATTTTATAGCGGACGTAAATTTCCACACTGATATCAGGGGTGACATTTATGTGCCTACTGAGTGGGAATGTAACTTTAACCACATAGAATTATGTAGGATTCGCGAGCAGTTGCAGATACGAATGTACCGGTACTGCACACGACAGAAAAAAATAACAAGGTCACCAAGGTCATGGTCACAATAATTATAAGGAAGTCCAAAATTATTGATATGAAGGTCACAGTCACCAAGGTCACACAAATGGGTGGATAGCCATTAAAGTGAGGGAGCCATTGGTGAAGTTTGGTAATAATCCAACAAACGGTTCAGGAGATATTCAACATTTGGACGTACATACAAAATTATTGACACAAAAGTCAAGGCCACCAAAGTGACGTCAAGATCACCGGAATGATGGATATCTATCAATGTAATGATATGACTAACGGATCAGGAGGTGTTCAACATTTTGACATAATGTAAAATTATTATTGACACCAAGGTGATGGTCACCAAAGTCAGCTGAATTACATTGCAGGGCTCCAGATAAGGAAGTAGTAATTGAGTATTTTCACTCCAGCATTTCTGAAGCAATTGGGTATTTCAAAATTTGAATTGGGTAAAATAAAATCACATTACTGTTTACACATCAACAAACGGCAATCATTGAACAGTTTGCTTCGAAATGGGAAACATGTCTTGGTATTTCATTAGAATCGTCTCCTTGGAGACAATTCTAACGAAATACCAAGATGCGTTTTCATGCAAAATAAGAAATATACGCTATATTTGTGCTCTGTTTATTGTTTTCTGCAGCATGATAAATGTACCACAAAATTGTAATTGCTTTTTGATACTCGCTACTTCTGATTTCAATTGGGTTTTTGGCAATTTTAATTGGGTATTTAAGCAAATACAGCTTATCTGGAGCTGACATTGGTAGATATCCATCAATGTGAAGAAGCAATTGATGACGTTTGGAGATGATCAGATATTCAACATTTGGATGTACGTCCAAAATTATTGACATGAAGGTAAAGATCGACAATGTGATTGACGATGAGCAACACAGATATTCAATTTGATACAGTTTCGCAATTCAATGCTTAGGAATCCCAAATTATGCTATAATATAAACGTTATTGTAGGGTATACCGTACGAATACTAAAATTAAATTATTTTTTGGGAAGAATATATACAAACCAATCCAGTGGTCTGGAACTATTTTTGGCTTCGGTTTTAAGCATTATATCACGTATATGGACCATTGGAAATCTATTTTGTGAAGGAAGGAGGTACTAGTATCGCGAGTATCATGAACCAAGTATCATGATATGCATCGTATCATGAGGTACACGTATCGCTGCACCCCCAGAGTCAATAAGTATAATCAAAGACACCTGAGTAACTAGGCGGACAAAAATAAAATTTCAAAACAAGAGTGTCGCCAGTCACAAAATACGCCCATCAAGGTATTGATTGACAGAATGATGTTGGAGGAGTTGATACATAGTCACTACAGTGTATATCCTATACAGGATTGTATGGCCAAATATTATCAAAATTGGTGAAGAGTTATTGAGAAATGAAAGGTGTTACTGATGGCAAACAGAAATTATAGGTGATATGAGAAACTCTTACAAAAACTTTCAAATAAATAAACAGACTGACGGACGTACGATCATTAGTGAGGGTAATTGTATTAATGTGGAATGATGTATAGTTAGTTACTAAGTAATCTATGTGTGCAGTATGAAGATATTAGCTGAAGGCAAAGAAGTAGAGGTGATTTGAGGAACTCGTACAAAAAATAAACGGACGGACAAACAGGGCGAAACCTATAGGCAGACGCGGTTACAGGGGGGGGGGGGGGAGGGGTTGGGGGGGGGGGGGGGGGGGGGGGGGGGGGGGGGGGGGGGGGGGGGGGGGGGGGGGGGGGGGGGGGGTGGGGGGGGGGGGGAGGGGGGGGGGGGGGGGGGGGGGGTCCGGAACCCCCCTGCTCCCGGCCAAAAAAAAAAAAAAGACGAAAATCTACAATACTCGAATAGTTGGTTGACTTTTTTAATGGCCTAGGTGTCAGGAAATCGCATCTGCGGCGATCTGGCATCTAAAAATTTCTTCGGGGAGAACCCCCAGACCCCCCTACTTTACGATTTCGCGCTTGTTAGCCGACTTGTAATTACAGACCCCCCTGCAATTATTTCTGTATCCGCGCCTGATAGGGGCACTAATACTGATAACCATTTCTTAATAGGATTGACTAGTTTTAAGCAAGAAACATGTACATTTTCTGCGTCATATCTTTAATATTATAACACAGATTCCAACACAGACATTCCTATATGTTTTAATGTTTATGCCGCACAATTTCTTCAGAATACAACTCGCCCAGATTGAAAATTTATTCGCCAATACAAGCAGACAAATGTTGAGGCTTGGAGTTTATTACACTAACTCTATATCCTATACAGGATTGTATGCAAAAGTGCAGAAATAAATGTCTCGGTTGAAAAGGCCATATTTTTGTGGGAAAAAAAAAAGTATCATAAAGTTTCAGATCGTTTGATAGAAAGCTGTCAAGAGGAGAACAGGATATTACCGGTACTGATAATTTGGTCTGCATTATTCTGTTAGGTCTGCCATATTCGAGAACTTCACTGACCCAATCAAGTTTATCTAGTTCTGAGTACATATATAACTCTAATTACATTTCATTACACAGTATTACTAGTTGCGAACGGTAATTCTTGCAATCTACTCCCGTACCGTAGCCAGAGTTACGATTCCACTCATAGGATTCCTCGGCAGAGTAGCAAATCAGATCTGATTCGCACTTTAGCAGTTAATTGTGACATATTGGAGATATTTTTCATCTGAAAAAAATATTAGTATTATAAAAGTACGGTAATACAAACTAATAATTCTGAAACAAGTTTTACAATTATATAATGTTTAGAAAATGATTTTTTGTGTTTACAGAAAATGCCTTTACATGTTGAATTTGGCTGCCACTGACTGGGTCACTTGTTGATTCTAGCTTAAATTTACTCTATCAGGTCATCTACATATGTAAATTTATGTCATAATTCATTGAATATGTTATTTTCATAATATTAACACTCAGTTTAGTTCAAAAACATAGAACACCTTTCACAATTAAATGCTAATGTGGGAATCAGATCTGATTCGCTATTCTGCCGGGGAATGATCCGAATCCTATGAGTGGAATCGTAACTCTAGCTACGGACAGCATGGGAGTAAATTGCAAGAGTTACCATTCGCAACTGACTGTAGTACATAAGAGTTATGACCAGAGTAGTCTTTCCAAATGTGCATTTGAAACGTTCTTTGTTTACTTTCTATGTGTAGAATTGTCTCTCAATAACAATATAGCCAAGTATGAACGTCAACGCCGTCTGCATGTTTTTTCTATATTTTAGTGTCTGAAGTGTAAATGCTATTACGCAAATTTTTATTGTGTAGCGTGGTGTAGTGATGTAGTGCAACCTGTGGATTATAAAGCAAACGTGCAGCAACGTTTATCAAGACGGAGTAATGCAATCGCGACTAGGTCTGCCAAATAACACCATCAATAATTAATTGACAAGATCTTTTCTTGTTGAGTGGACGACAATGTTTCCAGCACATGGAACAAGGTGGAGGTGGAATCACAATCATATTTCATTTTCAATTCAACAGCCTAATTATATTTACAACAAGAAATCAGTGATTCTATATTTTATGTACATATTGGTGCCGTTTTTCTAGTTTCGATGTAGAACCAATAATTCATTAAACTGTGTTTATTCCATTGGGTGACAGTCCAGTTGTTACATTTATAATAGTATAGCCAATTGTTCTCGTCATTTTATATATTTTATTTCCACTTCAAGGGACCAGGGGTCTCAGAAATGTCATTTCCGTTACGTACATTTACATGACGTAAATATAGCTTTACATTTACATTTTTTTCTTTTCAACGGCATAAAACTGAAGGGGCATCTATTTAGAAAAGTGTCAAGAATATGGTAAGCTAATTGTATTAGTTTGAAACAGAGAAATTTAGTAGCAAGTCGTGGAATTTCTCATTTATGGTAACCCAATAACATGTATTTAATATGAATCAGTAAAGTTAAGCAAAATAAAATAGCTTGGCATGTAACAGAATGCCGTGTTTTACCACATGTACCAAACATCGTTATAAAGCTACATTTAATTAATAGCACAGCCTCCAAAAATATGGGCGTAATGGAAATGATTATGTAACGGTAATGACAAAACGTAACGGTAATGACTTTCCATTTATTTAAAATACTAATACAGCATATATAACAAACATATTTATACTTTGAATATGCTGTACAATATAACTTCAAGTTAGAGTTTACTTTTAATGTGATTGCCAATAGAAACCCACACTCCTTGAAGCTGTGTCTGTTTTTTGTTGTTTCAGAGCTTTTACTAATTAAATCTTGATATATAAATGTTGTAGGTCTGAATAAATGTGCCATTACTGACCGACAACTGATGGGACCTGGTTTATATCTAATTGACGCATGAACTGACTGGTTAGTATGGTAATTTATCATTGCCGTTACGCGATCGTCATTACCGTTACACAATTTTGTAACGGAAATGACCGTAACGGTAATGATTTTTCTTAAAAAACTCCCATTTTTCACCCCTCTGTATACAACGCATCATGAAGGTAGAATATGCAAAGGCAATGTTGTAAGTGTGTCTATCTACCCATTTTGGTTTCAGTCGACCTACATACATATGGACGTGTATAAACCCCGAACGGTAATGATGCATGTAATGTGTAACCTTAAAATTCCGAATACAGACCGGCCTCGTTCTCGGAAATGACTCAAGTTGTGTTACCACCGTGTTTATTCATAAATCGGGCTCCCACAAACAGTCTTCATTGCATTAGTAGCTGAGAGTAGGAAGGGGAGGTTACTCTGATTTTACATTTTTTGTTCAGCGTAACGGTAATGATTCAATTTCGCGGGACAGATACATTAACGTCAGTATTTTTCACAACAAAAGGCAAATTTATAGCAGAATAAGTTTAATGTCCAATGTTTAAACTAATTTTTTTTAATTCAGATGCAATGTATAGTAAAGTACAAGAATGGACAAGATTTGAGAATTACGGGCTTGTGAACTGTGCTGATTGATGATCGGGACTTGCCCATTTGGTGACCACCATACGTATGCCAACAACAGAAAATAATAACTAAACACACATAACAAGAATTGTAAATACTGTTTTCTTAATGGATTGGTATTATACATAGTTTCTTTACTGAAAAAAAAATAATTTTCGTTATAAATTGTGTGATTTGTCAGTAAATTACACCGGGACACCAGATGTACATAAAATATAGAATCACTGAAATGCGTCTGTCGAACGCGGATGCCACCTGCAGCATATTTGAGAAACTGTGACAAAGTGGTTAACCGAAAAGTGTGACGGACGGACAGACGGACGGTCCAAACACTATATGCCACCCGTTTCTTCGAAACCCGGTGGCATAAAAAAAAAATACTATAAGTATAACATTAACAATATACATGTATTTCTGCACGGGGTTCGGGTCAAAACGTACCCGAGTCAAAACGTACCTTGGGCATCGGGTCAAAACGTACCCATATCTCGGGTCAAAACGTACCCAAGGTCGGGTCAAAACGTACCCATGGTCGGGTCAAAACGTACCCTTCGATATATCAATATATTATACCAATATATCCACATTTTATTTATCTTTTTGGCATTTGTGAGGTTAATTTACCCATTTATATATCAATATATTTCATTTAATAATCAAAAATTTCATATTTAGTTATCTTTTTAGCAGTGAAAGTTGACTGGAAATCAATGACCAGAAGCACTCGTGTGATGAATGTCTGTTTAAATTACGTGTGAAAAACAATTAGCATTCAATTATTAAAAGTGTAATTAATGGATGAAAGTGATTACCGATATGCGGTGGCTGCTTTAATGATTACTTAATGGGATTAAGTGGAAACCAATCAATGATCAAAGAGAGAGTATACTGCTTTAATGATTACTTAATGGGATTATGTGTACGGCGGAAACCAATTACCAATCAGCGATCAAAGAGAGATTATAGTGAATACTTGTCAACTAATCATTGAGTTCATACCAACTATTTTAATTTCAATCGCTCGTTAAATAACGTTGATATAAAATATCCTGTCCCAGATATGAAAATATCAAACTCTAACATGACTTTGTTATGTTTGTATTGCGAGCGGGTCGTGGGGAGTCGTCACCAGGCCATAGATTGCGACGCTTGTGGTGGATGGCAGCACCGTGCATGTGGAGATACAGGTAATTAAGCTTATTAGGTCTTGCAATTGAATATCGTACGTGTTTCTATTAAGTTTATTTACCACTGCGATATATGAACATGGTCTCACGAGTGGTCTTACGAGAGACTAATAGCAACATAATGATACTATAGACTGAACATATGATTACATTGTACATGTTTATATTACGTGTATCGCAACATATATACGATAAATAAAATAGGCTGAACATCTAATTACATTGTACGTGTTTCACAAGCAACATATATACTATAAATAAAATAGCCTGAACATCTAATTACATTGTACGTGTTTCACATTTCAGGGTTGACTAAGTACAAGTACATCCGACTACGAAAGGGTCTCATCGACTTCCACTTCACTTGTCAGCGATGTACCATGTTATCACATCTACCGCATTTGGAGAGTACGCGATTGTCAACTGCGATGGACATCACAGAAGAAGACATAGATCCACGGGACATATCAGACATTTCAACCGATGAGACCCCGTCTATGGCTGCGACCGTCGACGATTCTATGATATCAGAAGTTTCCGCCGATGATTCTATGACGACGGAAATTCCTACTGCGACCACAAACGAGACCCCGTCACAAACTACTATCGCTGCGCCCGTCGACGATTCTATGATATCAGAAAAAGTTTCCGCCGATGATTCTATGACCCCGTCACAAACCACCCTATGGAGACGACTTCATTCCACATCGCCGACTCCATTCGACAGCCATCAGTATTTGACGAAAGTTCCATTGTTCATGATAATCCTGATGTATCTACGACAACAGACGACAGCCCTACAACATACGACATCGTGGTTGGAGGTACGGCCAAGGGCAAAGATATGTTACTCGACTCACATGGATACGCCTACAATGTGAAGGTCACTCGGGACAACAGTCGTACCTGGTGGTGCAGCGTACGTAACAAACGGGCGAGGTGTCCAGCTACCGTCTTGGAGAAACGCGGCGGCTTCGTACGGGGTACACATGATCACATTCACCCAGCTGATCCAGGGAGAAAGCACACTGTCAAAATGTCCCGGAAGGTAAGCATTGTAATAAGCAATCAATATCATGCAATAAATAACAGGCCGTATTCCGCAAGGTTCAAGTACGTATCTAAAATGATAAATATAGAACTTGATATATACAAGTATACACAATTTAAATTAATTAAATATGAGATATTAAAACATATATAACTTTGTAATATCAATGAGCACACATTGTACGTGTTTGTTTCAGGCTATTGGTCTCCAGGGCGAATACAACGCAGACGGCCCTTGCCACAACTACGTCCGGAAGTTGCTGGCGTCACCGTTGTTGCCGGCGGAACACATACGACCGGCATTCGCAACACTATCCGATCAGGCTTCCCCCGCTCTACCACCGTTGGTGACGTACGTACGAGACACGTGGATTACGGGTATCTGGGCTCCGGAGGAATGGTCGGTGTATGGCCAGTCCATTAGGACAAACAATGACTGCGAAGGTAATTATCCGAATGTCATATCAGTAATTACGTGATTTATGCATTACATTTTCGATAATACATCGTGATCGCGTTTGCCATATCGATTGTCTAGTCATTATATGCGTATTTCATTTATTTACAGGATGGCATCGTCGCCTCAACTTCCGCAGCGTAGGCCCGCCACCGTTCTACCTCCTGATTAGAACACTCTACGACGAGGCGAAGCTGCTACCTCTCCAGATGAAGCTTGTATCCGAGAGAAAACTGTCCAAACATCAGAAGAAGTCTCACAGAACACTCCAGTCCCTGGTATTTGCGGTGTAGGGACGATATGCCGACGGCGAGATCAACACCAGCAAGCTGCTGAAGAAGCTTGCCGCGGTGTATGCCCCTACCCCGTGAGCTCCGTCATGTCTGATTATCTACTGAATGATTGTCTGATTAGGGTCTACATTGTTTAAGCTGAATTGTATCGTTTCCTTCATGCCATGTCTGATTAGGTTCTACATTGTTTGAGCTGAATTGTATGTTTTATTCGTTTCTGATTAGGGTCTACTTTGTTTTAGCTGAATTGTATCGTTTCCTTCATGCCATGTCTGATTAGGTCTACATTGTTTGAGCTGAATTGTATCGTTTCCTTCATGCATTGTCCTGTTATGTCTACATTGTTTGAGCTGAAATTGTTATCGTCTATCTTGTCTGATTAGTCACATTTGAGCTGAATTGTATCGTTTCCTTATGCATTGGTTTTTCTGATTAATGTCTGATTAGGGTCTACATTGTTTGAAGCTGAATTGTATGTTTTATTCGTGTCTACATTGTTGTGCCGACATTGTAACGTTGGTTTCATTGTTGGTGATTTATGTTTTCCGTGTATAACTACATTGTTTGTGATGTATATTTTCTGCATTAAAAATTGTTGTTTGATGTCTTATAAGAGTCTATAAAACATTGTTTCCTTAATAAAATGCGTTATTGTTTATCATATTCCATGTATACAGATAGTCCGTGGACTGGAGCGTGCCACAATTAACACCAACAGCTTGTTTGTTTGTTTGACCGTATCCGGGGGACCACATCCTGAGACACTTGGTTAATCCCACATTCTATACATGCATTCATTGTCACAATTTCGTTATCAAAATGCTACATTTAACCACGATTTAACAACGGTTCTTTAGTATAAACATTAATATCATGAAAAATATCAAGTATGCACAATAATCTTGTGGGAAATTTCAAGTTGTTTTCTGTATATTATATTTAGCAAAACGTATCCGAGTTCGCTCAAAACATCTCAATATTCTGACATAAAAGTATAAAACTTTGCAATTTTTTTTACTTCAAATTACACATTCAAGTAGTCTAAACAACCCACAATGCAAAATATATGAATTAAAATGATATATTTCACTTTTCATAGTGGGTTACGTTTTGACTTGAACATGGGTACGTTTTGACCCGACCATGGGTACGTTTTGACCCGACTTTGGGTACGTTTTGACCCGACCATGGGTACGTTTTGACCTTTTTTTTTTGGGTACGTTTTGACTCGGGTACGTTTTGACCCTAACCCTCTGCACGTATACACCTTATAAACGTGGCGTCAAATAAAAGATTAATTACGAAACAAAAACAAATGGCAATACTTTTACATGATAGATATGACATTGTTGTACTATAAAATATAGAACCTGACTGTGCTACCTACAGTTTGAATGCAAAAATTGTCTACTGAACATGCAACTTTTTCACAGCTTCTGACAAAGCACCTGTCAATTAATGTTTACCAGAATGCATCATGGGAATCTGGTGAGATAAATATGAACCAATCAAACTCGTTGTAACAAATTTGACCTATCTATTGACCAATTAAATTTCCGGTTATATATCCGGAAATTACCGGAAATTACCGAAACGTTTCAGGAATTTCCGCTTCATTCGTACACCGCCAATTTCAAAGACGCAAACATGGCGGAGGGTTCTAAACCCCTCGAAGTTGTTAATGAGGATGGTAATTTATCCTTGAACGTATTACCGTTGATGTTCATTATTCAGCAAGATCCCTTAGCCCTTTATGTATTTCCATATATTTCTATTGCGTCTTGTTGATGCTTCTTGCATCCGTTTTGTTGTTTTTGTAATGGGTTTTCGTGGCCAACAAATCTTTGTTTTGGAAATTATACAAAAAAAACGAGGTCGGTTTATCAACTGTTTCTTTGACACCTAATTATTGTCATCTAGTCACTACTGCCGCCTCACTACATGTTTGTGGACAGGTTATGTACTTTATTCATGTTATTTCATAAAACAATAGTCCGTGGACCTGACGTCCCTCTTCTCATGGATCCGTGCCCATAAGCACATAAGTTCATATTGTGTGTTATATTATGATTAATTACTGAAAATGTATACATCAACATAAAGTTCAAACACTTGACTATGAGTGCAAATAAGGAATTCACCAAAATTGTTGTTTATGCAAGTCTTTCGAGCCCCAAGAATAACCCACCCAAGTCGCCTTATTGATCTTGAAACTTCTCATCAGGTTCGTGCCATACAACTTTCTGCACATTTGAGTGACATTCCTTGATCACTCGTACAATAAAGAAGTGTTGCTGCCTAGGGTTAGGGTCAAAACGTACCCGAGTCAAAACGTACCCAAAACAAAAAGGTCAAAACGTACCCATGGTCGGGTCAAAACGTACCCAAAGTCGGGTCAAAACGTACCCATGGTCGGGTCAAAACGTACCCATGTTCAAGTCAAAACGTAACCCACTATGAAAAGTGAAATATATCATTTTAATTCATATATTTTGCATTGTGGGTTGTTTAGACTACTTGAATGTGTAGTTTGAAGTAAAAAAAAATTGCAAAGTTTATACTTTTATGTCAGAATATTGAGATGTTTTGAGCGAACTCGGATACGTTTGCTAAATATAATATACAGAAAACAACTTGAAATTGAAATTTCCCACAAGATTATTGTGCATACTTGATATTTTTCATGATATTAATGTTTATACTAAAGAACCGTTGTTAAATCGTGGTTAAATGTAGCATTTCGATAACAAAATTGTGACAATGAATGCATGTATAGAATGTGGGATTAACCAAGTGTCTCAGGATGTGGTCCCCCGGATACGGTCAAACAAACAAACAAGCTGTTGGTGTTAATTGTGGCACGCTCCAGTCCACGGACTATCTGTATACATGGAATATGATAAACAATAACGCATTTTATTAAGGAAACAATGTTTTATAGACTCTTATAAGACATCAAACAACAATTTTTAAGGCAGAAAATATACATCACAAACAATGTAGTTATACACAGAAAACATAAATCACCAACAATGAAACCAACGTTACAATGTCGGCACAACAATGTAGACACGAATAAAACATACAATTCAGCTCAAACAATGTAGACCCTAATCAGACAATGCATAAGGAAACGATACAATTCAGCTCAAACAATGTAGACTAATCAGACAATGCATAAGGAAACGATACAATTCAGCTCAAACAATGTAGACCCTAACCAGACAATGCATGAAGGAAACGATACAATTCAGCTCAAACAATGTAGACCCTAATCAGACATGGCATGAAGGAAACGATACAATTCAGCTCAAACAAAGTAGACCCTAATCAGAAACGAATAAAACATACAATTCAGCTCAAACAATGTAGAACCTAATCAGACATGGCATGAAGGAAACGATACAATTCAGCTTAAACATGTAGACCCTAATCAGACAATCATTCAGTAGATAATCAGACATGACGGAGCTCACGGGGTAGGGGCATACACCGCGGCAAGCTTCTTCAGCAGCTTGCTGGTGTTGATCTCGCCGTCGGCATATCGTCCCCACACCGCAAATACCAGGGACTGGAGTGTTCTGTGAGACTTCTTCTGATGTTTGGACAGTTTTCTCTCGGATACAAGCTTCATCTGGAGAGGTAGCAGCTTCGCCTCGTCGTAGCTAGAGTGTTCTAATCAGGAGGTAGAACGGTGGCGGGCCTACGCTGCGGAAGTTGAGGCGACGATGCCATCCTGTAAATAAATGAAATACGCATATAATGAACCAGTTACGACCATACTAGACAATCGATATGGCAAACGCGATCACGATGTATTATCGAAAATGTAATGCATAAATCACGTAATTACTGATATGACATTCGGATAATTACCTTCGCAGTCATTGTTTGTCCTAATGGACTGGCCATACACCGACCATTCCTCCGGAGCCCAGATACCCGTAATCCACGTGTCTCGTACGTACGTCACCAACGGTAGTAGAGCGGGGGAAGATACATGTAGATACATCAGGATTATCATGAACAATGGAACTTTCGTCAAATACTGATGGCTGTCGAATGGAGTCGGCGATGTGGAATGAAGTCGTCTCCATAGTGGTTTGTGACGGGGTCATAGAATCATCGGCGGAAACTTCTGATATCATAGAATCGTCGACGGGCGCAGCGAGTAGTAAGTTTGTGACGGGGTCTCAGTTTGTGGTGCGAAGTAGGAAGTAGGAATTTCGTCGTCATAGAATCATCGGCGGAAACTTCTGATATCATAGAATCGTGACGGGCGCACGGATAGTTATTTGTGACGGGGGTTTCCGCGTTTTGTGTCTTAGTAGGAATTTTCCCGTCGTCATTAGAATTATCGGCGGAAACTTCTGATTATCAAAGAATCGTCGGCGGGCGCAGCGATAAGAAGTTTTTGTGAGGGACGGGGGTCGCGTTTGTCCGGTCGCAGTAGGAATTTCCGTCGTCATAGAATCCATCGGCGGAAACTTCTGATATCATAGAATCGTCGACGGTCGCAGCCATAGACGGGGTCTCGTCGGTTGAAATGTCTGATATGTCCCGTGGATCTATGTCTTCTTCTGTGATGTCCATCGCAGTTGACAATCGCGTACTCTCCAAACGCGGTAGATGTGATAACATGGTACATCGCTGACAAGTGAAGTGGAAGTCGATGAGACCCTTTCGTAGTCGGATGTACTTGTACTTAGTCAACCCTGAAATGTGAATGTAATTAGATGTTCAGGCTATTTTATTTATAGTATATATGTTGCTTGTGAAACACGTACAACGTAATTAGATGTTCAGCCTATTTTATTCCAGTCAACTTTCACTGCTAAAAAGATAACTAAATATGAAATTTTTGATTATTAAATGAAATATATTGATATATAAATGGGTAAATTAACCTCACAAATGCCAAAAAGATAAATAAAATGTGGATATATTGGTATAATATATTGATATATCGAAGGGTACGTTTTGACCCGACCATGGGTACGTTTTGACCCGACCTTGGGTACGTTTTGACCCGAGATATGGGTACGTTTTGACCCGATGCCCAAGGTACGTTTTGACTCGGGTACGTTTTGACCCGAACCCGCTGCCTAGATACATCAAATGTAAATATGGTGAAGTCCATATATATCGCATTTTATCCCGTCAACACAGTGCGTATGTGCCGTGAAACATTTTTGATATCCAGTCAATACAATTTTTGCATTTCACATCCATTTGTAGGTGTTGACGGGATAAATAGAATAGTAGGTTAGTGCCGTGAATGGGAAAAAATATCTGGCAAGGCTCGGGAAACTGGATGGGAGAGGTAGAATAGTAGGTTAGTGCCGTGAATGGGAAAAAATATCTGGCGCGGCACGGAAACGGGATGTGCTCGGCAGAGCCTCGCCCATCCAGTTTCCTGAGCCTTGCCAGATATTTTTTCCCATTCACGGCACTAACCTACTATTCTCTATGTATGCATCATTTGCGAACAGACCCTCTTCAGATTAAGGAAGTATGTAGAAAAATCACAAATTTATGTAACTAACTTTATAAGTTACAGTTACATAAATTTGTGATTTTTCTACAAACAACTTAAAATACCTTTTTCAGATCATTTTCAATTAACACTATTCTTGGAATATGCTTATTCACTTGTTTTCTAGGAGCACGAATCGATGAGAAGGCACGAATCCACGAGAATTGGGGCTACACTTTATATTTATCAAAAACATGTATACAAAATTACAAATCGTCTTTGTTTCTATTTTGAAAGTATAGGAAGTAGATATGACACTCAACACAGGAAATACGTGTGTCACATGTTGGAGAGTTCACACGAGCTCAGGGATCCGTAGTGTTGATGTTTTTACGGAGGTTTCACAACCTTCACACCTCATACACTTCGCACCTTGTATATTTTCGCGGCTAGAGGTTTAACTATCCCAAGTTAATTGCCTCAATTAACAAGTCACCTGATTGCGGGTCCATATAACCAGCTTAGGCTGTTAATTCAGGTAAATTAACATATTCTGGAAGTCAGCGTGACGTATCACTAGTTTGGGGGTTACTCGATACATTTTGATCCAAATTATGGGCATTGCATAATTGTTATGCCAGAATATTTCACATTCAGAACTGCGAAAATACTAAATGGTGATAAGAATATTTTTCAATGACCATTTAAAGGTACATGCCCATTCAGTAGGCACAACATGTTCTTTATCAGAGACATCATCTGAGACATTTTATGGCAAATAAACATTCATTCACCATTACCCCACGTATTGATTGGCATTATTATACATTTTAATCAGGTGTGAAATGGATGAAGTCTGACTTCCAGAATGGTCGCAAATCTGATAGTCACGAAAGTTTAAAAGGTGCCAAGATGCAGTTTAACATGCCTGATGCATATATTAGTCTGGTCTCAGGACATGACACAAAAAAGCATGTTTGATATTCAGCAAAGAAGACACATCATTGATGATTCACAACATGCAGAGCTCTAGGTGCGTGTTGGCGTATTTTATGCACTTATTTTAGCAGAATATGCATTTATTAGCAAAAGTGTGAGTGAAAATACTGTTAATAAAGTTGAAAATTTACTTAGTTGAGCTACACAAGCTTTTTGCAGCTCAAATAAGTGAATTTTTAAAAAAAAAATCATTTGTTCCCTAATTAATATTAAGGAAGAAAATAAATAATACATTTGTAAAAGTAAAGTACGTATTGAATTTGAAATATGGGGGTATAAAACTCTTTATATACAAAACTTATCTGGAGCTCTGATGCCTTATGGATCAACTGTTTCATATTCATTCTGTTTTATCACATGTTCTGCTTCAGTCTATCTGTCCCCTCGACAACATTCTTGGCAGTTTCGATCCGGCAGCAAACTGCAGTCACCGTGTAGTTGTAGTAAATGCCTCGCGTACGGTAGGTCGGTCAACACGGCACAAGCTAACAGGTGGCTGTAGGTGGAGGACAGGCATGCTTGATTAGGCAGGAGAAAAGGCAGGATTTCCAGATTCTCGTCCCCGGACATCTCTAAAATATATTACCAAATTACATGTACCACAAGTGGGTGGTGTTCGGCGATCGAGACGGCGTAAATTAACGGTACGGGTTCCTCCTTATAGGAATCACTATTTGCCTGGTTTGACCCTCCGGTATGTTTTTATATTTGGCTCTTGTTACCTGGGAGTTGAATTGGGTTATTGCCCATTATAAAAGTAGTAAGATTATTACTGATCCTACTGCTTTTGGGAGGGGGCCAAGTGCTTCTGGTGTGGCGAGGACCTGGCATCAGATCAGGATTATTCTGATTTCAGGGCTGAATATATAGTTTTGTTATTGTAAATATTTAGTTCTGATTTTGGGATTCCCCCCCCCCCTCCCCACCCCCCCCCCCCCCCCCCCCCCTCCCCATTTGTACATGTACTTGAAAATGTACTTGTACAGGTAATATATGGGATTTAGTACTAAACCCATTGACCCGGCCTTAAATGACCTTAGCTGTTGATAGGCCGTTAAACCCCAAGAAACAAAAAAACATGTACCACAAAAAAATATGATACCCCTGTGCTCAAGGTCAAATGACTTAGAAATTTGTGTTAAGTTTTTACCAATTTTAATAACATATTAAAGGCTCCCACTCTCCCCATCTTAGTCCAAACATGGATGAAAATCTGCTATTTTTTTATTATTAGCTTATAAATAGACAATTTTTAATACTTATTTTTCCCATTTCTTCTTGAAAGTACCGGTATATGTGGCTGTGACTTGAGAAATGGGGCTCATGGGTTTTCTGACTAGAGTAGATCCAGATCAGCATGTGCATCCCCATTGTCTGATCAGGATCTTCACTGTTCACCAATGGAACACCCGTCCTGCTTCTACCAAGCAATATAGATCATTATCAGATGACAGGAGTGCTATTTGATCAGGAGCTACACTGACCACAAATCCCATAAGCCCCATTTCTCCAGTCACAGCCACAAATGAGACATTCCATGTGATTTTGTATTTTAAAAAACATGTGCTATTTTTCATAACATATATTTACAGAACTGAGGTATTTTCTGTAAATGACGTCGAAAGATGAAAAATATTCATTGCAAATGCTGAATAAAATTCGGCATTTTCCATGAAAATATTGCCAACTTTCGATGGCATTTACAGAAAATATTGTATGTTTTCTAACTATTTTTCATGATATAATTCCAGCACAAAAATATTTACACAATTCCCTAACATTTGATTGGCCCGTAGCAAGTCTCTGTCCAAGATTTATATACCAGTAAACTCCCACGCCGAACTACTTTCCGTAACCGTGAGGCGCAGTTAAAATAATTCTTAAGAAAACGGAAAATAAACACATTTTCTTGATGAATTTATTTCCAATGCTGGAATTATAAGGAATGAATGGCCTTTTTGTGGAATTTATCGGGGATATAAACTTGGAAAAGTCGCGGGAATACTGGACGAGGCCTTCCGGCCTTCGTCCAGTATTCCCGTGACTTTTCCAAGTTTATACCCCGATAAATTCCACAAAAAGGCCATTCATTCCTATAGTATCACACATGTTCTTACATGTGTACAAAATCACATGGCGTGTCTCGTGTATTTGTTTCTCCTGTCACCCTGGGCCTTCCTTCAGCTACAGATCTCGGCGTGTCTTGATCTTGGTCTGCACGCTTATACAGTAACACGGAAGCCATGACAGACAAAAAATGTTAACTTTACATACATATATGCTCAATTCCTGAGTTAAAATTTATGCCATAATGGACCTTTATTTCATTATTTTATATGTTTATGTATTATATCCTGAATATAGAGTTTATTGAAATACCATTTTGAAATATCGGATTTATTCTGTCAATCAAGCCATATTCAAAGATGGTACATACATATATTTCTGTTCTAGATTAATAGAATAATTTATGAAAACCATCATCTACATTTGTACATGTACCTATCTTACACATTTGTACGTTAGTGGAGAAAAATCAATTAGGTACATGTATGTTCGTGACCAAATATCTGTATAAATTCAACTTATGTTCACTTCTAATGTTTGTCTGACGTACGTGCATTTCATCCTACATTTTCTTAAGTATTTCGGCAACTACCAGAGAAATTTTGATGCGATAAAGCATAGATTATTGATACCCAGGAGATTATCTGTTCAGTATTGACTGGCGGCGCTGTTAATTTTTTACTGGCTCCTTATTACTGGATATTACCGTAGCTTTTGCCTTGTTAGTTACCTACAATCACTGCCTTATAAGCCTACCTGTATATTCAGTCTCTGCGAAATTTGTCTGTCCGCTGGACATGTCCATTAAAATTGCAGCCGTTCCGACGGTAAACCGGAAGACGCCGGACCGAATGTCGGACTACAAAAAAAAAGAATTTGAAATACTTAAAAAGATCTTAAAGTATCACTGAAAATCAATTTTATTTGTTATAAAATTTGGTCTGGTAAGTTTTCAAATTTACCAGACCGAATGTCCTGTAAAATGTTGGCTGTTTCGCGGAGACTGGTATATATCCACCAATATGTACTCAATTGGTTGCAGCTAACATAATCAGAGCCAACTGGCATGTGAAAACTTGGACCTGGACCAGTAACTAAAACTATAATTACCATATTTGTGACACACCATGTCATTTTGTACTTAAGGACGTGTGTGTTATCCAGTTCTCCAGATAAGCTGCCTATTTGCTTAAATACCCAATTAAAATTACCAAAAACCCAATTGAAGTCAGAAGTAGCGAGTATCAAAAAGCAATAACAATTTTGTGGTACCTTTATCATGCTGCAGAAAACAATAAACAGACCACAAATATAGCATATTTTTTTTATTTTCCATGAAAACTCATCTTGGTATTTCATTGGAATTTTGAAATGCCAAGACATGTTTGCATTTCGAAGCAAACTATTCAATGATTGCTGTGTAAACAGTAGTGTGCTTTTATTTTAATTAAAACTTTGAAATACCCAATTGCTTCAGAAATAATAGAGTGAAAATACCCAATTACTAATTCCTTATCCGGAGCCCTGACCATATTTGAGACACACCATGTCATTTTGTACTTAAGGACATGTGTGTTATCTCATGAACATGTTTAAAAAGTTTATGATAATTTCCGGTTCCGTTTCTGTTTATTTTTTCGTAATTGGCGTCAAAAATGGGACGAAATTTTCAGAGCAAATGGGGAAATTCTACTTGATATGAAAATGTCTTCATCTTTTGATGTCATTTACAGAAGTTATCAGTTTCTGAAAAATTGCATACATTCAAAATCACATGGTGTGTCTAATTTGTGGTTCAAGGTTGTGACTGGAGAAATGGTGTGTACGGTATTTGTGGCCAGGCTAGCTCCTGATCTGGTAGTACATGTATGTATCTGCAGTCTTATAAGGATCTCTATTATGTACATGTAGAGACACAATGGGTGTTTCACTGACAGAATAGCAAATAGTGTACACCCAAACCAGACTGCGCCAGGTTGGTCTGGGTCTACACTGGTCGCAAAAGCCGTAAGCCCCATTTCTCCGGTCACATCCATATTTTTGGGTCACTGATACACGTTCAAGCAAATGCTATGGCAACAACAGCAAGCTGATTGCTATTTATGGCCCCTATGCAATAGCAAGGGACTTAGGGTAGCATATTGTGTTACTCTTGAGGTTTCATACGTCTGTCCGTACGACCTTTCTCCAACATGTAATATCTTCAATATTACACGAAGAATTGCTTTAATTCAATTTTGTTTTGTGGCTTTGCCTCGTTTCTTGTTCTTTTTTATTGCCCAGTCTGCCATGTCTAATCTAGTTCTGGATGGGCCGTGGCTTAGGGGATATTCCATTGGAATTCAGTACTGGAGGTTGCGAGTTCAGTCCTCACCCTAGACTTGAAAAATGCATGTATTTCCATCCCACTGGTCTGTCAGATAAGACTTTAAACTACAATCCCGTCTCTATATGTCCTCAGCTGTTGATGTGATGTTAAACCCATTCACTTTCATTAATTGCTATTTCACTGTTTGGCCACAAACACAACACTGTCTCTGGTAAAGTGAAGATGTCAACTGGGCTGTGAGCTCCAGATATATGTAAGCATAAATGCTCAATTAACAACGCAAAAACTCCGCAGCAATTTGCAGCAATAGGCAGGGCTCCAGATAAGCTGCGTATTTGCGTAAATACCCAATTAAAATTGCCAAAAACCCAACTGAAATCAGAAGTAGCGAGTATCAAAAGGCAATAACAAATTTGTGGTACCTTTATCATGCTACAGAAAACAATAAAACAGACCACAAATATAGCATATATTTCTTTATTTTCCATGAAAACACATCTTGGTATTTCATTAGAATTGTCTCCAAGGAGACAATTCTAATGAAATGCCAAGACATGTTTTCATTTCGAAGCAAACTATTCAATAATTGCTGTCTGCTGATGTGTAAACAGTAGTGTGATTTGATTTTACCCAATTAAAATATTGAAATACCCAATTGCTTCAGATATGATGGAGTGAAAATACTCAATTACTGATTCCTTATCTGGAGCACTGGCAATAGGTACAACAAATCAATTATAACATCTTCGGTACATGTGTGTCATGTGATATTGTACACTTATACATGTACTATGTAGTGTTATATTGTTTCTCGATGTAAATATTCAGTTCTGATTTGGAATTTTCCCCCCAATGCAGCAGGTTAAAATGGGATCGAACCCGTTTGACCGGCCTTACATGACCTTAGCTGTTGATAGGCCGTTAAACACCAATAAACAAACAAACTATGTAGTGTTCTTTTGAAGCTTGTTTGTCGTACATGTGGGTACAGAAAATATGCACAATAATCGGTAATTTAGAACATGCCAAAAGTGTGATTCTTGTAAGACATTTACCCAGTGTTATTTATAATGTATTAACCTAACCATACATGATTATACAATGTACATGTATTCACTAATTCTGTGATCGGTACTCACTTCTAATGTGTTTCCTATGCATTTGCAAACAACGAAACCGGTACTCAGTGGGGATAATAAATGAGAAATACCTAATTTATTTTAAAAGTTAGGAGTAACAATACACAATGTCCAATTCCTTATCTGGAGCTGTGAGTAGGCTATTATTTGGTGTCGATACTTGTATTTGATGCTGGTCCATTATGCACGAATCATAGATTTTGTTAGATATCTTTATAATTATGGATCATAGCTATTTATTTTACCCAATTATAATTTTGAAATACCTAATTGCTTCAGAAATGATGGATTGACAATACTCAATTACTAATTCCTTATCTGGAGCCCTGATGGACAATGCATTGTAACACAAATCTGCTAATCCGGCTTTGCTTATGCTTGCAATGGAATCAGAATTTAGATATTCTAATATAATGTATTCATAATTAACATTTCATAATCTATGTCTGTCTGTCTGTCCCCGTGGGTGGCAGGTGGGAGCATGCGATGGGTAATTTAACGATCGGGGTTCATCCTTACCGGAATCCCGACTGGAGACCTGGTTTGGCCCTCACATACGTCTTTGGCATTTTGTATGTGACAGTTGAATCTGGTTATACCCCTTATAAGAGTAATCCTACCGGTATTACTTTTAAAAAGGGAAGGGGCCAAGTGACTTTGGTGCAGTATGGACCTGGCACCAGGTCAGGTTATTCTAATTTCAGGGCTGAATATGTTGTATCTCGATGTAAATATTCCGTTCTGATTTTGGGATTTTCCCCCCAATGCAGCAGGTTAAAACAGGATCGAACCTGTTTGCCCGGCCTTACATGACCTTAGCTATTGATAGGCCATTAAACACCAATAAACAAACTGTCTGTCCCCACCGTCCGTCCGAGATTATTTATGTTAAAGTTTTTGACTACCTTTTATCTCTGTTACTTTAAGGTTTCGCTTGACAGTTTGTTTGTCATTCCATCAAATTTAATGAAAACACGGCATGCTTCTAACAAGCATCTCACGTCTTCATTGGTCATCTTGACAGGTAATATGAGCCTATATGTTTGAATGAAAAAATGGCTCCAGGTCGAGTCGAAAACAAACATTTTTGGAAACACCTGTCAAGATAATGCTCAATAAATGTAAATCCATCAATTGAAATTTCCAGACGATCCTAAATTTGCACTTACAAATATTTTTAGTCATACAAAGTTTAGTGAAACGGCCCCCAGGTGCTTTCAAAATCGATTGTGCAATGATCTAACATTGAGGTAAATTTTACTGTGCTAACTATTTATACCCCCGACAAAGTATGTCGAGGGGTATATAGTTTTCGTAATTCCGTCAGTCGTGGGAGCATGCAGTGGGTAATTTAACGATCGGGGTACATCTTTGGCATTCTTGTATCTGACCCTTGAATCTGGTTTTACCCTTTGTATTGCATGAGGAAAATGATTATTCCTAATCCTATGTCTTTTAGCGGAAGGTGCCAAGTGACTTTGGTATGGACTTGGCACCCAGTCAGGATATTCTAATTTCAGGGCTGAATATATATTTTTCTGTAAATATTTTGTTCTGATTTTGGTAATTTCCCACATGATGGACATGTTAAATATGGGATACTGGTAGTCCAATCCGCTGGCCCGGCCTTAAATGACCATAGCTGTTGATAGGCCGTTAAACACCAATACTTGCACAATTATTGCTTCAAGGTAAATCCTACTGTGCTAAATATTTTTGTTTCTGCAATTTTAACTTTCTATCAAATGGCTTCTAAAATTAGGATACCAATTTCCTCAAGATCAATAGAACACCTCTCTGAGGATGTTCTCCAAAATTTGTACTCACAATCAGGCTGTTTGATTGGCCGAGTCTTGGCCAATCAAACTGCCTGATATCAGAGTACATACACAGAATGTTTTGTAAGCACATGCCCTGATGCGAATTGAAAGCCAACCAATCACAGACTTGTGTGATGTGTATATCTATTTATAGATGACAAGGAAACGCACATCATCCTGGTGGGAGAGCTGTGTCAACAGAATGAAGACCTACAGGCCGCCGCAAAGGTGAGCTGTTACACCACCACCCCCACATAGTGGGCCTCGAAACTAACCCCGCCCACCCATCATATACCATAATACCCCCACCCCACATCCCTGCTCTGCTGTACAGGGCTCATTACTAACCCGCGCCCACCCATCCATGGCGGCATAAAATCCAGTTTGCCATGGTTATAAGTTATAACATTGATATTTGTACATAATTCCAGCACAAAAATATTTACACAATTCCCTAACATTTGATTGGCCCGTAGCAAGTCTCTGTCCAAAATTTATATCCCAGTAAACTCCCACGCCGAAATACTTACCGTAACCGTGAGGCGCAGTTAAAATAATTCTTAAGAAAACGGAAAATAAACACATTTTCTTGATGAATTTATTTCAAATGCTGGAATTATAAGGAATGAATGGCCTTTTTTGTTGAATTTATCGGGGATATAAACTTGGAAAATTCACGGGAATACTGGACGAGGCCTTACGGCCTTCGTCCAGTATTCCCGCGACTTTTCCAAGTTTATACCCCGATAAATTCCACAAAAAGGCCATTCATTCCTATAATCAATCAGACATTATGATTGATCAAGACTGAGGACAGATTCACAGCTCAGTCTCGGCCAAGCAAAGTTTCTGATTTCGAGTAGGAGAATCAAGCATCACTCTTGTTTTATCATCAGAGGCATGTTGATGTTCCTGTCTTAACACATGTCATGATGAAAACCTTGTTGTTATGATGTGTTGTAACCCAGTTCATAACAATGATATGACACATGTGTGTAATAACACCTTGAGCGAATTTGATTGTCTGGGTCGCATCACCCTAATTACACATTCATATTACCGGGATCCACCAACGTTATGCCAAACAAACCAAACAAAGATGTTCTCAATGATGTCCCTAATGGAGTAATGGCGTGACAAAGCAACGGTGTTTTGACGTTGACGTAATCCTATTTTAAATGTCATTAGAATCGTTGGTGACTCAGTAAAATCACTACAAATGTTAAAATGTGCTATAATTTGGAAATATGAAGTGTTTACAAAGAACGGTATATTTATAATATTTCTATTGCTAGGATTAAAACTATTTTTCTCTGTAGATTTCCAACTTGATGCAAAAATAGTCAATGGCGTCTTCTCACTGAAACGTATCGAATATCTCCACATTTCCTGCTATTTGGAGTGTGAAGTCATGTGTTAACCAGAATCTCGAACTCGTTTCCATTTGATATGAAATTTCTGAAACTAGTCAGCAGAGGCTCGTTGCATAAATTGTGCGTGACTCGTTTCATAAATCTCAAAGTGGTAGGAATTCCTCGACAAGCCTCGGGATTCCTACAGGTTCCCTGGCCCTGCCTGATAAACTTGATATCAAAAGACACTACTAGCCTGGTACTCCTATATTTCCGTTTCCTCCCCCAGGCCCTGGATGGGGAGGTGTTTGAGTCGGAGACTGGGAGTGAATACATCGACGATGCCGTGGATTACGACTGTGTGTTTGTCTTGACCGAGTTTGACGGGGTCGTGTTCGACACGCTCCACAAAGCCGATGTGAGGATCGTCGGGCCACCTGTGATATTAAAATGTGCTAAAGAAAGTATGGTAAGGTCGGATAAGAAGCTGGGTCCACTGTTTTTATTGTCAATGATAGTCTATGTTTTCACTGGCAAATATATAGAGGATATTCATATTTTTGCAACGAATATGACATATAACGGCACGAGTGAAATATGGATATTTCACACCACGAGAATAACATATGTCATATTCGTTGCAGAAATATGAATATTCTATTTATTATATACCGCTCCATGGAAATTAGCATTTTTTTTTTAGACTGTATACGGTAATGAATGTGTATTTGCAGCCTATTTGCAGTCCGGCACGGGACACACTTGACATGACATTGATCTTTCTGGCCAATACAATGTCGCTGTAACACTTTTTAGAGCCAAGTATGCCAAGATATAAATGTCTAGTTTTGTTCAGAGTACATTTATAATGATGATATTTTTCCCAATTCAACAACCAAACTTGCTGATTCGCGCTTGAAACTGAAAGTACTGTATAATCGCGTGCTATATTCTCAGAATTTGTATTCAAAATGAAACAGTTTCATTGACTGAGCCTGAAAACTGAAAGTTCAACATATAATCAGCAGGGCTGTACAAATTGATTTTGTAGCCACTTGTCCCGGACAAGTGACTTGAAAAAAGTGACTTGCCTTGACTTGTCCTGGAAAATATAATTTTCAAGGCAATTAATTTTGAAAAAGTGACTCGACTTCGTAAGATTTCTTATACGAAACTGTCCCAAAACAAAAACTATTATCATGGTTGTTAAATATATAGAGGATATTCATATTTTTGCAACGAATATGACATATATGTTCATTGAGACTGAACGGTTTCAGAGGAGTTGTGTACACGAACTATGCACTTTTTCTTCAGCCGCCCGACCGCTATGCATGCGGTAAAACATAATACGTACCGTTTTTTCAAAACGGTCGTATAAAAATTGTTTCCTAAAATAATGAGAATCGTCTCGCGTTTTCGCAATCTCGCCTTCCGCTTTTGAAAAATTTGGATTAGTTTTGCTCATTCATGTGCGGCGTGTTTGCAAAACGCGAGATTGAATATGATAGAATTTCGCATTTTCGTCTCGAAAGCTCGAAAACGCGAGGTTACCACATGTCCCTAATAGGACACATTGTCTTAGGAGACGATTCTCATGTGCTGCAAAAACATTTTAACGTTTTTTATTAAGAAATAGAACAAATGTGGACAACAAATACATAATTTGACAAAAAATGATACTCGTCTTAGGAGACGATTCTAATGTGCTGCCAATACACGTTTATTGAGCAAAAAAAACATATTTCAATACGTGTTATTGGTTAGGCTACTGCATCCCATCGTCGACACAAGATCGTGAAAACGCGAGACCAAATCGCGAGGCGAAAACGTGAGATTCTATTGTATTCATTCTCGCGTTTTCGAGACCGCGGTGTCGCGTTTTCGCCTCGGCCTTTTCACAATGTCGCCTTCCGCTTTTGGAAATACGTTTGTTCATGTCATTATGTGTGTGTGGAATGCATGCGTGTTGAAATTGAGTTTTGCGCATACATTACATGTACGTACGTACGTACGTAGAATGCAATTCGAACTAGCATGCTTTATATGCATGTACGTACGTAGAACGCAAATCCAACACACATGCTGTCTACACATGCATGGGCAAATCGTATTTCCAGAAGCGGAAGGCGAGATCGCAAAAACGCGAGATTGTAACATAAAAAGAAATATGGTCGTGCCCACCCATCCCCAATTAGCACATTTGCGACATATCATTTTCGGTCTAGCTGCACACCTGATGGTGTTTACAATCATCAGTCGGTAATCCAGTTTCACGTGCAAAGTGTGACTGACCTTTAGAATTCGGTGGAAACAAACATACCAAAACCACGCTATGTAGTCGCTCACGTCATCGCATCGCTGATGAATTGATAATTACGCATTAGCTTGTGCATTTTCACATTTGTTTGATTTCTTGATAAAACCAAGATTTGGCAGCACATGAGAATCGTTTCCTAAGACGATTCTCAAATTTTGTTAAAATATGTTTTTGTAAAGATGTATTCAATGTATTCGGATTTTCTTTTCACATTTGTCCGATGTCTTAATAAAACTTGTTTTGGCAACACATGAGAAGTGTCTCCTTAGACGATTATAATATTTTGTAAAAAGAATTGTCACATTTGTTTGATTTCTTAGACCGTACAAACAATTGACAAATTCAAAAATCCCCAACTTAATTTGTGTTTCTCGAGCCGGGTTTCATATGGTGGCGAGGAAATACGATCGATTACACACCGTGAAAATCTTGTTGGAACGTAAATGTCAATGTCACATAGGCCATTTCCGTTTACCGCGCGTTACGTCAGCTGTTATTCTAAGTACGTATGGTCGCTCGTTAGTAGCATTTCTTTCCTTCGTTTATAAGGTATGGGTTGTGGCCTAGGGCTTAGAACACCGACTTCCAATCTGGAGGTTGTGGGTTCAAACATCGCCTTGGGAATCAAACATACCTTCATAGTATGTCCATCCCATTCGTTTATATGCCGCGTAGAAACGATAATTAAGAACCTTAAATTCCAGTTCCACCCCGTGAAGGAACATGCATTTATTTCTCTAAAGTTAGGTGTCTTGGCCTGTCGACGCAGTGAGACGAAAACGTTAACGTACATAAAATAAACCAATAACCATCGATCGCCGAAGAATATTTTCGCTAATTACTTTCAAATTCGATTAAATTAATATAATCAGGGTCGCTATAGATTGCTATATCACTTTCTTGCGATACAGTCATACACAGGTACTGTGTAACACAGTAGCTGCGAATCGCCAGGACGCCCGCGGCGTTATCGATCGATAAAGTGGTCAGTTTTGGGATTAAGTTTATGACAGTCCGGTTCCAAAAAACGGGCTTGTGGCAGGACGTTCTAACAGAAAATAGTGACTTGCCCGGGACTAAATTCCAGCATAGAGGCACTTGTCCGAGATTAAAACCGACTTGTCCCGGGCGTCGGGCGTTCCAATTTGTACAGTCCTGAATCATTCTCAACTCGGCCTCGATCAATCAAACTTACTGATTCTGAACATTTTCTATGACAGCGTTGTTGATCAGAGACAACCCCATTTACCTGGCCTACATGACCGTAGCTGTTCAGGGCTCCAGATAAGGAATTAGTAATTTAGTATTGTCACTCCATCATTTCTGACGTAATTGGGTATTTCAAAATTTTAATTGGGTAAATAAAATCACACTACTGTTTACACATCAACAGACAGCAATTGTTGAATAGTTTGCTTCGAAATGAAAACTTGTCTTGACATTTCCTTGGAGACAATTCTAATGAAATACCAAGATGTGTTTTCATGGAAAATAAGAAAAATATGCTATATTTGTGGTCTGTTTATTGTTTTCTGCAGCATGATGAAAGTACCATCAATTTTCTATTGCTTTTTGACACTCGCTACCGGTACTTCTGATTTCAATTGTGTTTTTGGCAATTTTAATTGGGTATTTAAGCAAATACGCAGCTTATCTACATACGATACCTCATTAGCGGTGTTTGCAAACAGTGTAGATCAAGATGAGCCGGGTCGTGACGAGCCGTCGCTAGTGACAAGCCGTCTCATCAGGATCTGCACTTTTTGCAAAGAATTTAATATTCTTTAGAAGAGAAAAAACACACTCTTCTTATAAATGGAGTAGTCTGAAAAGCATTTTGTGACAAATGGATTGGTTGGAGAATTAATGTATCAAAATCCATTCCATTTACTTAGGGGTTAAATGGCTAAATACATAGTCTTGAACCTGCACCTTGCAGCTTTTACCAATTCGTGCCAAGCTCATTCTCGACCAATCAATCTTCCTGATTCTGAACATTTGATATAACCTCAATGTTGAACGGAGGTAAAACCTCTTATCAATCAATCAATTATCTCTGGCTAGATTAGTAGGCTTGAACCTGCACCCTTCTCCCTTGCAGCCTTTACCATACAACTCGCGCCCCCAGTTCTGCACGTCCATGCTGGGCCTGAAGGTTTGCTTCACGGGGTTTAAGGAGAAACACGAGCTGTGTCGACTGGTGGATATCGTCCACTATATGGCCGGCAACGTTCGCAAGGACTTCAAAAGCAACGTAACACATCTCGTGGCGAACGTGATTGGCGGGGATAAATATCAGGTAACGTTGTAGTGCCATTTTGCCACGGGTAACCTAGGCATGCTCCAGATAAGTTTTCTATCTAAAGAGTATTGTAACCTCATATTTCAAATTCAATGCGTATTTTACTCATACAGATGTATTATGGATTTACAATACACACCTTATCTGGAGCTCTGGCTAATGTTTTAGAAATATTGATTCAGAGCTTCAGTTAGGTGTGTATTGGCGTAATAATTCCGGCACAAAAATATTTACACAATTCCCTAACATTTGATTGGCCCGTAGCAAGTCTCTGTCCAAAATTTATATCCCAGTAGACTCCCACACCGAACTACTTTCCGTAACCGTGAGGTGCAGTTAAAATAATTCTTAAGAAAACGGAAAATATACACATTTTCTTGATGAATTTATTTCAGATGCTGGAATTATAAGGAATGAATGGCCTTTTTGTGGAATTTATCGGGGATATAAACTTTGAAAAGTCGCGGGAATACTGGACGAGGCCTTCCGGCCTTCGTCCAGTATTCCCGCGACTTTTCCAAGTTTATACCCCGATAAATTCCACAAAAAGGCCATTCATTCCTATATTGTACGCATTTATTTTAGCTGAATACGCATTGATTATCAACAGTGGGAGTTCAAAATACTCGAAGCAATGTGAAAATACTCATTCATTTTCAAATTGAGTAGTGGAAATACTGTAATAAAGTTGAAAATTTACTTTAATAGTTGAGCTGCAAAAAAACATTGTTTGCTTTATGCAGCTCAACTAAGTAAATTTCCAACTGTTTTACAGTATGAATAAGTGAATAAGTAATAATACACTCAAATAAGTTAATGGTTAAATTTGTTTTTTATGTTTTGATCATTTGTCCTCTATTTAATCATGAAGAAAATCAATAATCCATTTGTAAAAATAAAATACACATTTAATTTGAAATCGGGGTACAATACTCTTTAGACACAAAGCTTATCTGGAGCTCTGAACCTAGGTTCATTAATTTCTCATTAAGTCAATTTCTCATTAAGTCATCCATTACCACATGTGCTGCACTGCGTGCCGGCGTAAAAGATACACGCCAGATTCTTGACAAATTCATATCCAGCTACATGCGGAAGATACTGCAAGAAATTTGCGCCGGTTACTAGACGAACAATGTTTTTATGTGATAGCGCTATGTAGGTTAGAAGACCCCAAATGGTGCGAAATCGCCCAGGGTGTATGCAAAAGTAGTCAGTTATAAAAAAATAGTGCGTGTGTTTTGAGGTCACAGACACCGTTTGCTTGCAAATCTTGATCCATTACTACCCAGTTTCACTTGAGGAACATTTTGGGGTGCCTTTAACATCAGTTTTCAGCATATTTGTAGCATTTAAAAGAAAACACTGAACCTGTTGGTCACTTGATGTAAACAGAGTTTCTGTGGCCAAAAAATGTACACAATATTGGAGGATATGACAAGGTTGGATTTTTCTTTCTTAGGAGTAAGTCAACCTATTGTTTAGTTCATGCAAAACCAGTACAGATTGGCTGCAGGTCATGTACAAGTGGGTCCCACAGCATCCATACGAATAGTGAAAGTAGGAGAGACTGGCCTTATTGGATGGCATTCGGTTAAATTATATAGTAAAACTATTTGGTGGTGTCTAACCTGTAGAGCGGAGTGGCATCTTGTCAGGAAATGGGTACATTTTTTGACGTGTAACTTTTTACCACAGCGCGGAGTGCAGCACCAATCAGTGTGTGTGTGGTGTATTGCAGTATGCGGTGGGGCTGGGCGCCCTCATCATTGTGTGGTGTATTGATTGCCTGTGGTGTATTGATTGCCCGTGGTCGTGGTATATTGATTGCCCGTGGTGTATTGATTGCCTGTTGTATTGATTGTGTGTGGTGTATTGCAGTATGCGGTGGGGCTTGGCACCCCCATCATTGCCCGTGGTGTATTGATTGTGTGTCGTGTATTACAGTATGCGGTGGGGCTTGGCACCCCCATCATGGACAAGAACTGGATCACCCGTGTCTGGGGGGACCGCGATACCCTCGACGTCCGCGCCGACGACACCAATGCGGTATGTTGGGACGGATTTCAGTTTCAATCAATGTTGTTAATCTGATTTTATCATTGTACACATGTTGCTCATTTATATTGTTCATCATAGTTTTATTTTTGCCCTGATCATTTGATTACCTACCACATATAACATACTATTTTACTATTATGTTCTTCATCTTAATTTCTTGGCCCTAAATGATACTCTTTTGTGTTGATGGGCCATTAAGCACCATTCCATTCAATCAGTTTTACGTTTCAATCCCATTTCCATAATAACCCTATATAGTTGGAACCCCTATAAAAGATATTCGAAGCTCCAGATAAGCTTTGTGTCAAAAGCGTACTATACCCCCTGATTTCAAAATCATTGCGTATTTTACTTTTACAAATGGATTATTGATTTTCTTCATTACTAAATAGGGAACAAATGATAAAAAAAAATATAACAAATTTAAACATTCACTTATTTGAGCTGCAAAAAGCAAGCAAACACTATGTGAATTTTCAACTTTATGACAGTATTTTCACTACTCAATTTGAAAATCAATGCATATTTTCACATTGCTGTGCTTATTTTGTAGTTCCACTTTTGATAATCAATGCGTATTCAGCTAAAATAATTGCGTAAAATACGCCAAGACGCACCTTATCTGGAGCTCTGGATATTGTTATTGCGATAAACCAATACAACCATGTTATCCCTAAACATTGGGACATTCTTTGTTGTGCGTTTCCAAGAATAAATGGTGTCTGGATATTTAGGATTATTGCGGTACATGGTATCTTGTACATGCTTGTTTTCAAATACAATCTGATAAATATGCTTAAACCCATCTGGTATGTTGGAGAGGATTTCTATTTCAATAAGTGTTACTTTTAAATCCAATACCAGAAAAACCCTATATATTTGGACACCATTTGTTTTGGGAAACAGGGTTTCCCAAAACAAATGGTATCCAAATATATATTATTATTCCGATAAACCAGAACAACCATACTAGCTCTAATCATTGACACACTCTTTGTTGTGGGAAACCATATATTTATATGTGAAGAATAAACGGTGTCCGAACATTTTGATGCCAGTTTGGTACATGCTATCAGGTGCATGCTTGTTTTCACATACCATCGGATAAATATGCTTAAACCAATGTGGTATGTGTTGCCTAAAGCTTTGTCCTTTTACAAACCCGGGTATGGAGGTGTTCGAGCCAATTCCCACCTTTAAATATAAGCTGAACGAACGATCATTGTGCAATGTCAATGGTTATATAACTTACCGCTGTTGCTAAACATGATCGTTGGTTCCTTTATATGCAATTGGTGTTCTGCGCTCGTGCCCATAAGCAATCGGCACACGCAAAAGTGCTTTTTCACACCTGATATTGTATTATGCTAGAATTCATTACCGCAATATACCATAGCACCCCTAGTTAAAGCGCACATTGGTCTATACTGATAACAAATGTAATGAGCCTAATTCTGTTGAAAGTCAGTCACAAATATGTTAATATTTTTCACATGTTGAACGGATATAAACGCCCAATTAATCAATCGACGGCGAAATCCTGCACCTGTCCATGTTTCCTATTGTAGATGAAGTACAAGTTGCCGCCGTTCTACAAGCGGTGTCTCAGTTTCCTAGGTTTCTCACGGGACGAACAGAACCACATGGAGGAGGTCACCATAGAGAACGGTACGTCCTTCACACAGTTTCCATTACCCTGCCTCCGAGGCATGTAGCAGGGCTCCAGATAAGGAATTAGTAATTTTGAGTATTGTCACTCCATCATTTCTGAAACAAATGGGTATTTCAAAATTTTAATTAGATTAATAAAATCACACTTCTAAATGAAAACATGTCTTGGCATTTCATTAGAATTGTGTCTAATGAAATACCAAGATGTGTTTTCATAGAAAATAAGAAAAATATGCTTTATTTGTGGTCTGTTTATTGTTTTCTGCAGCATGATAAATTTACCACAAAATTGTAATTGCTTTTCGATACTCGCTACGTGCTACTCGCTGATTTCAATCGGGGTTTTGGGCAATTTTAATCGGGTATTTAAGCAAATACGCAGCTTAACTGGAGCTCTGTAGATCTCTTTCCCATAAAATCAGGAATTCGCGGACGAATTCCAATTTGGCTGATTATGTACAGTGGGACCTCTCTAAACCGGACACCAAGAAAGCTCCTGTGCTCTATTTTTGATTGAGTTTCTTTGTGATTTATCTCGGGTGATAATGTCTGTTTGTGATCGCACCCAACTATGGCTCAGAATGATAAAATGTCTGACTTACATTGAAACCTCTCTAAGCCGGACACCCTGGGGACCTCCCAGGGTGTCCGGCTTAGAGAGGTTTCACTGTATGTAACTCATGATGGGCGGGAGGTGTGTATTCGTGCCCGTTTAGAGCGATGGTACTGTAAACCAGATGTCCAGGGTTCGAGCCCTGGGCATGTGCACATTTATTTTTTCCCCGTGATAAAATCAACACAACTGATAAATCCTTGTTCTGTGAGAAATGGGTAATTTTTTTTAATAAATACCATATATCACCGTTGCTGTAAGCTGCTCTATTTGCCATGAATGTCGGCCACGTTTCCAGGCGGGATGTTCGCGGCCGTTGGTGACGAGGAGTCCACTCATCTCGTGGTCGATGAAGCAGTCAAGGAATTACCCGCCGACCTCATTTTGCCGAAATATGTCGTCAAAGGCGAGGTAAGATGTTGTTTTTGTTCAGCGATTGTGGATTAAACTTCAGACTGAAATGCTGAACATTTTGTGATTCTAAAAATGGCACATTATATGTAGACAGGGGCAGATTTAGGATTTAGGTATTGAGTTGTAGGGGTAGAGGTTATTGATTCTCAATTGTCGATAAGACACACATGATGGTCAACATTCCAATCCAAAGTATATGTTGTTGACGGTGGAAGGTTCAACTGAGTGATAACAACATAAACTTTGGATGAGAAAAATTAGTTTAAATCTACACTCTGCAAATTTTAGATGACATCTACGTAGAACCCCGGTATAGGCCTGACATTGCGGGGTCACATTTTCTGAGAAACCCCCATTCTCCATCTGTCCCAGCCTGTAGCGGATGGGGGTTGCTATTGATGCCATTTCTCCACGAGGGAGTTGGCTCCTTCCTTCCACTGACCTCTTTATCAGCCTCATTTCTCGAATCAAATATGAGGCACGCCATGTGATTTTCTACTTCAGCTCACATGCGGTATCTCATGAAAATAATTTACGATATTTTCGTAAATGACGTCGACAAAATTTTCATAGCAAATCCGGAATATAATGCTAACTTGCTATGAACATTTTGTCATCTTTCGATGTCATTTACAGAAAATATCACAGCTTCTGTAAATATCTTTCATGACAAATCGCACATGTTCTTATGTACCATATTTATACTAATGAACGCTCCCGGAATGCAAACCATGGGGATCAAAATGTGGAAAGTATTGATCAAATATGTTATTTTCACATACAAAAGCCATTTAAAACAATATTTTAAATGGCTTTTCAGGGCTCCTGATAAGGAATTAGTAATTGAGTATTGTCACTCCATCATTTCTGAAGCAATTGGATATTTCAACATTTTAATAAAAAAAATCTCACTACTGTTTGCTTCGAAATGAAAACATGTCTTGGCATTTCATTAGAATTGTCTCCTTGGAGACAATTCTAATGAAATACCAAGATGTGTTTTCATGGAAAATAAGATAAATATGCCATATTTGAGGACTGTTTGTTGTTTCCTGACGCATGATAAAGGTGCCACAAATTTTGTATTGCTTTTTGATACTGGCTGCTTCTGATTTCAATTGGGTTTTTGGCAAATTTAATTGGGTATTTAAGCAGATACGCAGCTTATCTGGAGATCTGGCTTTTGTATGTGAAAATAACTTATAATGCAAATATGGGAGGTGGTTATTAGAATAAATACGGTACAAAGTCACGTGGCGCGTCTCGTATTAGTTTCACCTGATTGTATTGTAATGTGGTTTCCCTGTTCTATGATTGCAGTGGTTCTGGGCGTGTGTACAGATACAGGCGTGTGCCGAGGAAAACATCTATACATTCCAGAAGGTAACGTCTCACTGACCTGGGGGCCGTTTCATTAAACTTTGTAAGGGCTGTTCCAGTAAAACATACATGGGAGGGGGGGACACCACTTTTAGATTTGGGTAGCCTACCATAGATGCGAATTAGTAGCTTTGGCACCCACCCATAGATGTGCCTTTACCTTGAAAACACCGACCCATAGATGTGATTTAATTGGTTGTGAAAACAACCACCCATAGATGTGATTTAATTATAGTGATTTACGAGTCTCCGTTGTTGATGAAATCCAAAAATCAGTTCACATGCATATGAGTGGTGCGTAATGACATTTAGAGACATACTGCTGGCTATAACTTGTATTGCATTGAAAAACCAGGCTTGTATATCATATATAGGCTAGAATTCAGTATTGTCATGTTTGTTCATGTTTCTTTTTCTCTGTTTTGTTGTTGCAAGTTTGTTACATGATTGCCTTTCTAGTTAATAACATTTTTGCCCCAACTACATGCAGTGCACCATCTAATCTTTTGACAGCCATGAAACTTTCCTCATCAATAACACTTTATGCAAAAGAGACTCAAACTTTACAGGTCCTAGTGAACACAATATTTTTGCCAGCCCGAATGAAATTTTAGGACACACGAAAACCGACCAAGAAAATAAAAAATTAAAAAAATATCAAAGAAAGTTTATACTTTTACAAGCACATTAGGTTATTTTCCCAATATTTCATTTTACCTGTCGGAACCGACGTATTTCGCATACTCTGCTGATCGTACACATAAAGAAAAATTTCGCGGGAAACATTATTCAGATTATAACCAAAGCCTGCCGAATATAGGGGCATGCCGAATACCGGTATAGCGACCATACGACGCAGTTTTCCCAATTTTAAACTCACGGGCCCCATTCCCAAAATACTAAACACTGTTATAGGCAAGCCGCTGCTGATTTACCCAATATGTTGCACACTAATTCATTCTGCTCGTTGCCGAGCCAGGCAATCAGTTGTTCGGTGTTCATTGAAGCCAGGCTCGCCATTTTATTGTTGTTGTTGTTGTTGTATGCGAGATCCCTGCGCTGATATTTCACTCCTCCCGGAAAAAACGACGCATTTCCGTGATTTTTTTTGCACAATTTAATGCGGCATCTCGATTTCGATAGCGAATAGCGATTTGAAAGAATGACGACGTTTAATACCAGAAGGCATGCTACAAATCACCCATAGATGTGATTTTAGTGTGAGAACCCCCACCCCACCCACCCACCCATAGATGTGATTTTAGTTGGATCTCACCCACCCATAGATGCAATTTTTAGGCACAGACACCCTGGCATGTATTTTCTTTTTTCTGCCGTCCCCGGGTGCCGTGTATGTTTAACTGGAACAGCCCTAAGACTAAAATGTTCGTTTTAAAGTGCAAACTTATGATAGTCTGTAAATTGGACATTAACAATGTTTGCTTGCAAACAATTATTGGATTTACATTCTTTGAGCATATGCAGCCTATGCTCAATAAATGTAAACCCATCAATTGAAATTTCCAGACGATCCTAAATTTGCACTTACGAATATTTTAGTCGTACGAAGTTTAGTGAAACGGGCCCCTGGGGGCCGGGCCGTTTCACTAAACTTTGTACAACTAAAAAGTGCAAAATTATGATAGTCTCTGAATTTCTTTTCTTGTAAACAATTATTGGATTGACATTTATTGAGCATGCAGCCTGTGTTCAATAAATGTAAATCCATCAATTGAAATTTCCATAAGGTCCTAAATTTGCACTGATGGACATTTTAGTTTAGTGAAACAGGTCCCTGGTTGCCCATTGAAATAATACATGTATATGTAGAATAGTTGCATGCAATGGAGGTCAAATAGTTGAACTATTCAGTTATTGTATAATCCAGAAGATGATGCGTTA
This sequence comes from Conchocele bisecta, assembly GCA_029237695.1. NCBI lineage: Eukaryota > Metazoa > Mollusca > Bivalvia > Lucinida > Thyasiridae > Conchocele > Conchocele bisecta. The sequence goes on along the minus strand of CM055278.1, from coordinate 59,989,807 downwards.
CTGACATACTGTGAACTCACCCATTGAAGATATAGTCATCAGTGCTTTCACAGGAATTGGATTTAAATTACTACGTGAAAATTACCAAAAATAGGCCTGTAATTGATTTCCTTTTTTTGTCTATATATAAAAAAAATCCTATAATTGTCATCAAATTTAAAATAATTCCTGAAAATCAATATTATCCCTTAGACCGCTACACACAACAATTGTCGTCTGCTGTTGCTTTTATATCTTGCCTTATTTCTCAATAAAAACATCGTTTGACAGCACTTCAGAATCATTTCCAGTGGAAATGATTCTGAAGTGCTGTCAAAGCATGTTGTAAATTATTCTAAAGTGCTGTCAAAGCATGTTTTTGATAATAAAAATGGAAAATAGAAAATATACAGCAGACGACAAAAAAATTAAGGTAGCGGTGTAAGGGTTAATGAAAGCACCAAGTCACATGTAGAATAGTTACATGCAATGGAGATAAAATGCGATTGTATATTCCAGACGGTAACTTGCCACTGACGTCGTTGCCCATTGAAGTAATAATTACATGTACATGCAATGGAGGTCAAATAGTTAAATGTTTAACTACAGTAGATCCCACTAGTCTTATCAAGTGAGACTTGAAACCAAGCGAGACCCCATCTCTGTATGATCTTAGTTGTTGCTAAGACGTTAAACCCATTCGCTTTCAGCTTCATCAAAGTTATGGACAGCCCAGTAAATGCTACAGATGTTATGCAACAAGTTTTGCAAAGTTACTGACTTACTGCCCACAACCACACATGGTCACAATGTCACTTCGTTACAGGCGGAGTGCCATAACAACGTGTTCACGCCGATCGACATGTCGGGGTGTCGGTCGCGTAAACGTAAACGGGTGAAGGAGAACATCGCCCAGCTGGCGTCGGATGAGGAACTGGAGTCTCCCCTGTACAGCAAGCGTCGGTCCAGCGACTTGGACGGCATCGTCAGTCCAAACTCATTCCTCGACGCCTCTAATACGCCCGATAGGTCTGATATCTTAGGTATGTTTCTGTTTGGCTTTTGTTATGCCCCACTACGATAGTGGGGGAGCATTTAGTGTTACCCTTGTCCGTCGCGTCCGTCCATCACTAACCTTGTAAGTCGTAATAGCTACAGACCCGAAACTTATGCTTCCTTATGATGAGTAGATGCACAAAGTTTATTTCAATTTTTTTATTCGACCCCCGTGTCACGGATTAAACCGTACTAGCTACAGACCTGAAACTTGGTATGTACCTTCCTTATGATGAATAGATGCACAAAGTTTATTTTGATTCAACCCCTGGGTCATGGATTATTTGCCCTTGTGGACTTGAAATTTTGCCTCGTTTATTATCAAAGCAATATGTTTGGCATACGTGTTCTATGAACACATTTTCTAATTTAGTTTTTTTTTTTCTTAAAGGCCCTGTGTCTCTGATAACCTATGGCCATGACTAATTCTCTAAGAAACAAATTTAAATGGCAAAGAGAACCACAAATATTAAAAAAAATAATTTAAATCTCTTAGCCCCCACGATATAATCCCGTAGAAAATATTTTGTCACAAACCTGCTAAATGAATAGTTGACGAATATGTTTGCGAGGTAGACTTAATAATTACAATAAGATCTAGTTTTGATGTTTTTGGTGTAATGGCCCAAAGTATCCCGGCATGAATACATCAAATATACAGTAGTATATCATGCTATCACATGACGTGTCACATGACTTACAGGCGAGTCAATCACACAGCAGAAGGTGACACCGCGGTTACAGGTCGTCAAGGAGTTCTTACAGACGGAGAAAAACTACGTCGGCATCCTACACACGCTCCTTAACGTAAGTTGTCGTGTCCAGTAGCCGATTTCACCAAAATTGGTAAGCATACTTGCCTTGATAAGTACACTTTGATGGAGAAATTTTCAATTTAAAGGTATATTTATTAATTTTTATTATACTGAATTTATTACATTATCACAGCCATTTTGGCTGTGATAATGTAATAAATTCAGTATAATAATTCTGCATACTTTTAATCACAAACTATATGCAGTCTTTTGTTCTATATGAAATAATCTATTTCGAGAAAATTATTACCCCCTCAAAGTACACTTAGCTTGATAAGTATGCTTAGCAATTTTGGTGAAATCTGCTTTTCTTGTGGGCTTAGGGTTGGGCTTATAGAGACAGAGCTCCAGATAAGTTTGTATCTAAAGAGTATAAAAAACCCACATTTCAAATTCAATGCGTATTTTACCTTTGCAAATGTATTATTGATTTTGTTATTAAATAGGGAACAAATTATAAAAAAGAAAACACATAAGAATTCAGCACCAAAATGCTTTTTGCACCTCAACTAAATAAATGTTCAACTTTACAGTATGTTCACTACTTAATTGAAAATCGGTGCGTATTTTCACTTGAGTATTTTGTACTACCACTTTTGATAACCAGTGTGTTTTCTGCTACAATAAGTGCGTAAAATACGCCAATACACACCTTATATGGAGCTCTGTAGAGAATACCAGGACACAGGCTTATACCTGTCTCGCCCATGTTTACGGAAAGAGAAACATAGCGGTCACTATTCTAGTGTAGGCACAGTAGTACAGTGGAACCGCTTTAAACCGAACAAAGAGAAAAGTTATTTGGACAGTATCCATTGCCAATTATTTCCCATGATAATGCATGTTCATGATCACAAAGCACACATGCATATCTTAAAGTAGTCATCTGCCTGTTTTTCAGTGGAACATCTCTAAAACGAACGCGACTCCCAGGGTGTCCGGTTTAGACATGTTCCACTGTAATTGCATCAACAATTTTGGACATATCTCCTGACCCATTAGTCGCATTACATGTATGGACCGTGTGTCACAGGTCGTATGGGAGTTGCGTCCCATAACGTGTATGTCAATATTTCGAGGTCCTGTTCAGATTTTGTTACGTCGAACTTCGGTTTACTCGAAGTATTTATCACAGTCCGACTTCGAGTAAACGAGCGTAGGCTGTATTAACAATTTCATCAATAGCTTTCTCACATTGATTAATAATCCAACAAGTGTCATTCGGGTGACCCTGACCTTCGTGTCAACAATTTTGGATATGGTCCAAATGTTGAATACCTCCCAACCTGTTAGTCGGATCATTACCAAACTTCACTAATACCTTCATCACATTGATGGCCACCCCCAGTGTCATTCAGTTGAACTTGACCTTTGTGGGTGAGACACAATGGTGATCGCCTCGTTTCCATAATCGATTGTTATTGAGAGCCTGGCTATGTAGCCCATGTGTATGGGACATATTTTATATCTCAGTGTCTGTGTCGACGTCACACTCGGATGTTGAAAGTTGATGTAATGTAACATTATGTGTAACAAATTCCACATTTGCTCTGAACATTTTGTCAACTTTCGACGTCATTTACATAAAATATTACAGTTTCTGTAAATATTTTTCATGAAAAATCTCACATCTACTTAGGTACAAAATCATATGGCTTGTCTCATATGTTACCGCCACCTTGCCGTTACAGACATTTAAGGCCCAGATTGAGAAACAGGACCAGTATAATGGGCCGATCCTCGTCGCGCCCGACGTGAAACTCATCTTCGGCAATATCCCACCCATCTACGCCATCCACTGTCAGATACGCGACGAACTGGCCGAGATGGTCGACAACTGGAACGATGATCATTTTGTCGGTGCCGTCATTACAAAACATGTATGTATATGGTGTGATACAAACATAATGATATATAGGTTTCCATGTATCTGTCACTTGATCTGTCACTTGGTTCCTCCATCCTACATGTTATTGTCTCGCTCACGATAGTGCAAAGTGAGACATAGCTGTCACAATTCTGGCGTCTTCAACCAAATTTTGCAGATCTCTTGTTGAATATCTCCTGATCCATTAGTCATATTATTACCAAACTTAATAAATAGCTTCTTCACATTTATTCATCCAGTATCATTCGGGTGACCTTGACTTGACAAAGTACTTACATAAATATGTACTTTGTCAACTTTTGACTTTATTTATGAAAAATGTGTAAAAAAAATAATGAAATTTAATTGAAATTTGTCCGAAGGTACAAAATCAGATAGCATGTCTCATATATGTGGCTGTAACTAGAGAAATTGGGCTTCTGGAATTTGTGTAGCTCCTGGTCATATAGCACACTCCTGTAGCCTGATAACGATCTATATAATTGCTTGTTAGAACCATGACTTTCATTGATGGAATGGCGAACAGTGCAGATCCTGATCAGACTGTGCGGATGCACAGGCTGATCTGGATCTATACTGGTCGCTTAACCCATAAGCCAAATTTCTCCAGTCACAGTTTTGCGGTGGGTTGGGAGAAATTCAGAATGTGAAGAGTACAATTAACTATGGTGTTCAACTTTACCAAAATCACGACATCCCTGCTTTGCCCCTCAGGTTCATTTCTGGCTTCCTTGTTACTTGAGAGTGTGATCCGGTTATGCCCATTATAAAAGTAGTAAGATTAGTACTAATGATGTTACTTTTTGGAAGTGGGGCTAAGTGACTGTGGTGTGGTGAGGACCTGGTACCAGGTCAGGTTATTTTGATTTGGGGATTTTCACCCCATCACAACAGGTGAAATATGAGATTCTGCCCCGTTAACCCGGCCTAAAATGACCTTAGCTATTGACAGGACGTTAAACATCATTAACCCTTTCAATACCACAGGCCTGTATAGTGGTATTGGCAAACAGTGTAGATCCAGATGAGCCTGCTCGTGACGAGCCGTCTCCTCAGGATCTGCACTTCTTGCAAGTACAGTCGAACCTGTGAACAACGACCGGCAAAGGGAAGTGGCCAAAGTGGTCGTTGTTGACAGGTGGTCGTTGTTCCAAGGGTCGAACATTTACCCAGTTTCACAACAAAGTCGGCCATGTCTTTAGCATTCTATTGTAATATATATGCATGCTTTTCATCAATTAAAAATTGCACGAAAATGGCTAAAATAGTCAATTTATGTTGTTTTGTCATCTTGTTGTTAGTGTTCTGAACCCAGCCTCGCTTTGGAAATTATATACAAAGGGGAGTAATTATCTTCACGATAAGTATATCTCGCGGCCCCGCTTTGGTGCACCATTTAATAGCTTGTCGTAATTACATGCAAGTGGTTTAATTTAGCATGACCATTAGTATTTCACACCACCAGTTGAAATTAATAACGGTCATATAGTCTGTATTAAAACGATAGCCTATGTGCGCGGCCTGTGAAAAAACCGCGAGTTTTTTTTGTAACAAAAAATATTTCATTGAATGCGTCAGTAACCCACACGAGCTAGGTGTCCAAATCAGGAGAGAACACCCGGCTTATTTGCTTTCTGTCCAATGTACTGTATACTATCCTGGTCAAGCCCGAATATTTAAGCAGCCTATGACGAATTGGCAATGTCCGCTGACGTAATTACTGATGTTTTTAATTAGAGATTCGCGAGCAAATTGGACGGGGGGGTTTTAACTGGTCGTTGTGGACAGGTGGTCGCTACTCACAGGTGGTCGTTAACACAGGTTCGACTGTAATTTTCATATTTTTGACAGCAAAAACACCCCCTTTTCATAAATGGACTAGTCTGAATATCATTTTGTGACGATTGGATTGGTTGCAAAATTAACATATCAAAATCCATTACATTACAGTTACGTAGGGGTGAAATCGTTAAATAAATATACCTATTAATGTGTTACAGGCTGAAGCGCTTGTGAAGGCTTACCCGCCCTTTGTCAACTTCTTTGAAGACACGAAGGAGAGGATACAAAAATGTGATAAAATAAACCAGCGCTTCCACGCGTTCCTGAAGGTGAGTGTGAAAAATTACTCCTACCACTTGAAACTGCCTCGCAAAACATTACTTCAGGGAATATTAAAATTTGTGTCGGAGTATCCGTCCGTGTGTACGTGCATGCGTCCATCACAAAACAATGTAGCGTGTAAATTTCATGGAACTTCTTGATAATGCACACATGCACTCCTCTGATGGTCTCATGCTGTGGCAAATATACGGCCCCCGCTTATGCAAGGTCAATGACTTAGAAAAATTGCGGGGTGGGGGGGGTATTCCATAAGCATCGCTTATTGACAAATCTAGTTTTTACAGCATATCTAGCGATCTATTTATCATTCTGTGGACAGGGATGTGATTATTTAGTGTTTGCTCTGAGCAACAGTGTAAATTTAAAATACCAAAATATGTTGACTGGGTGAATCTGTTCACAACCTGTGAATTCATCCAGGTGGTTATCCTAGCAAGTATATTTGTTTCAAGCACATCCAATAACAACCATCGATAAATCAAATCAAGCACATCCAATAGCAACCACCAATAAATCAAATCAAGCACATCCAATAACAACCATCAATAAATCAAATCAAGCACATCCAATAACAACCATCGATAAATCAAATCAAGCACATCCAATAGCAACCACCAATAAATCAAATCAAGCACATCCAATAACAACCATCGATAAATCAAATCAAGCCAAATCAGCAACCACAATATCAAATCAAGCACATCCAATAACAACATCGATAAATCAATAAATCAAGCACATCCAATAGCAACCACCAATAAAATCAAATCAATAAGCAACCATCCGAATAACAACCATCAATAAATCAAATCAAGCACATCCAATAGCAACCATCAATAAATCAAATCAAGCACATCCAATAACAACCATCAATAAATCAAATCAAGCACATCCTTCACATCCCTAGGTGTAAGGGTAATTCTACAATTGTCATAGACCCATACTACTTGCAAATGTACCAAATGGTAAACCGTTTTCTATCTGTTAATCATCAGGTGTTGAGTCTGATCCACAATTCACCTACAATAGACACGTACAGGTGTGCCAAACGAAGCCATAGTGCCAGAGTTGTCTCAATTTACAGTTGTTACGATACATTTTCCCCAATTTCAAAGCCACGAGCCTCATTCATAAAATATTTAAAGGAAATTCGGTGACACCACAAAGGCCCCTACATGTTACAGGTGTGCCAAACGAAGCCGGAGTGCGGGCGACAGATGTTGGCCGAGCTGTTGATCCGACCCGTGCAGCGACTGCCCAGCGTCATGTTGCTGATCAGCGACGTCCTGAAACACACGAGTAAAACGAACCCCGACTACCAGAAACTGGAGAAGGCGAACAACGTGTTGAAGGAGGTCATGACGTACGTTATTAAACCTTTCACCCCTAACTGGAATTTACTTTGATACGTTAATTTTACAACCAATCCAATCGTCACAAAATTATTTTAAGACTAGTCCATTTATGAAAAGGGGGTGTTTTTTTGCTCTCAAAAATATGAAAATTACTTGCAAAAAGTGTAGATCCTGAGTCACGAGCCGGCTCATCTGGATCTACACTTTTTGCCAATACCACTCATTATACAGGTATGTGGTGTTAAAAGGGATAGCCTATAAGACTAGGTTGCCGAAAATGGACAATCATGAGTAACATTTCTTTATAGAATCACAAGTAACTTTAGGGCGTCTTTGGCAGTAGAATTGGTAAAGTTTGCCGGTTTGATGTCACGTCGCTTAGTATGTCAAAGTTGTTCTAAGGGAACTTACTCATGATTTACTCAAGTATAGTTATCTATAAACAGTGCTACAAATAAGCTTTGTGTCTAAAGCGTATTATACCCCATGATTTCAAATGCAATGTTTTTTGTCGCACCCACTTGCGGACAGCACGATATAGTCGACACATTGGCTTATGTAAGTGCGTCTGGGTTAAAGTTTTTGGTTAAAGTTTTTGGTTAAAGTTTTGTGGCACTATCAAAGCCTCGGCGGGTGCGACATGCGGGCCGCGGCCATCTAGTGTTATTTTTGCAAATGGGTTATTGTATTTATCATGTTTTTAATGCAACAGAGAATAAATGAGAGAGAAAAGTAAGTTGAAAATTCACCACAGTGTTTGCTTTTTGCAGCTCAAATTAGTGAATTTTCAACTTTAATAGTATTTTTTACTCCGTAATTGTCTGACAAATATTATAGGAATGAATGTCCTTTTTGTGGAATTTATCGTGGGTATAAACTTGGAAAAGTCGCGGGAATACTGGACGAAGGCCGGAAGGCTTCGTCCAGTATTCCCGCGACTTTTCTAAGTTTATATCCCCGATAAATTCCACAAAAAGGCCATTCATTCCTTATAATTCCAGCATTTGAAACAAATTCATCAAGAAAATGTGTTTATTTTCCGTTTTCTTAAGAATTATTTTAACTGCACCTCACGGTTACGGAAAGTAGTTCGGCGTGGGAGTTTACTGGGATATAAATTTTGGACAGAGACTTGCTACGGGCCAATCAAATGTTAGGGAATTGTGTAAATATTTGTGTGCTGGAATTATTACATATTACGCCCATACCGTGTGTCTCTTGCAGAGCCCCAGATAAGCTTTGTGTCTAAAGTGTACTATACCCCCTGTGGGTGGCAGGTGGGAGTATGCGATGGGTAATTTAACGATCGGGGTTCATCCTTACTGGAATCCCGACTGGAGACCTGGTTTGGCCCTCACATACGTCTTTGGCAATTTTGTATGTGACAGTTGAATCTGGTTATACCCCTTATAAGAGTAATCCTACCGGTATTACTTTTAAATAGGGAAAGGGGCCAAGTGACTTTGGTGCGGTATGGACCTGGCACCAGGTCAGGTTATTCTAATTTCAGTGCTGAATATGTTGTATCTCGATGTAAATATTCCGTTCTGATTTTGGGATTTTCCCCCCAATACAGCAGGTTAAAACGGGATCGAACCTGTTTGCCCGGCCTTACATGACCTTAGCTGTTGATAGGCCGTTAAACACCAATAAACAAACAAACAAAACTATACCCCCTGATTTAAAAATCATTGCGTATTTTACTTTTACAAATGGATTATTGATTTTCTTCATTACTAAATAGGCAACAAATGTCAGATAACAAAAGTATAACAAATTTAAACGTTCACTTATTTCAGCTGCAAAAAGCAGCTGAACTAAGTGAATTTTCAACTTTATGACAGTATTTTCACTACTCATTTTGAAAATCAATGCGTATTTTCACATTGCTGTGCGTATTTTGTACTCCCACTTATGATAATCAATGCGTATTCAGCTAAAATAATTGCGTAAAATACGCCAATACGTGCCTTATCTGGAGCTATGTCTTGTTTTCAGGCATATTAACGAGGACAAGCGGAAGACAGAGAGTCAGATGGTCATGTTCAACATCATGAACGACATAGATAACTGCCCTGTAAGTATCTACACATTATTGGTGGGCCGTTGGTTGGGAGCATGTGAAGGATACATTTAACAAAGGATTTTCATCCTTACCGGAATCCCGATATCCTCAGGTACATTTTTGGCTTTCTGTTACTTGGGAGTTGAATCCAGTACATCCATTATAAAAGTAATAAAATTAGTACTAATCCTATTACTTTTGGGGAGTGGGGCTAAGTGACTGGTGTGGTGAGGACCTGGCACCAGGTCAGGTTATTCTAATTTCCGGGCTGAATATATTATTATTTTTAATGTCTGATAATGTAATAAATTCAGTATAATAAAAATTAATAAATTTATCCTTAGATTGAAAATTTCTCCCTCAAAGTGTACTTAGCTAGATAAGTATACTTTGCAATTTTGGTGAAATCGGCTACAGATTCAATATACAAGTTTAACACGGCAAGACAAAGAACCCTATTGACAAGTCTGCGTTCTTTTCAACGAAAATATGTTACCTGATAAATATAGTTCCATGCTAGTGTCTGTTGATATCAAGTTTATCAGGCTCGGTTCGGAAATGGTAGGAATTTCTCGCTGAGCCTCTGGGTTCATACGTGTTTCCTAGTTCCTCGCTGAGCCTCTGAATTCTTAAACGTTTCTAGTCCCCTCTGAATTTGTACGTGTTTCCTAGTTCCTCGCTGAGCCGCTGAATTCTTACGTGTTTCTAGGAAACGTGTAAGAATTCAGAGGCTCAGCGAGGAATTCCTACCGTTTCCAAGCCTTGCCTGATAAACTTGATATCAAAAGACACTAGCATAGTATTCTGTATATAGGATTGACGTCATATTGCTTTTACCGACAAATTCCACCAAATGTAATATCAAGTATGTGCCAAGTGAAGTACCAGTATTCATGATTTTACCAAATCTGGTAACCTATGTATAAGACTGGGGCCCGTTTCACTAAACTTTGTACGACTAAAATGCTCGTAAGTGCAAATTTAGGCTCATCTGGAAATTTCAATTGCTGGGTTTACATTTATTGAGCATAGGCTGCATATGCAGCCTATGCTCAATAAATGTAAATCCAATAAGTGTTTACATGAAAACATTGTTAATGTGAAATTTACAGAATTATCATAATTTTGCATTTACAAACATTTTAGTCGTTTATAACATGAATTACTTGATTGCAGGCGACGCTGCTATCGTCGCACCGACACTTCATGTGCCGAGTGGACGTGATTGAGCTGTCTACGACGTTGTCAGGGCGGGGGGCACCTCTTGCCCTCTTCCTCTTCTCCGATAGTATTGTCGTGAGTATCACAATCAATGGCGGCAGGTATTTGAGACATGCCATGTGATTTTGTACCTTCGGATATCTGTCTAATTTCATTAAATACGTTTAGCAAATTGACAATATTTTTCATAGATATAGTAAATGGTTGGCAATATTTTCAGAGTATGCGGAATATGTACTCTGAAATTTTTGTCAACTTTTGACGCCATTTACGGAAAATATTATAAATTTTGTAACATATTTCATGAAATTACCGAAGGTACAAAATCACATGGCATGTCTCATTTGTGGCTGAGAGATGAGGCTTATTGGTTTTGTGATCTTCAAGTCGCCCTCCCCAAAAAATTCCATCAAATATTTATTTTAAAGGAAAAAAAAACAGTGGGGGAGGAGTCAAAAAACAAAAAAAATGGTAAATTGACCCCGAAACCTGGCTAGATAGCTTGGAAATGATGTAAATAAGAAAACAAAAGTTAGATTTTGAAAATCGGTCCAGAAAAAAACAAAAGTTGATAACAAATCTATTTTTAGCCATGTTAAATTCCAATAGGAAAATCAATATTTGATGGAATTTCTTCAAATAATTTTTTTTTGGGGAGGGTGACTTTGATGAAAAACTACTTGCATTTATATATTTTTAAGATTTAATGTGTTCAATGGCCAAAAGTTTGTCGCAGCAAAACGTGGAACAGACAGTAGAACCTATTATAAGCATTACGCGTGTTTCATGAAGTGAATGGCACATTTATTTATTAAAATTCATTTTTCTTAAACGTTTTTCAGGAAATTATGCAGATGTCCGAAGTTATAAAATCACATGGCGTGTCTCATATGACTTTTGCGTTACGGTTTTGAGTGGCACGCATAGCTCCAGATCAGCTGCGTATTTGCTTAAATACCCAATTAAAATTGCCATAAAACCCAATTGAAATAAAAAGTAGCGAGTATCAAAAAGCATTAAAAATATTGTGGTATCATGCTGCAGAAATATAGCATATTTTCCATGAAAACACATCTTGACAATTCTAATGACATGTTCGAAGCAAACTATTCAATAATTGCTGTCTGTTGATGCGTACAGTAGTGTGATTTTATTTTACCCAATTAAAATTTTGAAATACCCAATTGCTTCAGAAATGATGGTGACGATACTAAATTACTAATTCCTTATCTGGAGCCCTGTGCATGTCCATCAGTGTTACTGATTTCTTGTCTACTACTGGTACTCTCTGTATTTTGTGGTGGTTGGTCGGGCGAACGTGAAGGTGTAAATTAACGATCGGGGTTCCTCTTTATAGGAATCACGATTTGCCTGGTTTGGCCCTCGGGAACGTTTTTATCTTTGGCTCTTTTGTTACCTGGGAGTTGAATTATAAAAGTAGTAATATTATTACTGATCCTACTGCTTTTGGGAGGCGGCCAAGTGATTCTGGTGTGGCTTTTTATTGTAATTATTCAGTTCTGATTTTGTGATTTTCCCCCCATTTGTACATGTACTTGAACATGTGCACGTACTTGTACAGTTAATATATGGGATTTAGTACTAAACCCATTGACCCGGCCTTAAATGACCTTCGCTGTTGATAGGCCGTTAAACCCCAATAAACAAACAAACTATATTTTGTGTTGCAGATATGCAAGAGAAGAAACCGAGTGCTACATTCCAAATCTCCGATATCGTTAAAGACGCCGCAGAAAGGCTTAAAACACATAGAATTCTTACACTTACAGTGCGTGCGTCGCGTCTTAGACTTTACCGAGACGGAGGAATGCCACGGGGCATTCGGACTCATTGTGAAAAGTAACGTTGAATTGAAGGAAAAGATGTTGACTTTTATGGTAGATTGTGACGATACGGAGAAATTAGATTTTATGACGTCAGTGTCTAAGTCGATAGCGAATACTATTTGTCGGACGGAGTATGTAAGTATCTGAATATCACTGTCGTGTAGTTTTTATGAATCACAAACAAAATTTGGGGTGCAAATAGTCGCCACCCGGTCGGTCGTCGGTCGGTCGGTCTCGGTTGGTCGGTCGGTCGGTCGTCTGCTGTCTGTCTGTCTGTCTGTCTGTCTGTCTGTCTGTCTGTCTGTCTGTCTGTCTGAAATTCATTAACCCTTAGACCGCTACTCACAACAATTGTCGTCTGCTGTTGCTTTTATATCTTGCCTTATTTCTCAATAAAAACATGTTTTGACAGCACTTCAGAATCATTTCCAATGGAAATGATTCTGAAGTACTGTCAAAGCATGTTTTTGATGATAAAAATGGAAAATAGAAAATAAACAGCAGACAACTGGGCAAAATGCAAAAATAAATTCTCTGCTGCAAAAATCAGGGAATTTGCTATTAAAATTAACCCCAAATCGTGGGGAAAATCAGGAAATTTGCTAAATTAACCCCAAATCGGGGGAAAATCAGGGAATTTTACTTTCCTTTGGCCAGTCGGCAGTGAATAAAATGTTAACCCTTTAAAATGTGAGACGCATCAACGTTTTTTTTTGTGTTTTTTTTGTCTTGTATTTAAGGGTGGGAATTGGATCGATGACCTTCCATACCCGGCGGTCATCTACTGTTGTTTTATATTTGTCTTTTTTCTCAATAAAAAAATGGTTTAACGACACTTTTGAATTATTTCCAAGCATTGTAAAACATGTTTTTATGTGTCCGTGATGATAATGTGCCCTGATGCACAGGGATTTTTCCAACACGGCGATGAGAACCAAACTACTCTCTCTTTTTTTTGCCTTCTGTATGTTGAAACAGCAGTAGCCGATTTCATCAAAATTGCAAAGTATACTTATCTAGTAAAGTATACTTTGAGGGAGTTATCATTTATTTTTCCCAAAATGCATTATTTCATATAGAACTAACCACTGACTGCATATATTTGATGATTGAAAGTATGCAGAATTATTATACTGAATTTATTACATTATCACAGCCAAAATGGCTGTGATAATGTAATAAATTCAGTATAATAAAAATGAATAAATTTATCCTTAAATTGAAAATGTCTCCCTCAAAGTATACTTTGCTAGATAAGTATACTTTGCAATGTTGGTGAAATAGGCTACACTAGTGAGATTTCTTAGGCATATGTCTGTACTATCAACAAAATATTCACTATATACAAGGTACATGTAAATGTATTTCTGAATTTCCAGTCGAAAGATGCGTCCTAACGAAACGTTCCCCTTCTGTTACAGGAGAGTTTAATATTCCACGTGGACGGTGACCAGCTACAGGTTAATACCAGTGACCTCGGGAACCAGACGCTCAGTAAATCCGTCAGCAGGTATGTCCAGCCACAGGGTATGGGATCACATCGTATCCAGCAAGTGTCGCATAATGTTGTTATGTCGTAATGCAACTGCAATGATAGTTGGTGTCCGCCCGGACATACGTTGGGGGTCTTATGTACATGTATTGTGTTCGGGGCATATATTCTACCCTGTCCATCCGGGCACATGTTCGGGGTTTGAGGTTGGAGGTGTGGCCCAAGACAAAAGAAGAAGACAATTGAGCTTATTCCAGTAACTGCCTAAGGCTATTTTATCTGTTTGAAAACAACGAAAATCACACCCATTGGAACGTTCGTCCGTCTGTTAGTAGACTATTTTCATTTCCGTGTAATCTGTTTCAGGTTTAGTAGACGAGTCAGTCGGGCGTTCTCCTTCAACAAGACTCCGCGTCGGATAAGGCGAGCCGTATCACAAGTGTTCAGTCCGTTCGTGAAGGAGTCGTCGCGCGATTTCACGCCCGGAAACCTCCGGGGAAAACGACTAGCCAGTAGCATTAATCTAACGGTAGGTATCATATATAAAAATAAAATTGATTTTGTGTGATATTTAAGAGCTTTTAACCCTTAGACTGCTACACACATCAATTGTTGTCTGCTGTTGCTTTATATCTAGCCTTATTTCTCGATAAAAACATGGTTTAACAGCACTTAGAATCTTTTCCAATGGAAATGATTCTAAAGTACTGTCAAAGCATGTCGGAAATGATTCTAAAGTGCTGTCAAAGCATGTTTTTGGTAATAAAATGGAAAATAGAAAATAAACAGCAGACGACAAAAAATTATTTTAATAAGGCTAGAAACCAGAAATGGCCATACCAAGGAATGTGATTTGAAGTTTAGAATAGAAAAGAAAATAAAAAAAACTTAAATAGTTGGACATTTGGTCCGGCTTCCGGTTTGCCATCGGATAGGCGGTAATTATGGCATTTGTGACCAGTGTCGCTTCTGATCAAATAGCATACTCCTGTAGCCTGATACTGATCTATATTGCTTGTTAGAATCATAGCGGGTGTTATGCTTCAAACAAGCAATATAGATTGTTATCAGGCGACAGGAGTGTGCTATTTGATTTGTGCTATCTAAATTGGTGACAAATCCCATAAGCCCCATTTCTCCAGTCACAGCCAGATTTCTTAACTGTTGTTCTCACTGGTTATTTCCCTTCCATTCCCAGGAGGACACCATGAGTCTGTACAACGACAGTGACACAATCAGCCTGGGGGCCTACTCCCTACAGGATCCCCTCGACTGAAATCTACTCGTGTATGATGGTCAGAACCATAGTCTACGTCATTCCTACAGTATCCGCTCGACTGAAATCTACTCGTGTATGATGGTCAGAACCATAGTCTACGTCATTCCTACAGTATCCGCTCGACTGAAATCTACTCGTATAAGAGTCGTAACCATAGTCTATGTCGTCCCTACAAGATACCCGCGACTGAAATCTACTGGTATATGATAGTCGGTCTATGGCGTCCCTACCAGATACCCTCGACTGAAGAATGTGGACGATGGCAGCTACGTTAATGCTGAAAATCTACTGGTATATGAGTCATTGTCGGCCACAGGTGTTCTACCTAAAAGATACCTCAACTGAAACAGATGCTGGCAGCTAAAGACTTCTAAATGTTGCAAATATACAAAGATCCCTTGACTGAAACACCGACCATGGCAACTACAAATCTACCGGTATATGATATCCCAAACTATCGTCTACGTTGTCTATAGCAACAGTCAGCATTGGGTGTCCGTCTCCCTACAGCATCACCATAGCTATGTAATTCAGATCCGTGTAACCCTGTATGGCATCCCGAGTGTAAATGAATACATGCAGAACTGCTTCTTTTCAGAAATGGCTGTTTTACGTGTATCTTAACCCTCGCTACGCGGGAGACGGAAATTGTCGTCTGCTGTTTTTCATTTTTGCCTTAATTCTCGACAAAAACACTGTTTTAATAGCACATGAGAATCGTCTCTAGGGGAGACGATTCTCATGTGCTGTCAAAACGAGTTTTTTGTCCAGAAATATTGAAAATACAACATTGTCAGTAGACGACAAAATTAAATTCCGCATAGTAAGGATTAATGATGATCCCATACTTACATAGATGCTTAACTAAATGGTGAATATTACTGGGGTTTACAGGGGTCGAAATTAAGGGTGTAACGATGCACATAATATTCGATACACCACGATAATTTGATGACGATGTGATTCACGATGCGAGACACTGATATTCAATTCGATACGGTTTTCACAATATATTGACCAATGAAAATGTATTTTGTGAAGTATCGCGAGATGAATCGTATCGTGATACGCGACGTATCGTGAGGTACGTGTATCGTCACACCCCAAGTCGATATGATACCATGGACTCCTGTTTTGCAGGAAGATTTCCTGAGCTTTTAAGAAAATCCCATTCAACATAAGGTAAAGAAAATCGGGAGTCCCTGGGCAACAATTTGGTGTCAAACCCTGGATTCACACCCGGGTCCAAGTGATCTGGTGTAGTTAGGGTGCCCGGCACAAAATCAGATATAGGGTAGATTCGAAACAGAAAATAATCCGCCGTAATAATTGTCCATTATTATCTTGGTCTGGCTCTGGCATTCATTACCTCCCTTGTTCCATTGTTCATTGATATTGATTTCGAATTTGTCGTAGTTTCCATAAATGACGTTTAAAAGTTGACATAAAATTCAGAGCTCATGCGGAATTTTATTCCGCATGAGCTCTGAATTTTGTGTCAACTTTTGACATAATATATCGCAATGTGGTAAGGAAGGCAATTTTCAAAGACAGGCCCATTGGTGGCAAAGGTATTTTTCTCTTAGCTGCCTTCTAACTTGGTTGTGAAAATTATGTGTATTACAATGATGCGTCGTACAAGATAAATATGTTATTAAGTGGGGCCGTCTAAAACATATGAATGAGCAACAACTTGACAAAACCAGTCTTATTGCAACCAGTGTTGAGTGAGATCAGCCTGCCCATTCATGCGGACTGATGACGGTTTTTATTGTTCGCAATTGGAAACAAAAATGCTCCACTGTGCACTCGTGAAAATATGTAGGCATATTGTGATGCATTAGAGTGCAGACTGATCACTATATTCATTAGAACATCTCCAAACTGGACTCACAAAAGTGTGTTTAAGCACAGGTTGAAGTAACGGATCGAGGTCTACAAATACATTAATTATACAAATGTACCTTAAAGCATTAATAAGCGAGAATTTAAAAAAAAAAAAAAATTCTTTACTGCTTCATATACACAGTATATGAGGGAGTAAAGAATATTTTTGTTTAACTTTATTTTCACTTATTAATGCTTTTAGGTATATTTAATGTATTTATAGACCTTGGTCCGTTACTTCAACCTGTGTGTTTAAGTTGTGGCCGTGACCACAGGTGATGGGGAAAAATAATCTCTCGTTGTAGACATATTAATATTAAATATACTGTCATGTGATTTTTTCCCGTCACCTGTGGCCGTGACTGTAGAAATGTGGCTCAAGGAATTTGCGATCAGTATAGCCTCCGATCAAATTGCACACTCCTGCAGCCTGATAATGATCTGTATTGCTTGTTAGAAACTTGACATGGGTGTTTCATTGATGGAATGACAAACAGTGCAGATCCTGATCTGGATATACACTGGTCACAAAACCCATATTAAAGCCCCTTTTTTCCAGTGACATTTCACCTTGATTTGTCTCTGATGGTAAGATCTGTTCTTGACTGCAACGCAAGCAAACGTGTCTTTGAATGTTTGTATGTCTGAATGGCAGTGGAAGCTCTCTAAACCAGACACCCTGGGGAACTCCCAGGGTGTCTGGTTTAGCTAGGTTCCACTGTATCAAAAAGCCATAAAAACGGTCGTATAAAAACCCAATTGAAATCAGAAGTACCTAGTATCAAAAAGCAATAACAAATTTGTGGTACCTTTATCATGCTACAGAAAACAATAAACAGACCACAAATATAGCATATTTTCTTTATTTTACCATGAAAACACATCTTGGTATTTCATTAGAATTGTCTCCAAGGAGACAATTCTAATGAAATGCCAAGACGTGTTTCATTTTGAAGAAAACTATTCAATAATTGCTGTCTGTTGATGTGTAAACAGTAGTGTGATTTTATTTTACCCAATTGAGTGAAAATACTCAATTACTAATTCCTTATCTGGAGCCCTGCTGTATACTCGTAAAATGCAATAAGCCCTGTTTTGTCAGGTTATGGCTTACATTCGTGTGATTTGTTGATACAGGAGTAATTTCCCGAAAGTTAAAATCTCAAAGACTTGCATGTACATGTATTTCCATCTTTACTCTCAAATATGTAGCTCAGTATATACTTTACCAATTTGATTGAAATATAAAGTGTGACAGAAAATAGATTTATGCAGAATATGAATGATTATCACAAGCAGTTCGATAGACATGTTTTTAAATATTTGAATTTTAAATTATTTGACGTCACTTTTCGAGCGACGTCGCCATTGATGTCAATGGGAACAGCATTTCCAAAAATTTCACATATTTTTAACTCACTTTGAATATTGACTATACATATGAATCAAATCTATTGGCTACAGTATATTTGAAGTAACATGTTAACAAGCACTGTTACAAATACATGTAAGTCTATGGGATTTCAATAGGTGGGAAATTACTTCTGTCCAACATCTGCATCAGGGATTCCGCTGGCGATCGACACTTTCGCAATTGGCGATAAAAAATAAACAATTGGCGATAAAAAATTACAATTTGAGAAAATAAAATCCTTTTTTTTTTATTTTTCTTTTTTTTGTGGATAATTGTAATTTTTTATCGCCAATTGTTTATTTTTATATCTTATTGTCGCCAATTGTTTATTTTTATCTTATTGGTTATTCTTTTTATTTATTTTTTTTTTTTTTGGATTATTTTTTTTTTTGAAGTGGCGATTTTTTATTTTCCCCGGCGGAATCCCTGCTGTATATGATGTATGTACATTGTGTAATTCTGGAGACTGTATAGCCATGCCGAGTAATGTATAACTGTATATTGGTGTAAATACTACGTGCCTTTATGTATATTCTTAGACACAAATCGTACCAAAGTGTGAGTTGCTGGTGTACAGAGGTCAAATATTGACGTCGAAGGTCAAGTGTACAAATATAGTTACGGCTCTCGGGTTGCCTCCCTTGTTGGATTATCGTGTTGATTTAAAAAATAAGGTTCTGTAAATGCGCGAAATTTAACCCTTTGACCCCGAAAGCCCGCTATAGTTGTTTATGCAAACAGTGCAGATCCAGATGAGCCAGCTTGTAACGAAACACACCAACACACACAGACATTTCTCCAATGACCTTGTTGTTAAATATGGATGGAGGTTGTAGGTTCAAACCTTGTATAGGGCACCAAAAAATACTTTCATAGTATTTCCATCCCATGAGACTTTAACCTGTGGTCCCATCTCTATATGACCTTAGCTATTGCTGGGACGTTAAACCCTTTCTTTTATGTTAAATATGTGGCTGTGATTGGAGGAATGGGGCTTATTGGATGTGTGACCAGTGTAGCACACACTCCTGTGGCCTGATAACGATATATTTTGCTTGTTAGAAGCATGACGGGTGATTCATTGATGTAATGGTGAACAGTGTAGATCCCGCACAGTCTGATCTGGATCTACACTGGTCGCAAAACCCATAAACCCCATTTCTCGGAGCCACAAATCAACTTTAAACCCATTAAATAAATTAATTTCAGTTGACCAAACTTATAGAGGTCAAACATCATTTTCATGTCTTTCTAACAGTGTGTAAATGCGCAAATTGCATAATGATAATTAAATCAACTGCTGCTTTCTGGCTTTCACGCAGGGCGACAGTTGCCCTGCAACAAACAAACATAGTTGCCCTGCATGACAGTTTTTGTGGTAACACCCTGGCATGCAGGGGGCCGGCCGTTTCACTAAACTTTGTACGACTAAAATGTTCATAAGTGCAAAGTTATGATAGTCTGTAAATTTCACATTAACAATGTTTTCTTGTAAACAGTTATTGGATTTACATTTATTGACCATAGCCTATGCTCAATAAATGTAAATCCATCAATTGAAATTTCCAGACTATCCTAAATGTACACAAACATTTTAGTAGTACAAAGTTTAGTGAAACGGCCCCCAGGCCAGGTATAGATCATTTACCATCAAACATTGCAAGTTTTGTGACGAGATTTTCAGCTAATTTCAACAGAATTAGTGTGAATCTTGTGAAACTGAAAGGATATGAAAATCATTCTTCAGGTCTGTTTCCTTACAGAAATTGCAAAAATCATATTCATTTGTGGCTGTGACTGGAGAAATGGGGACATGAAAACCTTGTTATGACGCACTGTAACCCATTTCATAAATCTGACACGCATGTAATAACACCTGGAGCGATTTTGATTGGCCGGCCGCATCACCCTAATTATGTATTCATATTATGCGCCAACGTTATGCCAAACGAACAAAATGAAGACGTTCCAAATGACACGGAAATAGATTCATCGCAAAAACGACCTAAGTATGTGCCGAACTCCCAGGACCACCAAATGCAGCTCATGAAGATGAAGTTAGTATAATTTAAAATAATGTAAAAAATATACTTTTGATTGTAAAAGTATTAGAATATGTAGGCATTTATATACAGTGGAACCTCTCTAAACCAGACACGGACCTGTTTGTTTTATTAATTTTGATAAAGTTTCAGTGCCATTTACCTCCAATAATAATGTATGCTCATGATCGGAAAGCATCCACTCGTGTCATTTGTCTGTTTTACAGTGGAGCCTCTCTAAACCGGACACCCTGGGGACCTCCCAGGGTGACCGGTTTAGTGAGGTTCCACTGTTGTTATGTGCTTATTTACCATAATGATAAACCTAATCAGACAATAGATATAACACTACGTCATCCTCGAAAATCTAGTTTGCTACTTGCGTATACATCAATGGGAACATGGCATTGATTACGCACAGCTAGAGCATGTATAAAGATGACGAGATCAACATACACATACTAGTAAATCGTAATAATTCCAGCACAAACATATTTACACAATTGATTGGCCCGTAGCAAGTCTGTCCAAAATTTATATCCCAGTAAACTCCCACGCTAAAACTACTTTCCATAACCGTGAGGCGCAGTTAAAATAATTCTTAAGAAAATGGAAAATAAACACATTTGCTTGATGAATTTGTTTCAAATGCTGGAATTATAAGGAATGAATGGCCTTTTTGTTGAATTTATCGGGGATATAAACTTGGAAAAGTCGCGGGAATACTGGACGAAGGCCGGAAGGCCTCGTCCAGTATTCCCGCGACTTTTCCAAGTTTACACACCGATAAATTCCACAAAAAGGCCATTCATTCCTATATTATCTACAAACCCGGCCCCTTTATATGAGTATTACGATTATTCGTAATCCTATTTTAGGGGAAGGGGCCAAGTGCCTGGTGTTGTATGGACCTGGCACCAGGTCAGGTTATTCTAATTTCAGGGCTGAATATCTTTTTTCTCGATGTAAATATTCCGTTCTGATTTTGGGATTTTCCCTACAATGCAGCAGGTTAAAATGGGATTGAACCCGTTTGCCCGGCCTTACCTGACCATAGCTGTTGATAGGCCCACCAATAAACAAACAAACCCGGCATTAAGGACCTTAGCTGTTGATAGGCCGTTAAACACTAACAAACAAACATTACCTACATGATATGAGTAACGGCATATCTAGTGCATGTGTAAAAATTACAATACAATACACACGCGCAAGAAAAAAATGCAATACCTATTGTTTTGTACATGTTGTGCAGGAATATAATTTATCATCATCATCACCACAATCATCATCATCATCATTTATCCCATTTCACAGGGCTGAATATATAGTTTTGTTATTGTAAATATTCAGTTCTGATTTTGGGATTTTCCCCCCATTTGTACATGTACTTCTACAGGTAATATATGGGATTTAGTACTAAACCCATTGACCCGGCCTTAAATGACCTTAGCTGTTGATAGGCCGTTAAACCCCAACAAACAAACAAAAATTATCCCATTTCATACATGTGGGTTTTGTGGTTCTGGAGTGGAAAACCCTAAATATCCTTCTTTTTTTGTCCCCAAAAGTAAATGTTGTGACCTCCATTTGAACCGTCTCATCGAGATGGTTCAAATGGAGGTCACAACATTTACATACAATGAAGAATAAGAAAAACATTTATAAAAATGTATACCCTGTAAGGGTAGTGTATATGTATTGGGTTTATGTAATATAATTCATTGAGAGAAACATATCGGATCATATGCTAGCTGTAGCAATACAATATACCATGTATATATGTAATTTGTTGTGACAAATGGGTTTTTTATGCCACCGGATTTCGAAGAAACGGGTGGTATATAGTGTTTGGACCGTCCGTCCGTCCGTCCGTCTGTCTGTCCGTCCGTCACACTTTTCGGTTAACCACTTTGTCACAGTTTCTCAAATATGCTGCAGGTGGCATCCACGTTCGACAAACGCATTTCTTGTTCAGTTTGCTACTATCGGCCTCGACAAATTCTTAATTTTCCACTTGTCCCAATTGGATTTTAACTTTGTATACTTATTTGTCATGATCTATATTTTCATTCTATAGCCCACCAGTGGGTGACAGGTGGGAGCATGCATGCGATTGGTAATTTAACGATCAGGATTCATACTTTCCGGTATTGTACCTCTATGTCAGAAAAGCGGACGTTAAACCCTATTCACTCACTCACTCACTCACTCACTCACTCACTTCACTTTCCGGTATCCCGAACGGGGACCTGGTTTGGCCCTTAGGTACGTCTTTGACCTTCGTGTATATGAGGGTTTGATCTGGTTTTGGGATCCCCCCCCCCCCCCCCACCCCCCCCCCCCCCCCCCCCCCCCCCCCCCCCCCCCCCCCCCCCCCCCCCCCCCCCCCCCCCCCCCCCCCCCCCCCCCCCCCCCCCCCCCCCCCCCCCCCCCCCCCCCCCCCCCCCCCCCCCCCCCCCCCCCCCATCCAATGTAGCAGGTTAAAACGGGATCGAACCCGTTTGCCTGGCCTTACATGACCTTAGCTGTTGATAGGCCGTTAAACACCAATAAACAATCAAAAAGACGATTTTCCTAATCCTATTACTTTCGGGGGAAGGGACCTAGTGTCTTTGGTGTGGTATGGACCTGGCACAATGTCAGGTTATTCTAATTTTAGGGCTGAATATATATTTATTTTGATGTAAATATTTTGTTCTGAATTTGGATTTTCCCCTCAATGCAACCGGTTAAATGCGGGATCGAACCCGTTGGCCCGACCTTAGCTGTTGATAGGCCATTAAATACCAAATAATCAAATTATTTTGTCCCGACGGGCCACATATTGCTATATATATCCGCAGCTATTAGTTTCAGGTATTCCAGTATTATGTCAACATTGGTACCTGTGTGAAAATACATGTACAACTTATTGATGGCACAGGTGATAATGCATGTACAACTTATTGATGGCACAGGTGATAATGCATGTACAACTTATTGATGGCACAGGTGATAATGCATGGCAGGGATGGTTAAATGGCCTTTAGAGGCTATTTTTTGTTTTCATGGCAATTTTTATTTCTGTGAATTTCTGCTGGTTTCAGTTGGTGGTTGGTCGGGAGCATGCGACCACAGGTGGAAGACTCGGACCTATGACACAAAAACAATGCCTATTAAAAAAAATCCCATTACCCCACCCACTTGGTCTCGTACAGTACCATATGCTAATATATTAGCATATGGTACTGTACGAGACCAAGTGGGTGGGGTAATGGGATTTTTTTTAATAGGCATTTATTTTGTGTCATAGGTCCGAGTCTTCCACCTGTGCATGCGACGGGTAATTCAACGATCGGGGTTCATCCTTACCGGAATCCCGACTGGAGACCTGGTTTGGCCCTCACATACGTCTTTGGCATTTTGGATGTGACGTTGAATCTGGTTATACCCCTTATGTGAGTATTACGATAATCGTAATCCTATTTTAGGGGAAGGGGCCAAGTGACTTGGTGTGGTATGGACCTGGCACCAGGTCAGGATATTCTAATTTCAGGGCTGCATATATTTGTTCTCGATGTAAATATTCCGTTCTGATTTTGGGATTTTCCCCCCAATGCAGCAGGTTAAAATGGGATCGAACCCGTTTGCCCGGCCTTACATGACCTTAGCTGTTGATAGGCCGTTAAACACTAATAAACAAACAAACAACGATTGCGGTTTTTCCTTACCAGAATGCCGACTTACATGGTTTGACCCTCATGTACATTTTCGGCCTTCTGATACTTGAGAGCTAAATTCTGTTGTACCCCATTAAAAAGTAATAAGATTAGTGCTGATCATATTTCTTTTGGGGTTGGAGCTAAGTCACTCTGGTGTGTAATGGACCTGGCACCAGGTCAGGATATTCTAATTTCAGGGTTACCGGTAAATGTATATTTTTCTGTAAACTTTCAGTTCGGATTTTGGGAATTTCCTTCATTATGGACAGGTTAAATACAGGATATTCCAACCCTTTGGCCCGGCCTTAAATGACCTTAGCTGTTGATAGTATGTTAAACACCAATAAATCAAATCAAATCTGCTGGTTTCTAAACATAATTGGGATTTTTTTTAACATTCCTGCCACACTTTATCCACCTGTGGTTCACGGTAGTATTTGGTGCTTTAATTTTACCCGCCATATTTTAAACATTCATAACGCTGAATTAAATTTTGTCGTCTGCTGTTAATGGTTTATTTTCCAGTTTTCTTGACGAAGATGACAATTGTGTGCTACCAAACATATTTTTTGCTAAGAAAGAAGTTAACCCTTAAAAGGCGGGAACCAAAAATTGTCGTCTGCTGTTGTGTCACATTTTCTTTTTTCTCTCAAGAAAAACATGGTTTGACAGCACTTTAGAATCATTTCCATTGGAAATGATTCTAAAGTGCTGTCAAACCATGTTTTTCTTGAGAGAAAACTAGAAACTAAAATATAAACAGCAGACGACAAAATTTTATTCATTCATTCGGCTTATATTTAAGGGTGGGAATTGGCTTGAACACAAAAAGAATTATTCAGCATTGTAAGGGTTAAATATAAAAAAAACAGCAGGCAACAATATGTATAACCCCACCAGATTTTAATGTGTCCTTGGGTATTAGGTCTTGATTTTAAGCATCATAGCCAAGCTGAGTGAAATAAACAAATCCAAGTATGTTTGTGTTAGTGTTGTTTTCATATCATATGTAGTGACCAAACACATTTAACTACGAGTCTACGATATGCACAGCGGAATGTGGTAAAATACTGCAGTAAAAAAAAAAAAAAAATAGCTGTTGATTCGAATTGTATTTCGGAACTAAATTGTACCGATGAATTGGCCCCCAAAATATATCTGGGTTTAGTAAAAAAAAAAAAAAAAAAAAAAATATAAAAAAAAAAAAAAAAAAAAAAAAAAGTTTACATGTAATACATACTAGCTTTATACCTAGCCATGATTTTTTTCCAGCTTTTCGTGGTTAATTTGGGTCGATTATTTTTAGCTACACGTCATGTTTCACCACTTAAAGGTTCATGCCCACTCGGTAGTCACAAAATGTTCTTTATATCAGAGACATCATCTGAGGCCTTTTCTGTCAAAATAAACATTCATTCACCATTACCCCACGTAATGATTGGCATTATTATACATTTTATATCAGAGGTAAATATCTACACTGATATCAGGGGCGATAACCGTGTTTCCTTAAAATGTTAACGGACATTACTAATTATTCTCTGCATTTATATTTTGATGGATGCAATGATCATACTTCATCATCTGTCGAAAATACAATTTTTTTCAGGTGAGGCATTAAATTTGTATAAATAATTAAAAAATAGCATGCCTCATTTGCATATGAAAAAGGCCTGATACCACCATGCATCGCTATCAGTAAAATAAATATTACTAAATGATTATATCTGTATAGCGGGCACTCGTAATTTTTAGAACTGGTGGAATAGTGACACAAATATACACTTATTTAATTCCTATGAAGAACAGTTTGTGCCTACTCAGTGGGCATGTACCTTTAACCTTGCTCTCAATAAGTAGCTGAAAACACAGTTTTCTCATTGGTGTATTATAACCTTTGTCGTCAAGTAGCTGGTGTTTTCTCGTACTATCACGGAGTATGAGCTACTCAATACCACTAAACAGTCGACTACTTCAAGTGGTTTGTAATGGCGTCATTGAATTCGGACTTGCGAAGATGTACTGCTTTGTGTATTTTAACCCTTTATGAAAAGGGGGTGTTTTTGTTCTCAAAAAAAAAAGATAATTCCTTGATAAAAGTGTAGATCCTGATGAGACGGCTCGTCACGAGCCGGCTCATCTGGATCTACACTATTTGCCAAAACCACTGTACGGGCCTGTGGTGTTGAAAGGGTTATTATGTGGCTCTGTTTGGAGTGGGCGTTATGGGATTTGTGACCAGTGTAGCTCCTTATCAAATAGCCCGCTCCTGTAGCCCGATAGCGATCTGTATTGCTTGTTAGAAGAATAACGGGCATTTCATCGATGGGATAGCGAACAGTGCAGATCCTGATCAGACTGTGCCGATGTACAGGCTGGATCTACACTGGTCACATAAGCTCCATTTCTCCTGTCACAGCTACATATATTCAACACTATATCAGACGTCCATCGCACTGTTTCTAAACAGTGTAGATCCACTGGAGTTGGATCGTAATGAGCCGTCTCATCTTAATCTGCACTGGATATTTTTGTTTAATTTTTACAAAATTCCCAGGATTAACCTGAAAATTACTGGTCACCATTTGCTTGGTGAAAGGGTTAACTCTTTGCATGCTAGCGGCGAAAATATCCGCCAAACAAATGAGGACTATGTTTTATTTCTCTCTGTAAATATGTCTTGGAATTTCATTAGAATTGAGTCCTCGGGACTCAATTCTAATGAAATTCCAAAACATATTCATGATATTTACAAGTAGAAAGAAAAGGAAATATGACAAAACAATTTCCGCTAGTTTTGAACTATTTATAGCCCACAAGTTTCCCAGCATGCAAAGAGTTAAGTTATAGTTCACATATTGAATTTTTAATACTTGCTTATGGTGGGTAACTTTGCATGTAGTTCGTTTTCATTTTTTATCCATTAGAAGCTAGACAGGTCACAAATGCATAAGCCCCATTTGTACTTGTACATGTACTTGTACAGGTAATATATGGGATTTAGTACGGTAATAAACCCATTGAACCGGCCTTAATTGACCTTAGCTGTTGATAGGCCGTTAAATACCATTAATACTTTTAGGTTAAGGGGCCAAGTGACTTTGGTGCGGTATGGACCTGGCACCAGGTCAGGTTATTCTAAGTTCAGCGCTACCACAGCTAACATATTATTTTACTATTATTTTTATTCTTCATCTACATTGCTTGGCCCTAAATGATACTCTTTTGTGTTGATGGGCCGTTAAGCACCATTCCATTCTAAGTTCCGGGCTGAATATATACGTGTACGTGTATTTGTGTGGGTGCTGGTCGGGCGAATGAGACGGCGTAAATTAACGGTAGGGGTTCCTCCTTATAGGAATCACGATTTGCCTGGTTTGGCCCTCAGGTAAGTTTTTATCTTCGGCTCTTTTGTTACCTGAGAGTTGAATTGGGTTATTGCCCATTATAAAAGTAGTAAGATTATTACTGATCCTACTGCTTTTGGGAGGGGCCAAGTGATTCTGGTGTGGCGAGGACCTGGCATCAGATCAGGATTATTCTGATTTCAGGGCTGAATATATAGTTTTGTTATTGTAAATATTCAGTTCTGATTTTGTGATTTCCCCCCACCCCATTTGTATATGTACTTTAACATGTACATGTACTTGTACTTTTACAGGTAATATATGGGATTTAGCACTAAACCCATTGACCCTGCCTTAAATGACCTTAGCTGTTGATAGGCCGTTAAACCCCAACAAACAAACAAACAAACGTGTATTTGTTTCAATGTAAATATTCCATTTTGATTTTATGATTTACCACCACCCCCCCCCCCCCCTCCCCCCCCCCCCAATAATGCAGCAGGTTGAATGCGGGATCAAACCCGGTAGCCTGGCTTTAAATGACCATAGCTGTTGATAGGCCGTTAAACACCATTAAACAAACGAAACAAATGATCCGCTTTTAAACGCCACTAAATATAAATATGTATAAACACTGGTTGCAAATGTCATCAGCCCCATATCGCCAGGCAGTTACAATTTGTTTTCTATTTCAGCCTAAGGGCGTATAATTACATCATTAATTTTTTTTCTTATCTTCTCATAACAGAAAAGTGTTTCCATTGTGTCTCTGCACATTTTGACCAATGGAAACATTAGAGCTAAATTAATCCAGTTTAAAGAGATTGTTATCAATTGCTTGTAAACTAACATGCAAGTGGGTTTGTCCGGGGAACTACATTTATGTTTCACGGATAAATAGCCAGTCTGTATTAACCCCTTATTTAACCCAATTGTCGTCTGCTGTTGCTTTTATATGTTGCCTTATTTCTCAATAAAAACATGGTTTGACAGCACTTCAGAATCATTTCCAATTGAAATGATTCTGAAGTGCTGTCGAAGCATGTAGGAAATGATTCTAAAGTGTTGTCAAAGCATGTTTTTGGTGATGAAAATGGAAAATAAACAGCAGACGACAAAAAAATAATATAGCGGTGTAAGGGTTAAAGATTGGGGCCCTCGAAATATGTAAAAAATATATTGTTACTGAAATTAAATGTGTACCTAAAATTTACTATTCCACAAGATTTTAACTTCAAATGTGTTTGTTTTTACACAGTATTAACTCTTTGCTAAAAATATCCGCCAAACGAATAGGAGTATATGTTTTATTTCTCTCTGTTAATATGTCTTGAAATTTCATTAGAATTGAGTCCTCAGGACTCAATTCTAATGAAATTCCAAGACATATTCATGATATTTATGAGGAGAAATACTACAATAAAATATGATGAATTCTTGTCCGCTAGTTTTGAACTATTTATAGCCCACAAGTTTCCCAGCATGCAAAGAGTTAACTAAATTTCCATTCTGTGTTAGTAGTGGTGACATCAGTTTATGTGCATGTGAAGAGAGTGTGATTAGTTTCATTATTTAAATCAAGTATGTGTATCAACTTAACCCTTCCTACGCTGTTCACGGAAATTGCCGTCTGCTGTTTTTAATTTTTGCTTTAATTCTTAACAAAAAACTGGTTTTTGTCGAGAAATATTGAAAATAAAACATTTCCAGCAGACGCCAACATTTAATTCAGCGTAGTAAGGGTTAAACACGATTGCTTTCCACCAGAAATTGCATTGGACAAATAAATATTGACTTCCTTTGAATAAATATCAAATTTTGTTAATATTTTTAGAAAACGCGGTTCAAACATTGCCTTCGGCACCAAAATACTTTCATAGCATTTCCATCCCACTCGTCTGTCGAATGAGACTTTAAACTGTGACCCCTTCTCTATATGACCTTAGCTGTTGCTGGGACGTTAAACACATTCACATCAAACATGCTTTTATCCAGAAGAATGTGGAAAAAATTACAGCTGATGACAAATTTTTATTCAGCATTGTAAGATTTAAAACACTTCAGTCCCCTTATACCATTGACTTAATACGTCCGACAGTAGCTCAACTCACAAGTGTTCTTCAAGAGCCATATATTATATATAAAGGAAGTTTTTAAATGGCCATGTGACTCCCTCCATTACAAATTGGAGCTAACTAAAATCAGTCTAGATGCAGATAATTAACCCATACACTGCCAAATTAAATGTTGTCGTCTGCTGTTTATTTTTTATTTGGGATTTTTAGCCAGGTTTTTTGAGAAAAAAAATCCAGGCTATTGGATTGGCAAAAGCCGGGCGGGCGGGCGGCGTCCACAATCAATGTTAATTTTTCGTGTTTGAGTCCATTTCTTTGTTACTGTACCACCTAGGACCACCAAACTTTCACAGCTTCATAATCAAGGGGTGCCCACCACATATCACTATCCAACATGTTACTCTTTTTTTTAACTTGACCCATTTTTTCCGCGTAGTCAACTTAGCCATTTTCAATGTTAAGTTTTCGCGTTTACAATGTTAAGTTTCGTGTTTAAGTCCATTTCTTTGGTACTGTACCACCTAGGACCACCAAACTTTCACAGCTTCATAATCAAGGGGTACCCACAACATATCACTATCCAACATGTTACTCTTTTTTTTAACTTCACCCATTTTTTCCGCACAGTCGACTTAGCCATTTTCAATGTTAAGTTTTCGCGTTTACAATGTTAAGTTTTCGTGTTTAAGTCCATTTCTTTGGTACTGTACCACCTAGGACCACCAAACTTTCACAGCTTCATAACCAAGGGGTGCCTACCACATACAACTATCCAACATGTGACCATTTTTTTACCTTCACCTATTATTTCTACGTAATTGACTTCACCCAATTCACCCAATTCACCCAATACCTTGATACTTCACATGGGTGTTTATCATCATTGTTGCACCTGCTTGCGGAAAGCGCGATCCTGTGCCCAATGTCAAGGTCAAATTACTTTGAATTTTTTTGTTAAAGTTTTTTCGTGTACTATATCTCTGCAACTGCTTCACCCAATACCTTGATACTTCACATGGGTGTTTATCATCATTGTCGCACCTGCTTGCGGAAAGCGCGATCCTGTGCCCTATGTCAAGTTCAAATTACTTTGAATTTTTTTGTTAAAGTTTTTTCTTTTTCGTGTACTATATCTCTGCAACTGCTTCACCCAATACCTTGATACTTCACATGGGTGTTTATCATCATTGTCACACCTGCTTGCGGAAAGCGCGATATCGTCGCCATTTTGGCATACGTCCGTCCGTGTGTCCGGTTAAAGTTTTTTGGTTAAAGTTTTTCCATCTACTATATCTATTTTTTTAGTGTCCATGCCTTGCCCCAAGGCGCGACATGCAGGCCATGGCCATCTAGTCTACAAAAAGTGGGTATAATTATGTTATCCAAGTGTCTATGCTTGGAAAAAACCTGGCCTTCGTGGCTTTGCCTCGTTTCTTGTTCTCATCTAAAACATGGTTTGACAGCAGTTTAGAATCATTTCCTATGGAAATGATTCTAAAGTGCTGTCAAACCCTGTTTTTATTGAGAAAGAAGGCAAAATATAAAGCAACAGCAGACGACAATTTGTGCTTGGCAGTTTAAGGGTTAACCGTAGGCGTTCCTCCTTATAGGAATCACGATTTGCCTGGTTTGGCCCTCGAGTACGTTTTTATCTTTGGCTCTTTTGTTACCTGAGAGTTGAATTGTGTTATTGCCCATTATAAAAGTAGTAAGATTATTACTGATCCTACTGCTTTTGGGAGGGGGCAAGTGATTCTGGTGTGGCGAGGACCTGGCATCAGATCAGGATTATTCTGATTTCAAGGCTGAATATATAGTTTTTGTTATCAGTTCTGATTTTGGGATTTCCCCCCCCCCCCCATTTGTACATATACTTGTACAGGTAATATATGGGATTTAGTACTAAACCCATTGACCCAGCCTTAAATGACCTTAGCTGTTGATAGGCCAATAATTCCAATACAAAAATATTTACACAATTCCCTAACATTTTATTGGCCCGTAGCAAGTCTGTCCAAAATTTATATCCCAGTAAACTCCCACGCCGAACTACTTTCTGTAACCGTGAGGCGCAGTTAAAATAATTCTTAAGAAAATGGAAAATACACACATTTTCTTGTTGAATTTATTTCAAATGCTGGAATTATCAAATGCCGGAAGGTCTCGTCCAGTATTCCCGCGACTTTTCCAAGTTTATACCCCGATAAATTCCACAAAAAGGCCATTCATTCCTATATTAAACCCCAACAAACAAACAAAAAAGCACGTTCCAGAAGTCTGATATGGATCAGACCGTTTATTATAGGAATGAATGGCCTTTTTGTGGAATTTATCGGGGTATAAACTTGGAAAAGTCGCGGGAATACTGGACGAAGGCCGGAAGGCCTCGTCCAGTATTCCCGCGACTTTTCCAAGTTTATATCCCCGATAAATTCAACAAAAAGGCCATTCATTCCTTATAATTCCAGCATTTGAAATAAATTCATCAAGAAAATGTGTTTATTTTCCGTTTTCTTAAGAATTATTTTAACTGCGCCTCACGGTTACGGAAAGTAGTTCGGCATGGGAGTTTACTGGGATATATATTTTGGACAGACTTGCTACGTGCCAATAAAATGTTAGGGAATTGTGTAAATATTTTTGTGCTGGAATTATATACCATTTATTAGAAGAGGAACAGGGGCCCGTTTCACTAAACTTTGTATGACTAAAATGTTTGTAAGTGCAAAATTAGGACAGTCTGTAAATTTCACATTAATAATGTTTTCTCGTAAACAATCATTGGATTTACATTTATTGAGCATGCAGCCTATGCTCAATAAATGTAAATACATCAATTGAAATTTCCAGAAGATTCTAAATTTGCACATTTTAGTCGTACAAAGTTTAATGAAACGGGCCCCGGGAGCGAGACCACTGACAAAATGACATAATTGAGACACGTCATGTGATTTTGTACCTTCGGACATCTGCGTAATTTCATTAAAGTTACATGCCCACTCAGTAGGCACATGTTCGGCAAAACACTTATATCAGAGACATCATCCGAGACATTTTCTGGCAAAATAAACATTCATTCACCATTACCCCACATATTGATTGGCATT
Source organism: Conchocele bisecta (assembly GCA_029237695.1). NCBI lineage: Eukaryota > Metazoa > Mollusca > Bivalvia > Lucinida > Thyasiridae > Conchocele > Conchocele bisecta. Next base: position 59,957,110 of record CM055278.1, on the reverse strand, counting down.
ATTAAACATTTTATATCTGATAGACATAAATTTCCACACTGATATCAGGAGCAATAACCGTGTTTCCTTAAAATGTTAACATACATCACTATTTGTTCTCTGTATTTCTTGTTTGATGTGCAATGATCATACTTTATAATCGGTCAAAAATATTATTTTTTCAGGTGATGCATTTAATTAATCAGTATAAATAATTAAAACATATCCTGCCTCGTTTGTGTATGAAAATAGCCTGATACCACCGCGCGTCACTATCAGTATTGTAAAAATAAATATTACTAAATTAGTATATCTGTATATCGGGCACTCTTAATTGTAAGAACTGGTGGAATAGTGACACAATTATGTACTTATTTAGTTCCTATAAAGAACATTTTGTGCCTACTGAGTGGGCATGCACCTTTAAATGACCTTAGCTGTTAAACACCAATAATTCCAGCACAAAAATATTTACACAATTCCCTAACATTTGATTGGCCCGTAGCAAGTCTCTGTCCAAAATTTATATCCCAGTAAACTCCCACGCTAAACTACTTTCCGTAACCGTGAGGCGCAGTTAAAATAATTCTTAAGAAAACGGAAAATAAACACATTTTCTTGATGAATTTATTTCAAATGCTGGAATTATAAGGAATGAATTGCCTTTTTGTGGAATTTATCGGGGATATAAACTTGGAAAAAGTCGCGGGAATACTGGACGAGGCCTTCCGGCCTTCGTCCAGTATTCCCGCGACTTTTCCAAGTTTATACCCCGATAAATTCCACAAAAAGGCCATTCATTCCTATAATAAACAAACACAAGAACAAGACCGCAGATCAGGAGTTAGACTGGCCACAAATACCATAAGCCCATTTCTCCAGTACCATATCAGGAGCTAGACTGGCTAATTCTCATGTGTGGCTGTGACTGGAGAAATATGGCCTACATGTACGTTATCTGTGACTTACATTGCTTGTTAGAAGCATGACGGGTGTTTCATTGATGGAATGGCGATCAGTGTAGATCCTGATCAGACTGCGGATGCACAGGCTGATCTAGGATCTACACTGGTCGCAAAAGCCATAAGCCCCATTTATCCAGTCACAGCCACATTTCCCCAGTCACTACATCAGATAAATGGGCCACACATTGAATAAGCCACATTTCTCCAGTCACAAGTCGGGACTGGTGAATGTAATAATGCATATTTCTACAGTTACTGTCTCAGATCAGGAAATAGACTGACCACACGTGCCATAAGCTGCATTTCTCCAGGCGCAGGTAGGATATAGGCCGTGAGTGGACGGTTTTTACTAGGGGCTGTTTTGACCAAATTCAAAAATCTTGGAGTCCGTTTTGACAAGATATGTCTTAACATGACCTTATTATGCGAGTATCCAGCATTATGGTGTACGAACGGGGTCAAAACTAATCAACAAAAACTATTTTATACTTGACCATCGGCTAGCATTATATTGTATAGTTACATGGTGATTTCTGACCACATCCTTTGAATGGAATAGTGCTTAACGGTCCACCAACCACATCCTTTGAATGTTTCGGACCACACCGGCCGCGGAATTTGATAGTCCCAGGGTGTATGCGCAGGTGGCAAGTGGATAAAGCATGGCCGTGTTGGTGAAAATCTCACCCTATGCGGGAGACGAAAATTGTCGTCTGCTGTTTTTATGCCCCACCACGATAGTGGAGGGGGCATTTAGTGTTACCCTCATCTGTCCGTCACAAAACTTTAACGCTCGGGTACATGTCTCATCATTTCTTCATCCTTCGACCGATCTGCTTCATATTTCATATACACATTGCTCTAATGGTCCTCTACCGCCCTGTGCCAAATCCACGTTAGTCCTGCCCCCGCCAAGCCCAGGGTCAAGGTCACATACTTGGTGCTTCAAAAACTTTAACGCTCGGGTAAATATCTTATAATTTCTGTTCCCTTTCATGGATCAGCTTCATACTTCATATACGCATTGCTCTAATGGTCCTCTACTGCCCTGTGCCAAATCCACGTTCGTCCTGCCCCCGCCAAGCCCAGGGTCAAGGTCACATACTTGGTGCTTCAAAAACTTTAACGCTCAGGTGAAACAAAATGTTTACTTGGAATTTGGCCTCATTTATTATCAAAGCGATATGTGGGGCATCCGTGTTCTATGAACACATTGTCTAGTTCACTTGTGCCTTAATTCTAACCTAAAAACCTGTTTTGACAGAATATGAGAATCGTCTCCAGTGGTGACGATTCTCATGCGCTGCCAAAATAGGTTTTTATCAAAAAATATTGATAATAAAATATTTCGAGCAGGCGACAAAATTTAATTCAGCGTAGTAATTAAGGGTTAAACCATTCCTAATTATATTTAGAAACCAGCAGAAAGTCAGAGAAATAGAAATTTCCACGAAAAAAAATCGACTCCAAATGCCTATTAATATGTGTGCCTGCTGAAGGTGAGACATTATGCTTATTGGATTGTGACCAGTGTTGCTCCTGATCAACTTGAAATAGCGTACTCATAAAGGGCGGATTCACGTAGGGGAAAACTCGGCCCCCCCCCCCCCCCCCCCCCCCCCCCTCACCCACCCTAAAATTTGGCGAGTAAAGATAGTTTTGCTCAAAAATCACCAGAACGCAGCAAAATGGGGTGTAGATATCAACAATATTCCGAATGGCATACAGCCGGACACACATGGCAGTATCGACGAACAAACGGTGCTAGTTCGAAAATATAGTAAACTATTTCAATTTAAGAAGCCCCCAACTGGATCCGCCCCTGCTCATGTAGCCTGATAGCGATCTATATAATACAGGCCCGTAGCCAGGGGGAGGGGGGTCGGAGCGGTCGGACGACCCCCCCCCCCCCCGGCCAGCCTAGCCTAGCCTCGAGGTCAACTTTTTTTGGGCCTTCGAAACGACCCCCCCCCCCCCCTTCAAACAGGTCTGGCTACGGGCCTGTAATAATATATTGGCTGTTAGAAGCATGGCGGGTGTTTCATTGATGGAATGGCGAACTGTGCAGATCCTGATCAGACTGATCTGGATCTACGCTGGTCGCAAAACATATAACCACATTTCTCCAGTCTATCACTCTATGTATTTCATGTTCCCACACACATTTTGCAATAATAATCTCGCAACTTTCCGTGTTCTTGGATACGGAGGTCGAATATGGATCATTAGGACATGCATTTGCATTTTGCAGAGATAGACATTTTATTAAATGTTTAGGTTGATATAATTATTTTGTTGTGTTCAAAGTATGTCTAAGTATGGCCGTAGAACAGGTGATAACATAATCAATGCTTATGACCCAGATCTAATTATATTAGACATCTATAGAAAGTTGCCTTATTTGGCTCTCGTCCCAAATGGGCGTGGCCTCTCGATCAGCTGTAACTCGGCTCACCTCCCACAACTGTGTATTTCGGACGATCTCGGAACTTTTCCCCAATCGATAATTACCTGCCTGCAGCACCGACTGCCAGGCGGCTGCTCACGGTATCAGCCGAGCTTTTGCGAAAGTTAATTGCTTTCACTTTCGCTGTTTTATACCTGAGACCTGTTCGGCTGATCAACGCTAAATAGCGATTCACGACTGTTAAAATAAATCACAAAATCAATACCCAAAAGGCCACACAGACAAGAGATCAACATGAATGAATGAGATTTACAACTTTGTGTTTACGCATCACAGGTGAGCTTCGCTCTACTTGGGACGTACCCAAAGAAAAAGGTCAAATGTGACGTCACGAACTGCGTAGTAATATAATTAGGAAATGCAAAACAATTTCTGCCGAATTTAATCTTGAAGTACTAGTTTTTATTGTCAATTTATAATTTTTTTATTATATACTAATTATTGTATATGAATAATAATAGCTGATGTGTCGGATTCAACAGTAATTTAAAGAATATACATGTTGGAACTACTTTTAGATCGTAATGATAAAGCACCTGCTGGCAGTAAACAAACCCAATTTTCGTAAAAAGTTTCAATGGTGTCCAATAATTTTACAAGTTACTCAGGATTTTTCGGGATTTACTCTTCATTCCTTTCCAAGTGTGAGGGTAAAGTATACAGCAAAGCGATCCGTGTTTCGACTAGCTAATTTAAGTCGGTAAAAGCAGCCAAAATGGCTGATCGGACGGAGAGATTGGGGGAACGATTGGGCTCGCAAGTTGTGCACGTCCGTGAAAACAGTGACCATGAATTGGAAGCCTTGTTCAAGGTAGCTATGAATCCACAGGACTCGCCGGGAAACCTTCAAGTTCCACTACGGATGCGCAATCTTCCAGCTTCATTTTTTAAACCTCCCGAACCTCAGAAAGCACAAACCCAGCACAGCCGGGAGGGCAGTACAGACTCCACTGGTTACGTAAACTCGCCCCAAAACGGCAGCATACAAACGATTCACACCCGGGCTCATTCGTCCCCGGCCCAGTTACAAGGACCATTGACTGCTCTTTCCCCACCGCAGCATGTTCGACAACATTCATGTGATTTACTCGACGAACAACCGCTGCCACCCGGATGGGAAATGGCGAAAACTCCACAAGGACAGAGATATTTTTTAAAGTAAGCACATTTTTGTCATCTACCACTATCGAGTCGTCAACGTAGTGTACTGGTAGGCGACCCATTTTTCATCCGTACCCATTTTACCGGACACCCTCGTAAACACTTAATTCTGCGTTTTCATACAAGATTTTTGTTCCTGGTCATTAAGGTGGTCATTTCCAGTTGTCGGGTGTGAAGATTTCCGAGAAAAATTAGTAAAACTATTAAATTGAACTGTTTTCATACCTGCCAACTTCTGTTGACACGGTCTGTATGACGTGGAACTTGATTATCGGGACCGGGCGCTTGTGTTGAAAAGAGCCAAAGCGTACAGAATAAAGGAATTAACAGTATCTTCGAAGTAATACATGCAATAATTGCTATCATTTGATCAATACCATACAGTATTAATTACTTTCACTGTAATTTTGCAGTTTTAGCTGAACAAAAAGTAAATATCGCGGAAAATCCTAGTGTCCTTAAAAATGGATCTCCTGTATTTTAATTGGCCTTTTAATTACCCCTTTTCGAGCCCCATTGTCAGCAGTTACCTCCAACTATACTAATGAATTTTATGTTATTCTATGTAAGGCAAGCCGACTTATTGGTTAATGTGGGAAATATCACGGTCAGATGTAAACGTTTAAAATTATTGCGAAAAAACCCAGATTTTTGGCCGGAAATGGGTCGCCTACCAGTATAGTGGTAAATTTGTACCAGCACCATTTTGTACATGGTCATTTTGTTACATATTCGTATCCAGTTACTGGTCATTTGGTACTTTATTTGTGTTAGTATTGAGCTCCGGATACATGTAAGTGACACATATTGAATTGCTATTCCAGTCATACCGAACGCCGACACCTGTCTGACAATCATGTCACTCCACAACTCTCATCCATCAGTGGTATGTCTGACAATCCGTTGGCAGGATGTCTGACAATCAATGTGTGGGATGTATGACGACCCATGTGTGGGATGTCTGACAACCCAACGGTGGGATGTATGACAATCTATAGGTGGGGTGTCTGACAATCTATCGGTGGGGTGTCTGACAATCTATTGGTGGGATGTCTGACAATCCATCTGTGGTATCTCTGACAATCCATTCGTGAGATGTCTGGCAATCCATGTGTGGAATGTATGAAAATCCATCCGTGGGATGTCTGAAAATCCATCCGTGGGATGTCTGTCAATCCATCCATAGGATACATGTATCTGTCAATCCATCCGTAGAGTGTATGACAATCCATCCGTGGGATGTCTGTCAATCCATCCGTGGGTTGTATGACAATCCATCCGTGGGATGTCTGTCAATCCATCCGTGGGGTGTGTGACAATCCATCCGTGGTATGTCTGTCAATCCATCAGTGGGATGTATGACGATCCATCCGTGGGGTGTATGACGATCCATCCATGGGGTGTATGACAATCCATCCGTGGGGTGTGTGACAATCCATCCGTGGGATGTGTGACAATCCATCCGTGGGGTGTATGACAATCCATCCGTGGGGTGTTTGACAATCCATCCGTGGGGTGTGTGACAATCCATCCGTGGGTTGTATGACAATCCATCCGTGGGATGTATGACAATCCATCCGTGGGGTGTATGACAATCCATCCGTGGCATGTCTGTCAATCCATCCGTGGGGTGTGTGACAATCCATCCGTGGGATGTCTGTCAATCCATCTGTGGGGTGTATGACAATCCATCCGTGGGATGTCTGTCAATCCATCTGTGGGATGTATGACAATCCATCTGTGTTATATCTGACAATTCATCCGTGAGATGTGTGGCAATCGATCATCTCCGGCTGTATGTGTAACAATCAACTGTCTGATAATAGAAGGCAATATTGGTGCCAGGGTTGGCAATTTCCCGGGAAATAAGAGTATTTCCCAGGATGGCGGGAAAGTTTATTTAGAGAGAAAAAACATCATTATTTTCTAGACAATTTTCTTCCATATATACAAGTCTATGTAGTATTTGCCAACTGTCTATTTTATTGTATATGAGAACACCCCTCATTACTATAGTAACCTGCCACTAATAAAAGCTGCTTTTGGAATTTTGAGAAAATCCCTGCTGATAACAGGGATAATCCATGTACAGTGTAAGTGTAATTGTTTTACAACTTGACATGACCATATACAGACCATCTGGGTTCTTATTATACAGTATGACACAGAAGGTGTGAGAGAAGCCCTGCAATTAACAGCCTGTTGCAGGCCCGTAGCCAGACCTGTTTGAAGGGGGGTCTAAAAAAGTGGACCTCGAGGCTGGGCGGTGGGGTCGTCCGACCGCTCCGACCCCCCTTGGCTACGGGCCTGTGTTGTCATAGTCTGATGGTTTATTAAAGTATATTAAAGTCTCATCAATGTACATGCAAATAAGTAGACATTAGTAGGCTTTTGGCTAATTTTAACAATTTTAGGTACTGTATCTCATACGTACCATCGTGGCAAATAAGTAATACAAAGGCAAAGCATAAAACAACAGTACATTGTCAGTCATATATAAAACTTGTAAGAGACTATGTGTACATGTATATGCACATCATGCATGCTAAGATCATTTATTCTCATTTCTTGATGCCGAATATTAGTGTTGGAGAAGGTTGACAATTAACAGCCTGTTGTCTAAACATAGTCTGATCAGGATGACGTTGTGAATTGTATCTAGCAGACACTCAGATGCTTCCTAAAAAATGAAGAAGTAATTTACAAAAAAATAATACAACCAAAATATAAATGTCATGGTTGCCAAATATTCCACCTGATGAGTACCCCTAGTTGGGAATGAAACAGATCTATACATTGTAATTAACCCCTCTATCTAATTATTAAGTTGTTGATTGTTTAAGTAACTATTACTGAGCTTGAAACTTAATTTAAATACCTTTAATTATCAAATAATAACATCAAAATTCATATTTCCCGGCCAACCCTGATTGGTGCCTGTGACATCATTGTAGGGAGATTGAAAATTTCCGTCCAACAAATGGCTTTAATTCAGTAAATAATAAGTGAAAAATGTAGCCTTTGTTCACAGGTGGTCTTTATTTGCAGGGTCATTTATATAGTAATTGTGCCATTGGGACAACACAATTGTGGCCTTTACAGCCAGGTGATTGCTATTCGGAGGTGGTCTTTAGCACAGGTTTGACTGTAGTTGGCACATTGGCGTACTTACGTGCATCCTGGTTACCGTATTTGGTATACTATCAAAGCCTCGGCAGATGCGACATGCGGGCCGCAGCCATCTAGTTTTATTGCAGAGGGTCCTCAAAAGACACTATCGCCAACAATATCTGTCTGACAGTATGCTATATCTGTCTGACAATGGGCAATAGCTGTCACAGTCTGACAATATGCTTGACAATAGGCAATAGCTGTTTGACAGTTTGCTATATCTGTCTTCTTACCATGAAAATGAGCAAGAGCTGACTGACAATGGACAATTGATGTGTGGCAATGGGCACTATATGTCTGGCAATGGGCAATATCTGCTCGACAGTGGGCAATAGCTGTCTGGCAACCGGCAATAGCTGTGAGGTAATGGGCAATATCGGATTGACAATGGACAATTGATGTGTGGCAATGGGCAATATATGTCTGGCAATAGCTGCTCGACGGTGGGCAATAGCTGTCTGGCAACTGGCAATAGCTGTGTGGCAATGTGCAATATCTGATTGACAATGGACAATAGCTGTCTGACAGGGGGCAATAGCTGATTTACAATGGACAATAGATGTCTGGCAGTGGGAAATTGCTGTCTAGCAATGGGCAATAGCTGTCTGGCAACTGGCAATAGCTGTCTGGCAACTGGCAATATATGTTTGACAATGTGTGGCAATGGGCAATAGATGTATATCAGTGGGCAATATCTGATTGACAATGGGCAATATCTTATTGACAATGGTCAATAGCTGTCTGGCAACTGGCAATAGCTGTGTGGCAATGGGCAATCAATATGTGGCAATGGGCAATATATTATTGACAATGGGCAATAGCTGATTGACAATGGTCAATAACCGTCTGGTAATGGGCAATAACTGTCTGCCATTGGGCAATAGTTGTGTGGCAATAGTTGTGTGGCAATGGGCAATAGCTGTTTGACAATGGGCAATCACTATGCGGCAATGGGCAATAACTGTCTGGCAATGGGTAATCGCTGCATTTCAATGGACAATCACTGTCGGCAACTGACAATAGCTGTATGGCAATGGACAATATCTGATTGGGCAATAGTCAGTGGACAATAAATGTTTGACAATATGCAATAGCTGTTTGACAATGTGCAATAACTGTTTGACAATATGCAATAGCTGTCTGACAATGGGCAATAGCTGTTTGACAGTGTGTTATATCTGTCTGACAATTTTACTGGCTTATCGTTTTTCAATGGGGTGACTATTTCATTTTTATGAAATAACAACTTTTTACTCATTGGCTCAGAAACAGTAGATAAACACTGTACATGTATATGACTGCTTATCTGTAGCATATTTCACCAACATTGCAAAGTATACTTTCCTAGCAAAGTATACTTTGAGGGAGAAATTTTCAATTTTAGAATAAATTTATTAATTTTTATTATACTGAATTTATTACATTATCACAGCCAATTTTGGCTGTGATAATGTAATAAATTCAGTATAATAATTTTGCATAGTTTTCATCATCAAATATATGCAATCGTTAGTTCTGCATGAAATAATGCATTTCGGAAAAATCAATGATTGCTCCCTCAAAGTATACTTTGCTAGGAAAGTATACTTTGCAATGTTGATGAAATAGGCTACTGGTATTAAGTAATAGTTATAGATCACAATTTTTAATAAATTAATTTCATAGTGAGCGGGAAATTAAATTTATTAAAAATTCAATGTACTTATTGTTTACCAGCCCACTCGCTAAGCTCCGCCCCTAAACATGATTTTGAATTGGTATACTAGTATGTGATTGGCGGTGTGACACATAGTGAGTGCGCATGTGAGTGGTAATATGCTTTGTGTCATGTGAATATAGCGGCTGAACATTTAATTACTAATTTAATAGATATTGGCGAAAGCGTCGCAATATGCGATTAATTGCGACAAAATTCTGTTCTTTCATTGGTCGAGAAACTAGGATAAACAATATGCCATTATTGCTTTAACTCTTTGCATGCTGGGAAACTTGTGGGCTATAAATAGTTTGAAACTAGCAGACAAAAATTCATCATAATGTTTTTGTATTTCTCCACGTAAATATCATGAATATGTCTTGGAATTTCATTAGAATTGAGTCCTGAGGACTCAATTCTAATGAAATTTCAAGATATATTTACAGAGAGAAATAAAACATATACATGTACTCCTAATTCGTTTGACGGACATTTTCGCCGCTAGCATGCAAAGAGTTATACTGAAGAAAAAGTCCCCTATTGTTGAACTCTAGTCATACAGACACTGACCCCCTTCCCTCAAAAGTGAAACTGTATATACATCATGTACATGTGTGTTGGTGGTGTACATGTGTGTTGGTTGTGAACATGTACATGTGTGTTGGTGGTGTACGTGTGCGCTATATATGAATCACTGCACCATATGAAGTTTCAGATTGTGTCTGGGGAGTCAGAGCTCCAGATAGGGTGCGTATTTTACTCACTTATTGTAGCAGAATACGCATTGATTATCAACAGTGTGAGTATACTATACTGACAGCAATGGAAAAAGACGCATTTATTTTCAAATTGAGTAGTGTAAATACTGTGATAAAGTTGAACATTTACTTAGTTGAGCTGCAAAAAAAACACTTTGCTTTTTGCATCTCAACTAAATAATTATTTCACTGTTTTACAGTATAAATAAATGAATATGTAATAATACATTAAAATAAGTGCATGGTTAAATTTGTTTTATGTTTTGATCATTTGTTGCCTATTTAATCATGAGGAAAATCAATAAACCATTAGTAAAAATAAAATATGCATTTAATTTGAAATCATGGGGTACAAATACTCTTTAGACACAAAGCTTATCTGGAGCATTGGGAGTGCTCTATAAATAGCTTGTGGATGTGCTATTTCACTCACTGATCGGTCCAGATTTAACCAACTTGTTTCAAAATAGCTTTTGCAGAGCAGCATGGGACAAACTGGGAATAGTGCATGACAGTAAGTCTGCGCGTTGCCTAGAACCACAGGTTGAAGTAACGGACCGAGGTCTATAAATACATTAAATATGCCTAAAAGCATCCATAAAAGAAAAAAAAATAAGCTAAAAGTTATTGTTTTACTCCCTCTATATACACATATAATTCCAGCACAAAAATATTTACACAATTCCCTAACATTTGATTGGTCCGTAGCAAGTCTCTGTCCAAAATTTATATCCCAGTAAACTCCCATACCGAACTACTTTCCATAACCGTTAAAATAATTCTTAAGAAAACGGAAAATAAACACATTTTCTTGATGAATTTATTTCAAATGCTGGAATTATAAGGAATGAATGGCCTTTTTGTGGAATTTATCGGGGATATAAACTTGGAAAAGTCGCGGGAATACTGGACGAGGCCTTCCGGCCTTCGTCCAGTATTCCCGCGACTTTTCCAAGTTTATACCCCGATAAATTCCACAAAAAGGCCATTCATTCCTATAATACATGATTAGCTTATTTTTGTATACATGTACATGCATACTCCTTGATTTAAAACTGAATGAATATTTTATATGTTCACAAATGAATTATTGAATTTTGTCATGTTGCTAATAAATGATCAAACAATGAAACAATAAAAAAATCTCTTATTTGAGGGGCAAAAAGCAAACTTTCAAGTCGTTAAAATGTGTAAAATATACGAATATGCATCGTATCTGGAGATCTGAATAGGTGAATTTATAATCCCTACTTTCCTCCCTGTGAAAACATGAATTAAATTATATAGTAAGTTACATGTGCATAATGTAACATGATTTAGGGCAGTGTTTGGTTACCAAACATGTCACCCAACAAATGTGAATCAAAGATCCAAACATTTTCAGGCTGTTTAAAGGCACTGTTTCTTAGATATACATGTACATTTTGTACGCAGAATGTGCTGGAACAGATTGTAAAAGTAATTGTATATGTACCCAGAGCTCCAGATAAGCTGCGTATTTGCTTAAATACCCAATTAAAATTGCCAAAAACCCAAATGAAATTAGAATTAGCGAGTATCAAAAAGCAATAAAGATGTTGTGGTACCTTTATCATGCTGAAGAAAACAAGAAACAGACCACAAATATAGCATATTGTTATTCTAATGAAATGCCAAGACATGTTTTCCTTTCAAAGCAAACTATTCAATAATTGCTGTAAGTTGATGTGTAAACAGTAGTGTGATTTTATTTTACCCAATTAACATTTTGAAATACATGTACCCAATTGCTTCAGAAATGATGGAGTGACAATACTCAATTACTAATTCCTTATCTGGAGCTTTGTGTAACGTACCTATGCGTACATGTATGCTGGCCGTACCATCTAGTGTCATTACCATACGTTTTTTCTAAACTATCGAGAGCAAAAAACACAAGTGCCGATATGTCACCAGTGCTCCAGATAAGGAATTAGTAATTGAGTATTTTCACTCAATTATATCTGAAGAAATTGGTTATTTCAATATGTTAATTGGGTAAAATAAAATCACTGTACTGTTTACACATCAACAGACAGCAATTAATGAATAGTTTGCTTCGAAATGAAAACATGTCTTGGCATTTCATTAGAATTGTCTCCAAGGAGACAATTCTAATGAAATACCAAGATGTGTTTTCATGGAAAATAAGAAAATATGCTATATTTGTGGTCTGTTTATTGTTTTCTGTAGCATGATAAAGGTACCACAAATTTGTTATTGCTTTTTGATACTAGCTACTTCTGATTTCAATTGGGTTTTTATACGACCGTTTTTAAAAAACGGTACGTATTATGTTTTACCGCACGGCGGGCAGGCGGGCGGGCGGCTGAAGAAAAAGCGCATAGTTCGTGTACACAACTCCTCCGAAACCGTTCAGTCAATCGATCTGAAACTATACACACATCTTCTACACATATTGAAGATGTGCACCTTGGTGTTTTTATGCCGAAAACATATTTTTGGACAAAATATACATGTTTAGCACAACGCGATGAAGAAATAATGCTATAGACTTTCAAATTCTCATTAATGTTTCTTGCCTTGGTGACAACTTCACATTTCTGCATCTTCGCTGTCTGGCCCATATTCGACGGGCGTGTTTTGTGACTTGCGGCACCCTTGTTGGTAATTTTAATTGGGTATTTACGCAAATACGTAGCTTATCTGGAGCCCTGTGGCACAAAGTTAAACAAGAATACATTGTAAGTCCTAAAACGCGAGAAAATCTATTCTTGGATATGATTTGCATGAACACCTCATAAATATGTTGAGAAATGTGCATAATGATGTTATCTTTCACTCACTCCCACGTTTGATAATAAACATATAAGTCTCACCTCAAATAATTGGACGATCGGGTGAATTTGTGTTTAAATATGTGTTGCCCAGCATAACTACATGTACGTGTACACTGTTGAATGTTGAATGTTCAGTCAGTGGCATATACAGCGCTCCAGATAAGTTTTGTATCTAAAGAGTATTATACCCCCATATTTCAAATTCAATGCCAATTTACTTTTACAAATGTATTATTGATTTTCTTCCTTATTAAATAGGGAGCAAATGATAAAAAAAAATCACTTATTTGAGCTGCAAAAAGCAAACACTGTTTGCTTTTTGCAGCTCAACTAAGTAAATTTTCAACTTTATGACAGTACGTATATTACAGCATTTTCACTACTCAATTTGAAAATCAATGCTTATTTTCACATTGCTGTGAGTATTTTGTACTCCCACTTTTGATAATCAATGCATATTCTGCTAAAATAAGAGCGTCAAATATGCCAATACGCACCTTACCTGGAGCTGTGGGCATACATGTATATATATACATGTACAGGGAATACCAGGCTAGTGTCTTTTTATATCAAGTTTATCAGGCAATGGTTGAAAATGCATAGGATGATAGGGATTCCAAGGCTTGCCAATGCCTGATACGGCCTTATGTTATCAGTCAGTACATATTGGACAAATACAAAGCTTGTTACATGTTAGATACATGTATATATCTACATGTATGATAAATAAGTTTATATCATACATGTCTTCATGTGAACATGGTGCATATAAATGGTTCTCACTCAAATTGTCAGGCATTTAGAAATACGCGTATACATGTCTGCTCGACGAATAGTGAGTGGCAGGCAGGTTTGAGCATACGATAGGTAATTTAACAATTGGGATTCATCCTTACCAGAATCCCCACATAAGTTAGTTTTTTTAGACTGTTGGCCCAGTTATAAACTTCACTTGCCAGACACATTGTTAACACAGTGACAGAATAATTTAAATTTAAATGATTGATGATCCATTTGTCGTGTTTGTCAAACCTGAACTTTCAGTTTGCAACTTTTGTACACATGCGCCTGATTATAATTGCCTCTTTTCTAGGAACTACTTTTACAGCGATCATAGCAAAACCCACAAGTCCCGTTTGTCAGTCACAGCCACATATGGGCCCAGTCTTGAAATTACCTCCCTTATTTACTGTGCTGTGTTGCTTAAATGTATTTGTATGTTGATTTTGAGAAAGTGCTTCATGTATGTTGTGTCTATGATTTTGAAATTACATGTAGTAGCCGAAATGACCCAATATTGCAGGTACATGACTTGTATAAACAAAAAAAAGATAAAACTATTTTACATTTGCTCCAATACCAAGGTGTTTGATCACGTGGTACTAACAACAAGTACCGATTCAAAGTACGTATTATTTTATAGTGTCCTTATTATGTAACATATTTTGATGAAATATTGCGCATCAAACGCATCTTGTTAAGCTGCATTTGGTGGTCTCTGTATTTTCGCCCAAACTTCTGTCGTTTTTGCGAAGAATCGAAATCGATTCTTTGCAAAAACGACATACGTTTGTGCCAAACTCACTAGACCTCCAAATGCAGCTCATGAAGACGCGTTTGCTGCGCCATATTTCATCAAAATCCGTTGCATATTTAGGTAAATATCAAAAGAATACTTACTTTGGAGTGGGCGACGTTGTTGTTGTTGTTGTTGTAACCACGTGATCATACACCTTGAATACTTTTTCAAATCATTTCTGAAACTTTTAGTAGCCAAAAATGCAAAATGTCCATTTCTGAAATATTAGTGGCCAAATGGTTTCTTTAGTAGTCAAATGATTTCTTGTCAATTGGCTACTGAAAGCGCGCCCACTGCACTCCAAAGTATTATTTGATAGGCAACGGATTTTTATAAAATATGGCGCAGCAAACGCATCTTCATGTTGTTGTAACCACGTGATCATACACCTTGAAAGGTGGCTCTCAACACCGAGTAGTGCCAACGTAGAAACGCGATATTTTACGTAAATCACGTTGATTGCAGGGTGGGGGAGCCATATGGGAATGAAGGGGTGGAATGACATGATGAAATATTCAGTAATAATAAGTTCTGCATGTACCGACGACGGTGATTTGTGTTTTGTTTGCTGAAGGCTCATATTCTGATAAATCTTTCTTATCATTTGGTAAACAATGCGAGCCACTCCGTGTGATAACATACCTCAACCTGTGAACCCTGGCATACCTAATACCTATATACTGTTGCGGTATTGACATTTAACAATTTTAATATATTGTCTAACCCATTCATTGCATGCGGAATACACCTTTATGGGTATGAATTTTTTAAATATTTTATTTTTATTATTTCGAAATGGAAGTATATGTTGCGACGGTTCAAATGGTGGTCGTGAGATATACTCCTAAGCACATTTAAAGAAAATATTTATGATTTTTGCCTCACCAATCAAAATGGCATATTGTCAGTATGAAATGGGTTAAATGGGTATGCCTATCCTAAATGTGGTCGCACTTTATTCAGAAATTATTCTTGCACTGGGACAGTCTCGACACTTTCAACACTACAGCCCTGTATAGTGGTGTTTGCAAAAAGTGTAGATCCAGATGAGCCGGCTCGTGACGAGCCGTCTCATCAGGATCTACCCTTTTTGCAAGTACGGTAATTTTCATATACATGTAGTTTAAAAAGAACACACCCTTTTCATAAATAGACCAGCTAGCCTGAAAATAATTTGTGATACCGTATTTAGGGGTGAAACGTTAACAATATTTAATTTTGTCTAATTTACCGCCTATACTCAATGTGGTCAATTATTCCCCTACACAGACTAATGTTTCCACCAGTGGGTGGTTGGTCGGGCGAACGCGACGGCATAAATTAACGGTAGGGGTTCCTCCTTATAGGAATCACAATTTACCTGGTTTGGCCCTCAGGTACGTTTTTATCTTTGGCTCTTTTGTTACCTGGGGTTATTGCCCATTATAAAAGTAGTAAGATTATTACTGATCCTACTGCTTTTGGGAGGGGGCCAAGTTATTCTGGTGTGGCGAGGACCTGGCATCAGATCGGGATTATTCTGATTTCAGGGCTGAATATATTGTTTTTGTATTGTAAATATTCAGTTCTGATTTTGGGATTTCCCCCCATTTGTACATGTACTTGAACATGTACATGTACATGTATTTGTACAGGTAATATATGGGATTTAGTACTAAACCCATTGACCAGGCCTTAAATGACCTTAGCTGTTGATAGGCCGTTAAACCCCAACAAACAAACAAACAAAACTGTAGCATTGGACTTGAATACTATCAGTTGTGGGTTCAATTCTTGTTTCCCGTTTCTAATAAATGGAACAGTCTGAAAAATAACATGGGAGTGCCAATTCCATTTACGCAGGAGTGAAACACAAAAGTCAATTTAACCGAGATTCACTTGCATGTACGTATTATTATCTAGTGACTGGTGTTATACAATTAGAGTGTAGTGAACAGCGACGCACCTAGCCGACTCCTGACCTTTAATCCAATACACATACCCAGTGATCAGGTTGTGGGAAACGTGTATTGTGTACGGCTAGACAACAACACTGGCTTTGATCCAGGCGTGAACACGGCAGCGCTCCAGATAAGTTTTGTGTCTAAAGAGTACATGTACATATACCCCCATATTTCAAATTCAGTGCGTATTTTACTTTTACAAATATATATTAATTTTCTTCCTTTTAAATAGGGAACAAATGATAAAAAAGAAAACAAATTTAAAAATTCACTTAATTGAGCTGCAAATACTTTTTGCAGCTCAACAAAGTAAATTTTCAACTTTATTACATTATTTTCACTACTCAATTTAAAAATCAATGCATATTTTCACATAGCTGTGAGTATTTTGTACTCCCACTTTAGATAATAAATGTGTATACTGCTAAAATAAGTGCGTAAAATACGCCAATACATGGCTTATCTGGAGCTCTGTAGATAACAACACTGGCTTTAATCCAGGTGTGAACACGGTCATTGGCCATTAATCCATTACAGACAGGATACACTTTTAGTAGTATGAACCTTTTGAGAGAAAAATATCCCTATTTTCTTTATATCCTTTCGAAAGTATATGTTGTTACCACTCATTTGAACCGTCTCAACGAGACGGTTCAAATGAGTGGTAACAACATATACCTTTATCAATGAATGAACAAAATAATGAGATTTTTTCAACAAAAATTATCGTATCCTCAGACTGAAATGGGTTAATAGGATGTTCCATGCCAATGTTTCACGCTATTTCATTAATTTTGTTCATTCAAATTAACCCATTCTTCTAAAAGGGTAATCTGTACGACGTTTAAAATTATTAACAAACAGTGGAGATCCTGATGAGACGGCTCGTATAGAGGTCTGTGGTGTTGAAAGGGTTAAAGTGCAAATTTAGGTTCATCTGAAAATCTCAATTAATGGATTTTGTTTGTTTGTTTGTTTATTGGTGTTTAACGGCCTATCAACAGCTAACCTGGTCATGTAAGGCCGGTTTTAACCTGCTGCATTGGGGGGGAAAATCCCAAAATCAGAACGGAATATTTACATCGAGAAAAAATATATTCGGCCCTGAGATTAGAATAACCCATACCGCACCAAAGTCACTTGGCCCCTTCCCCTAAAATAGGATTACGAATAATCGTAATACTTATATAAGGGGTATAACCAGATTCAACTGTCACATACAAAATGCCAAAGACGTATTTGAGAGCCAAACCAGGTCTCTATAGTTGGAATTCCGGTAAGAATGAACCCTGATTGTTAAATTACCCATCACATACGTATACTCCCACCTGCCACCCACCATTTAATGGATTTAATTACAATAATTGCATACAAGAAAACATTGTTAATGTGAAATTTACCGACTATCATAATTTTGCACTTACGAACAGTTTAGTCGTAGGAAGTTTAGTGAAATGGGCCCCTGCTTCCCAGTTACATTCAGTATAGTATAGTTCATTACATTAGAGTTATGATGAGTAGTATTTATGTCCCCTTGATAGCAAGGGCATATAGCGTTGCTCTTAAGGTTCGGTCCGTGTAAATTTACGTGGATAATTTTGTAAGAGTTTCTCCAACATGTAATATCTTCAATATTACGCGAAGGATTATTTTCGCTACTTGGGACACATGAATCACCTGGTCATTTTTTAGCTCACCTGAGCAATGTGTCCGTCCGTCGCCCGTCTGTCCGTGAACATTTTTAAACGTCTTCTACTCGGTAACCATTGGGCCTATAGTCGCCAAACTTCATGGTCATGGTCCTTAGGTAGGGGGATTACAACATTGTTAAATTGACGTCATTACTTAATCCAAGATGGCCGCCATCTAAAAATAGCACAAATTCTTCAAATATCTTCTTCTCAAGAACCGCCAACCGGATTTCGACAAAACATGGTACGAATGATCGATGTACAATGCTCTTTCAAAGTTGTTAAAATGGTGACCCCGGGGTCAAAAATGGGTGTGGCCCGTAGGGTCAAATTGCGGTCAAATTTGTATTCATGGAATCAGGTGAGCGAATTAGGGCCATCATGGCCCTCTTGTTTAATTATATATAATTTAGTCGTGATCGACCATTTTGAGTAAATACCACATGTACATTTTGAACCCTTCACTTCTGGGGGCCGTTTCACTAAACTTCATAGGACTAAAATGTTTGTATGTGCAAAATTACGATACTCTGTAGATTGCACATTAACAATGTTTTCTTGTAAACAATTATTGGATTTACATTTATTGAGCATAGGCTGCATATGCAGCCTATGCTCAATAAATGTAAATCCATCAATTGAAATTTCCAGACGATCCTAAATTTGCACTTACGAACATTTTAGTCGTACAAAGTTTAGTAAAACGGCCCCCTGGAGTCTATTGAAAACCCTGGGGCCCTGTTTCACTAAACTTTGTACGACTAAGAAGTTTGTAAGTGGAAAAGTGATATTTTCAAGAACATTTGCATTGACATGCGATTCTTGCAAATCTTTTGTGTATCTGTTCGCATTTAACACATTAAACATGTTAAAGACGGGATACAATTATAGTAGTATGAAACTTTTCTTTATTTCATCTCGAAATTATATGTTGTTACCACTCATTTGAACTGTCTCGACAAATGAGTGGTAACAACATATACCTTTACGGAGAAATAAACAAAATGATGAGATGAAATTAATAATCTGTAAAATTGTGTGGAAATTCTTAGCAGTTACAATGGAGAAACACAATCAAATTCATATAAATCTTTCTTATGAACAATTCTAGTGTACAAAGTTTAGTCAAACGGGGCCCCAGATGTGCATTTCATTGCTTTCCTTTGGCGGAACTGGAGACATTCAGTCAGATGTATAATTATAACATGAATGCACTGTGCAATATCTGGAGCATGTCCAGACAGATACACCTCAGAGTTGATGGTGAAAACACACTTGATGTTGGTTGTAAATGCAGTAAACACCATCTATTTTACAATGTTGGGGGTTGTAGCACAGCAGGTAAAGTTACTTAACGAGATTAACACAAATGGGCCGTCGACTGAAAAATGGGTACCTATGTGAATATGTGCGACCAGCGTATCCCCAGATCAGCACAGTCTGATCAGGCCTACGCTGTTCGATGTTCAGTCAGGGATGGGCTGTGGCCTAGCGGTTAGAACACCTGGGGCCCGTTTCACTAAACTTTGTATGACTAAAATGTTCATAAGTGCAAAATTATGATAGTCTCTAAATTTCACGTTAACACTGTTTTCTTGTAAACAATTTAATAATGGATTTATATTTATTGAACATAGGCTGCGCAGCCTATGTTCAATAAATGTAAATCCATCAATTGATTTTTTCAGACGATCCTAAATTTGCACTTACAAATATTTTAGTCGTACAAAGTTTAGTGCAACGGGCCTCTGGGCCTCTGACTTCCAATCCGGACGTTGTGGGTTCAAACCTAGCATACTGTCTTGACATTTCATTAGAATGGTCTCCTTGTACAGGTAATAAATGGGATTTAGTACTAAACCCATTGACCCAGCCTTAAATGACCTTAGCTGTTGATAGGCTATTGAACCCCAACAAACAAACAAACTACTAATAAACTAGGAGAAGTGTATTAAGCTCGCGTCTGTGATTACGAGTGATGTATCATACTGGCAGTCGCCCAATGATTGGGAAAACACTGGTCACAGTTTGCCACCGTATCGCGAGGTGTTCATGAAACACTCTTGAAGAGAAAATGGGTAACATGATATCACTGTTGTGTCTGTCTGTCTGTCTGTCTGTGTCTCAAACTTTTACAATGTACCGTATTGAACCCTATGTATATCCAAATACATTGTTATTCTGATTAGACCACTACTACCATACTAGTAACCCTAACTATTGGTACTCTCATTGTTGTGAGGAAACCATATAGAGAATAGTAGGTTAGTGCCGTGAATGGGAAAAAATATCCGACAAGGCTCTAGTATTTCTTTATTTCTCATCAGAAGTATATGTTGTGACCACTCATTTGAACCGTCTCGCCGAGACGGTTCAAATGAGTGGTCACAACATATACTTTGGTTCAGAAATAAGGAAAATAGATAGAGACTAGTAGGTTAGTGCCGTGAATGGGAAAACATATCTGGCAAGGCTCAGGAAACGGGATGGGCGAGGCTCTGCCGAGCACATCACGTTTCCGTGCCGCGCCAGATATTTCTTCCCATTCACGGCACTAACCTACTATTCTATTTATCCTGTCAACACCTACAAATGGCTGTAAAATGCAAAGATTGTATTGACTGGATATCAAAAATGTTTCACTGCACCGTGTTTCACAGCACATACGCACTGTGTTGACGGGATAAATATAGTTTTATATGTTTCCCCAAATAATTGGTGTCTGAATATTTAGGGTTATTATGGTAACTCATTTCATGCTGAGGCTACGCCATTATTTTTTTGCGGAAAATCCTAAATATTTTCCTTCTATGCGCTCAGAAGTATATGTCGTGACCACCATTTGACGGTTCAAATGAGTGGTCACAACATATACTAATTTCATTGAGAAATAACAAAAATAAAAATAAAATATTTAATAAATTTCATACCCCATAAAGGTTCACCTCTTCCAAAAGGAATGGGTTTTAAAACCATCACTGTATGTGCCTCAGCTGATGTCTCCCATAGTCAATATGTTTTGTTCATGCAGTGCAAATGACATATACCAGGCCCGTATAGTGAATAAAATAATGCCACGGCTGAGCAAAAAAATCCCTCCCCCATGTGTACAGGTACATGTAATATATGGGATTTAGTACTATAAACCCATTGACCCGGCCTTAAATGACCTCTAAGCTGTTGATAGGCTGTTAAACCACAACAAACAAGTGGGTGGTGGTCGGGTGAATGAGACCCTCGGGTACGTTTTTATCTTTGGCTCTTCAGTTACCTGGGAGTTGAATTGGCTCTAGAACGCAGGAAACACCATTTTGAGCGTCTATGTTGAATTTTTTCACTTAACTTCGTACTAAATGTTCGTAAGTGCAAATTTAGGATCGTCTGGAAATTTTAATAGATGGATTTACATTTACTGAGCACAGGCTGCATATGCAGCCTGTGCTCAATAAATGTAAATCCAATAATTATAAGCATATACCGTAGTTAATGTGAAATTTACAGACTATTAGAATTTTGCACTTATAAGCATTTTAGTTGTACGAAGTTTAGTGAAACGGCCCCCCAGATTCCTGTGCTTGCTACAACAGTATTCACTATAATATTGATAGCTGCAATATTTCACCTCCGATTTCTTATCTCGAGAGCACAGGTGGAAGACTCGGACATATGACACCAAAAAAATGCCTATTAAAAAAATCCCATTACCTCACCCACTTGGTCTGAGACGTACACTACCATATTATATTTATAAAGGTGGGTAACAATATGGCTATTATAGAAAGAGCCCTCTCTTTTCCGATTCGCACGAACACAATAAACATCGATTAAATGTATGAAATATGTCTCTGGCAATCGATAAAGGTATTAGGTGTGTGAATATACTCACTTCAAATCGCTGTTTCCAGCATTTATTCAGTTATTCGCATTTTGTATAACCCATCCAAAGCGAAATTTGTGTGTACGAAAGAATCTCACACAGAATCGGAGGCCGTCCGGCGTGGATTATCGGTCATATTTGGCCGATAGCTGATCGCCAGCTGAAACTAAAGTCGTGCACCGTGACAATATACATTACAAACTCCAACCATACAAAGTTCGTCCAATTGTGATCGTTCACCGATCTAAAAAACACTTTTTTGTCTAATTTCGTTCATTATCTGGAACAGGGTCAATGCACCATCTTCCATAATACAAGCACCGAAGCATCTATGTAAGAACATCTCTGATTGGCTAAACCTAAAAATAGACGCGAGGACTTTCCCTTTTCAGGGTTTCCGGAAGACATAATCTGATAGTACGCGAATCATGAATGAAAGCCAATGAAATTGAAATTAGAAAAAAATGTTTTTTAGATCGGTGAACGATCACAATTGGACAAACTTTGTATGGTTGGAGTTTCTAATTTATATGGTCATGGTGCACGACTTTAATTTGAGCTGGCGATCAGCTATCGGCCAAATATGACCGATAATCCACGCTGGACGGCCTCCGATTCTGTGTGAGATTCTTTCGTACACGCAAATTTTGCTTTGGATGGGGTATACAAAATGCGAATAAATGCTGGAAACAGCGATTTGAAGTGTGTATAATCACACACCTATTACCTTTATCGATTGCCAGAGACATATTTCATACATTTAATCGATGTTTATTGTGTTCGTGTGAATTGGAAAAGAGAGGGCTCTTTCTATAATAGCCATATTGTTACCCACCTTTATAAATAGAATATGGTAGTGTACGAGACCAAGTGGGTGGGGTAATGGGATTTTTTTTAATAGGCATTTTTTTGGTGTCATATATCCGAGTCTTCCACCTGTGCTCTCGAGAGGTTAGAAACTGGGTAGCAATTTTCTTTCTATATTATGGAATGTGCTAGCTGACAAATGTACTTGCAGATTGTTCTAAAAGCCGGGGAAACATTGGTAGATGGAGTCTAGAACTCCACCATTATGCAGATATATTGTACATGTATATGTAGAACTGGGCATGAAACAATAACTTCACAGTATTTCCATCCCACTGGTCTCAATATAAAATGGTGGGTGGTGGTCGGGCGAACGTGAAGGCGTAAATTAACAGTAGGGGTTCCTCCTTATAGGAATCACGATTTGCCTGGTTTGGCCCTCGAGCACGTTTTTATCTTTGGCTCTTTTGTTACCTGGGAGTTGAATTGGGTTATTACCCATTATAAAAGTAGTAAGATTATTACTGATCCTACTGTTTTTGGGAGGGGCCAAGTGATTCTGGTGTGGCGAGGACCTGGCATCAGATCAGGATTATTCTGATTTCAGGGCTGAATATATAGTTTTGTTATTGTAAATATTCAGTTCTGATTTTGGGATTATCCCCCCATTTGTACATGTACTTGAACATCATGTTACATGTACTTGTACGGGTAATATATGGGATTTAGTACTGAACCCATTGACCCGGCCTTAAATGACCTTATCTGTTGATAGGCCGTTAAACCCCAACAAACCAACAAACAAACAGAGCTAGTTTACATGTAGATTTGCATGTACACGTATGCTGGCACAGCATATCTACCCAGGATCACTTCCAAAGGTGTTCTGAGGTCGTTCACCCAAGTCTCAGTATGGCACAGTTTGGTAGAATGGGGCTTATGGCCATTGCGACCATTGTACACCCAGATTAACCTGCACATTTTTGCAGTATGTGACACATTTTGATCATTGCAGACCCAGATCAGACTGCACATCCGTCAATGAAAAAACGTAAGTCCTGCTTCCACGGCCGTAGATACCAGCTCGGCAGTCACGGCGTGCTGTGGCACTATTTTGGCTCTAGAACGCAGGAAACACCATTTTGAGGGTCTATGTTGAATTTGTTCACTCAACTTCGTACGAAATGTTCGTAAGTGCAAATTTAGGATCGTCTGGAAATTTTAATTGATGGATTTACATTTATTGAGCACAGGCTGCATATGCAGCCTGTGCTCAATAAATGTAAATCCAATAATTATAAGCATATACCGTAGTTAATGTGAAATTTACAGACTATTAGAATTTTGCACTTACAAACATTTTAGTCGTACAAAGTTTAGTGAAACGGCCCCCCAGATTCCTGTGCTTGCTACAAACAGTATGGACTATTATTGATAGCTGCAATATTTCACCTCCGATTTCTTATCGCGAGAGGTGAGAAGCTCCGGCGTAGCAATTTTCTTTCTATATTATGGAGTGTGCTAGCAGGGGAAAATAAAAAAATCGCCACTTCAAAAAATTGGCGATAAAATCTTCTTTTTTTTTTCTTCAGAAAATTGTAATTTTTTATCGCCAATTGCGAAAGTGGCGATCGCCAGCGGAATCCCTGTGCTAGCTGACAAATGTACTTGCAGATTGTTCTAAAAGCCTGCGAAACATTGGTAGATGGAGTCTAGAACTCCACCATTATGCATTACTTTGGCAATTGGCAATAAAAATAAACAATTGGCGATAAAAAATTATAATTTTCGAAAATAAATAAAAAAAAAAAAAAATTATTCTGATTTCAGGGCTGAATATATAGTTTTTTTGTCTCGCCCGCGAAGCGGAAAGCGTGACATAGGTTTTGCTTTTCCGGAGTCGTCGGCGGCGGCGGCGGCGGCGGCGTCGGCGTCGGCGGCGGCACGGTCGGCGGCGGCGGCGGCGGCGGCGGCGGCGTCATCATTCAGTGTTAAGTTTTCGTGTTACGGTCATTGTTCAATGTTAAGTTTTTGTGTTACGGTCATTACTTCAACACCTTATCAGCTAGTCATCAAACTTTATACATACCTTTACTATGATATGTAGATGAATATAGGACTATTAAAAAAAAATCCGAGCTCCAGGGTCAAGGTCAAACTCTCTTTCTTTCTATGCTACAAACTGAACATTAATGCATGAAGACCCGTTTTCTCGTGTGCTCTGTACACCTTACCTGTAGAGAGAACAATAGCTTTCTCCGTTCAACAATAGTGACTGGGAGAACCATTCACCTGTGCATGTGCTAGCATGTGCAAATGTCCAGACTTGACCACTAACTGACCACTACCTTACTACAGGTAGTTATACCCCCCCGCAATGAGTTGTGGGGGGGGTATACTGGAGTCAGGTTGTCTGTCCGTGCGTCCGTGCGTCCTAAACTTAACATCAGAGAAATATTGTTATAACTTCTATTTCCTTCATCTAAAATGCTTAATATTTCACACATGCATTCCTGTAAGGCTCTACTACCATGCTGTGCCAAATCCACGACCGTCCAACCCCCGCTGATCCCAAGGTCAAGGTCAAATACTTAGTCTCTTTAAAAAAACTTAACATCAGAGAAATAAGTTATAACTGATCCCAAGGTCAAGGTCAAATACTTAGTCTCTTTACAAAACTTAACATCACAGAAATATTGTTATAACTTCTATTTCCTTCATCTAAAATGCTTAATATTTCACACATGCATTCCTGTAAGGCTCTACTACCATGCTGTGCCAAATCCACGACCGTCAAACCCCCGCTGATCCCAAGGTCAAGGTCAAATACTTAGTCTCTTTAAAAAAACTTAACATCAGAGAAATAAGTTATAACTTCTATTTCCTTCATTGAAAATTCTTAATATTTCACTTGTGCATTCCTCTAAGGTTGTACTATCATGCTGTGACTAATCTACGACCGTCCAACCCCCGCTGATCCCAAGGTCAAGGTCAAATACTTAGTCTCTTTAAAAAAACTTAACATCAGAGAAATAAGTTATAACTTCTATTTCCTTCATTGAAAATTCTTAATATTTCACTTGTGCATTCCTCTAAGGCTCTACTATCATGCTGTGACAAATTCCCGCTGATCTCGAGGTCAAGGTCACATACTTAAGTCTCATTACAAAACTTAACATCAGATAAATCAGTTATAACTTCTATTTCCTTGCTCGGATCTGCTTCACATTTCACACACGCATTGCTCCAATGGACCTCTACCACCCTGTGACAAATTCACGTTTATGCCGCTCCCGCTAAGCCCAGGGTCAAGGTCACAAGCCCACACACTTGGAAATTTTTACATATTTTAGGTGGTACCTGGGCCCACACGGGGGGGTATTCCATAAGCCTCGCTTACTGACCAATCTAGTTTATACAGGTAAATTTACATTTCCGTAAACTGTGTTGACAATATATATTTGTGGCAATATGTGGACCTGTGCAGATATGATATGTACATAAATATAGGACTATTAAAAAACAATTCTCGGCTCCAGTAGTGAGCTTCTTTTTTAATTGTTAAACTTTTTTTTTTCCTTTTTTTTGTCTCGCCCGCGAAGCGGACAGCGAGACATAGGTTTTGCTTTTCCGCGTCGGCGGCGGCGTCATCATTCAATGTTAAGTTTTCATGTTACAGTCATTACTTCAACACCTTATCAGCTACAGTCATCAAACTTTATACATACCTTTAATATGATATGTAGATGAATATAGGACTATTAAAAAAAAAAATTCCAGGGTCAAGGTCAAACTCTCTTTCTATGCTACAAACTGAACATTAATGCATGAAGACCCGTTTTCTCGTGTGCTCTGTACACCTTACCTGTAGAGAGAATAGCCTTCTCCAGTTGAACACTTGTGCATGTGCAAGCATGTGCAAATGTCCAGACTGACCACTAACTCCAGGTAAATTATTACAGGTAATTTATACAGGTAAATTACATTTCCGTAAACTGTTGACAATATTGTGGCAATATGTGGACCTGTGCAGATATGATATGTAGATAAATATAGGACTATTAAAAAAAATTCTGGGCTCCATGGCAGTAGCGAGCATTATTTTTGTTAATTTTTAAACTTTTTATTTTAATTTTTTTTCCAAATTCTTTTTCAATTTTTATACGACCATGTACGTATTATGTTTTACCGCACGGCGGGCGGGTGGGCGGCGAGCGGGCGGCTGAAGAAAAAGCGCATAGTTTGTGTACACAACTCCTCCGAAACCGTTCAGTCGATCGATCTGAAACTATACACGTCTTCTACATATATTGAAGATGTGCACCTTGGTGTTTTTATGCCGAAAAAATATTTTTTAACAAAAATATCACCTTTTTAACTTAGCCATTTTTTCTACATTTTTCTATACAGTTCTATATACGGTACAGAGTTTGTGTACACAACTCCTCCGAAACCGTTCAGTTGATCGTTCTGAAACCATGCACACGTCTTCTACACATATTTAAGATGTGCACCTTGGTGTTTTTATGGCGAAAAAATATTTTTTAACAAAAATATCACCTTTTTAACTTAGCCATTTTTTCTACATTATTGTATCCAATTCCCTATCATTTCTACTTACACTTAGAGTCGCGACACTTTACAGGAATACTGGTCATCGTGTGAAATTGCGCACCTGGGGTTTTAGATGCGGATTCATCCAGTATTCACGGAGTTATGGCCCTTGACTTAGTGAAAAGTGGGGATATTCAACTTGTGTCGCGCGTATCTTCAAAAGTATGCAGGAAATACAAGATAGCACATATATGCTGTTGCTGCCTTAAATTCTACTTTTCCAAGTCCTGATAACATGCAGTGGTGGTATTGGGGGGAGACATATGTTTTTGTCTGAAAAACAATCCTCTAGTTGTATAATATGTTCGGGCGGCGGGACAATGCGAGACATTTGATTCTGCGGAATTCTTGTTTATCACCAATTGTTTATTTTTATCGCCATTTGCGAAAGTGGCGATCGCCAGCGGAATCCCTGTGGTAATAATATATACCTATATGGAGTAATAAACAAAACGCTGCTGGGACGTAAAACCCTTTCACGCATGCGGCTGGTTGGGAGCATGCGAAGGGTACGGTAATATAACAATGGGAGTTGAATCCAGTGACTATTGTGTGGTGAGGACCTGATCAGATTTCTTTTAATTTCAGGGCTAAATTTATATTTTTTCTGTAAATATTCAGTTCTGTAGCCTATTTTCACCAACATTGCAAAGTATACTTTTCTAGCAAAGTATACTTTGAGGGAGTAATCATTTATTTTTCCCGAAAAGCGTTCTGTCATATAGAACTAACGACTGCATATATTTGATGATTAACTGTATGCAGATT
Organism: Conchocele bisecta; assembly: GCA_029237695.1. Taxonomy (NCBI): domain Eukaryota; kingdom Metazoa; phylum Mollusca; class Bivalvia; order Lucinida; family Thyasiridae; genus Conchocele; species Conchocele bisecta. Next base: position 59,928,815 of record CM055278.1, on the reverse strand, counting down.
TATTATGCTGAATTTATTATATTATCACAGCCAAAATGGCTGTGATAATGTAATAAATTCAGTATAATAAAAAATAATAAATTTATCCTAAAATTGAAAATTTATCCCTCAAAGTATACTTTGCTATATAAGTATACTTTGCTATATAAGTATACTTTGCTATATAAGTATACTTTGCTATATAAGTGAAATGTTGGTGAAATATGTAGGCTAATCCGGCCTAAAAGGATGTTAGCAGTTGGCTGGCTGTTAAACAATTATACGTGGCTGTGACTGGAGAAATGGGGCTTATACGTTTTATGACCAGTGTAGATCCCAATCAGCCTCAGTCTGATCAGGATCTGCACCATTCGCCAATCCATCAATGACAGAGTGCGCTATTTGATCCGGAGCTGCACTGGTCACAAATATCATAAGCCCCATTTCCCCAGTCACAGACTGGAATAATAAAGAAACATTGCATTGTTTTCCAGTCACATGATGCAGATCACGACGTGGCAGGACCCACGAAAGGCCAACTTCAGCCTGGCAAACGCGAGCATGAACGGGGCCACGAGTCCGCAGCAGTCGCTCCAACACTCGCCGAACGTGTCGATGCAGAGCCTGCAGAACAACGCGCAGCCGATGGTGATGCCCGCGGGCTGGGAGCAGGCACAGACGCCTGAGGGCGAGGTCTATTACATCAACCACGTGGAGCGCACCACCAGCTGGTTCGACCCCCGACTCCGTAAGTAGCTTTCTCGTTGAAGGTAATCAGGGATTCCGCTGGGGAAAATAAAAAAATCGCCACTTCAAAAAAAATAAAACAATTGGTGATAAAAAATTGTAATTTTTATCGCCAATTGTAATTTTTTATCGCCAATTGTTTATTTTTATCGCCAATTGCTAAAGTGGCGATCGCCAGCGGAATCCCTGGGTAATAGAGGGCATGATGGTTGTTTGTTGAACATATGTACATGTACAATTAATAGAGGACCTGATGGTTGGTTCTGATGAAGATAATATCGGCCTGGTTCGAGCCTCATTAATATCCTGGGCACAATACAAGTTTACCTTTTACTACTGAACATAAACACTGTAGATCCAGATGATTTGAGAAAAAATACTGTCATATACCTTCCATACTTTTGGATTTCTGCTGGGTTTTTTAAATCTGCAAATTCCAATCCAAAAATCAGTATTGACCCTTAGACCGCTATCTTAATTTTTTTGTCGTCTTTTCTATTTTCCATTTTTGTCATCAAAACATGCTTTGACAGTACTTTAGAATTCTTTACAACATGCTTTGTGAGCACTTCAGAATCATATCTATTGGAACTGATTCTGAAGTGCTTTCAAAACATGTTTTTTATTGAGAAATAAGGCAAGATATTAAAGCAACAGCGGACGACAATTGTTGTGAGTAGCGGTCTAAGGGTTATACCAACTCCTGGTTACATGTACATTGTACAGTGGAACCCCTATAAACCAGACACCATGAAAACAACTGTGATCTCATTTTTGATGAGTTTCTTGGTGATTTATCTCCGGTGATAATGTCTGTTCGTGATCGCATACAGTAGCACACAACTATGGCACAGAATGATCGAATGCCTGATTTACAGTGAAATCTCTCTAAGCCGGACGCCCTGGGGAACTCCCAGGGTGTCCGGTTTAGAGAAGTTTCACTCTATACCCACTACATGTTGTTGGAACACAAAGTTTCAGGTGTTTTTAGTAGGCAAATTACTACCAGAAAGCAGTTTACTGAGACAAATAGGACAGGACAGTACATGTAGTTTCAAACTTCAAAAATCTGTAATCCTGAAACATGTGAAATAATCATAATTTTCATTATAAATAAAAAATAGTTGAACATTTTCATGAATATCGTACTACATGTATAATGGTAAATGCTGAGAATTTATTTTCAGAGTCCTCTCCGACCCACAGAACCACTTACATGTTTCCCAGCCTTGGTATCGAAAGCCAATTGTATTCTCTATGTCCCACAGCGATGACCATGCAGAGGTTACAAGTGCGATCGCCACCGCAGCCTGATCAAACACAGCCCCCCGTCCTCTCGACAGCCCCACCCGGCCAGCCTCCCCAGATGCCCGCGCCCCCGCCCCAACAACGCCAGCAGCAGCAGTCCGCCCTCCAGAAACTCCAGATGGAGAAGGAGATTCTACGCAAGCGACAGGAGGAGCTCAGTCGCCAGGTATGTACACAATACCAGGCAAGGCTAGCAGGGATTCCGCTGGGGAAAATACAAAAATCTCCACTTCAAAAAATAATCAAAAGAAAAAAAGAATAACCAATAGGATAAAAATAAACAATTGGCGATAAAAAATTACAATTTTCGAAAAAAAAAATTTTTTTTTTTTTTTTTTTTTTTTTTTCGAAAATTGTAATTTGTTATCGCCAATTGCGAAAGTGGCGATCGCCAGCTGAATCCCTGGCTAGGAAACGTGTAGAAATTCCGAGTCTGATAAACTTGATATCAAACAGAGGAGCTGAGTCACCAGGTACATACAAAATACCAGCAAAGTCTTTGTATCAAGTCAGTCGGGCAAGGCTAGGAAACACATAGGACTTCCTACCGTTTTTTGGCAGAGCCAACAAGTCTGATAAACTTTATATCAAAAGGGGCTGAGTTGCCAGGTACATAGACAATACCAGCAGTATCAAGTCAATAAGGCAAGGCTAGGTACCAGAGCTCCAGTTAAGGTGCGTAATTGGGACCAAATTTTCTGGGTATTTTTCTTATTTCTTCACGAAAAATGGTAAGTTGGGATTGCTTTAGAATCATCTCATCGAGACGATTCTAAAGCACTCCCAACTTGCCAATTTTGGCGAAGAAATAACGAAAGTCTCCCCAAAGTTACGCACCTTAACTGCAGCTCTGAGGTACATTTCTGTCTGCATATTGTGTTTCTGCGTAAAGGAGGTAAGACCCCAATCAATCGTGATAAATTAATTAACTTAATTGATTTCCCCGAATAGGAAATGGCGTTACGTAACCCTGCAGCGAGCCATCCGGCTACGAACGCAGCAGACACGTCCAGCGAGATGACGACAGTCACGGACCCGTTCCTGGGACAGAGCAATACGCCCAACGACCTGCACGCGCGACAGGAGAGTGCAGACAGTGGACTAGGTAAGGGTGAGGCCATCGTTTCATTGTTCATCCCTCGGCCACCGTCTGACAAAGTGCCTTACGATGTTTGTAACAGCCTTAGGTCGCCATATAATGATCTATACCGGACCCCATAGATGTGGGAAGCGTAAATTGTCGTCTATTGTTGTTTTATATTTGTCTTCTTTCTCAATAAAGGCATGGTTTGACAGCATTTTAGAATCAATTCCATGGTTTTGATGAGAAAAATGTAAAATAACAGTAGACGACGAAATTTAATTCAGCATTGGAAAGGTTTAACTCTTTGAACCCGATCTACATTTTTTTTAAATTAATTTTCTTTCTGTTTTTGAGAACAAAAAATACCCCCTCATTTTGTGATATTTGGATTGGCTGCAAAATTAGCATATCAAAATCCAGTCCAGTTACTTAGGGGTGAAAGGGTTAACCCAATTGCATGTTGAAAGTGACCAGCATGGCCCCAGATCAGGCTGCACTATCGGAAACTATTGACCATTCTTCATATGTGGCTCTGACTGGAGAAATGGGATTTGTGACCAGTGCATGCAACTCCAAGAGCACACTCCGGTAGCCCGATAATGATCTGTATTGCTTCTTAGACGCACGACGAGTGTTCCATTGATGAAATGGCGAACAGTGCAGATCCTGATCAGACTGTGCGGATGCACAGGCTGATCTGGATCTACACTGGTCGCAAAACGCATAAGTACTCTAACGATCGGGATTCATCCTTACCAGTATCCCAAAAGGAGACCTGGGGCCCGTTTCACTAAACTTTGTGCGACTAAAATGTTCGTAAGTGCAAAATTATGATAGTCTATAAATTTCGCATTAATAATATTTTATTGAAAACAATTATTGGATTTAAATTTATTGAGCATAGGCTGCATATGCAGCCTATGCTCAATAAATGTAAATCCATAAATTGAAATTTCCAGACGATCTTAAATTTGCACTTACGAACATTTTAGTCGTACGAAGTTTAGTGAAACGGGCCCCTGGTTTGTCCCTCCGGTATGTCTTTGACATTCTTGTATGTGATGGTTTAATCTGGTTCATCTGGTGCGGATGCACAGTCTGATCTGGATCTACACTGGTAAAAAAACCCATAAGCGCCATGTCTCCAGTCACAGCCACATATTGTTAACCAATCTGCAATTCTTACAAACATGATAAGGACCATTTTGTCAGACTGTGACCGATCTCTCATGTGTCACTCTGCCCAACTGTCTGATAAGGTGCATGATCACGTGGTTACAACAACAACAACAATTACTGAAACTTTCAGAAGCGCCTCCGATTCAAAGTGCATATTCTTTTATTTTCTCCTTATTATGTAACGGATTTTGATGAATGTTAGGCTGCATTTGGTGGTCTCGGTACTTTGGCTCAAACTTCTGTCGTTTTTTTGCGAAGAATCGATTTCCGTGTTTACTGAAATTGATTCTTCGCAAAAACGACATAAGTATGTGCCGAACTCCCGGGACCACCAAATGCAGCTCATGAAGACGCGTTTGTTGTGCCATATTTCATCAATATCCGTTGCATGTTGATAATATCGAATAATATTTACTTTGGAGTGGGCGCGCTGTCAATACTTTCAGCCATTGTTGTTGTTTTTGTAATCACGTGATCATGCACCTTGTTTGTATACTACACTCGCACATGTATATCTGACAAACCATAGTCATCTATATGAGACGAGCCATGTGATTTTTTACAGAGAAATATCCACATAAACAGTGATATTTTCTGTAAATGAAACCCCATTATATCACTGTACTGCAATGTTAGGTCATGAAAATGTACTTTAGATATTGCCGCGTCAGAAAAATCGCTGCGCGTCGAGCATTTTATCGTCATGGATAAATTAAATTGTACGGTAAATCTCCACTTCATCAATAAAAAACACTACCATGCAAAAATATGTTAAATCCAATCATGCCTGGTGATTTTTTACGTCTAAAGAGGTTATTGTAACTTTATAAAACATAATTATGTGCATCTGGAGACTTCAAAAAGAGACGAACATCTCTAGAAAAAAAATCTAAAAAATATCCGTCACATTCCGCAAACCCCGTGTATGAGAAGCAAAGTACTTTTTTTATGTAAATATTGTTGACTTTCCGCTATAAAGGTATATGCTGAGATTGATCTTCAAGTCATTTAACAGTAGCCTATTTCACCAACATTGCAAAGTATACTTATCTGGCAAAGTATACTTTGAGGGAGGAAATTTTCAATTTAAGGATAAATTTATTAATTTTATTATAGATAAATAATAATAATTCTGCATACTTTTAATCATCAAATATATGCAGTCGTTAGTTCTATATGAAATAATGCATTTCAGGAAAAATAAATGATTACTCCCTCAAAGTATACTTTGCTAGATAAGTATACTTTGCAATTTTGATGAAATCGGCTACAGCTGTCCTTATAACACAAGCAATGAGTTTTAATACTAGGGCAGACTCGGGTAAGCATGCTTGTCTGCGAGTCTAAAATCATTGTATACAGAGGGGTATGTAGTTTTCGCATTTCCGTTTGATCGTTCATCTGTTTTTCTGCAAATATTCAATTCTGATTTGGGGATTTCCCCCCATTCGTACATGTGTTGTATGGGATTCGACAGTGTTAACCTGGCATAAAATGACCTTAGCTGTTGAATGACTGGCTGTTAAACGCCATTAAATAAAGTTTTGGTTTGTCGGTCCAGGCGGTGAAAAATAATATAATTGAAATGCCATACCTACAGAAACCCATTAGGGCCACTTCACTTGTTTTTAATTTCCATTTATTCAAGATCTTTTCTTGAATTTTCAAGTTCTTTTCTTGAATTTTCAAGATCTTTTCTTCAAAATTCAAGAAAAGATCTTGATAATTCAATATTTCAAGCTGTTTTCTTGAATTTTCAAGATCTTTTCTTGAATTTTCAAGAAAAGATCTTGAAAATTCAAGAAAAGAACTTGAATTTTCAAGAAAAGATCTTGAAAATTCAAGAAAAGAACTTGAAAATTCAAGAAAACACCTTGAAAATTCAAGAAAACATCTCGAAAATTCAAGAAAGTATCTTGAAAATTCAAGAAAACATCTATAAAATTCAAGAAAAGATAAAAAAAAAGTTAAGTGGCCCTAATGGGCTTCCGTACATACCTCAGTAACACTGCTTGATGTCACCATGTTATCTTGTTACATAACCTAACCGCATATTAAACACATGGATTCCTGTAACATTCAGCAGAGATTGTACTTTCACTTTCACTTTCAAAAGTTGCATTAAAACACATGTTTTACTCCGTTTCGACCATGGATTGAAATGCTAATTGTTTATTTGATGTAATTTGTAAATTTGCATATTATCCTGTCTTGGGCTTGAATTGTCTAGCAGGTCCTTTAACCTTTGAACCCGAAAGCCCGCTATAGCGGTTTATGCAAACAGTGCAGATCCAGATGAGCCGACTCGTAATGAGCCGTCGCATCAGGATCTGCACTTTTTGAAAGTAATTTTCATATTTTTGAGAACCAAAAATACCCCCTTTTCATAAATGGACTGTCTGAAAACCATTTTGTGACGATTGGATTGGTTGCAAAATTAACTTATCAAAATCCGTTCCAGTTACTTTAAGACTGAAAGGGTTAAGTGTGGGTTTCATGTATCAGAGGTTCTCACACACTCTATCAGATTTGCTCACACCCTCTGTCCTTACACAGGAGGGATGGGATCGGGGACCAACTTCTTATCAAGAACTCCTGAAGAATTCCTGAGTAACGTCTCCGAGATGGATGCGCAAGATGGAGGTAACATACCCGCAGTGTTTTTATTGCCCATTTTATGGCCACAATTGGGCTTCATCCTCAATTAAAATGACCTTGGCTGTTGACGGGCCTATATACACCATTCACCCATTTCAGTCTAAGAATACGATAATTTTTGTTGAAAAACTCTCATTATTTTGTTTATTCCTCCAGTAAAGTATATGTTATACCGACGGTATATATATACATATACGACGGTGCATATATACCGACGGTTCAAATGAGTGGTAACAGCATATACTTCTGAGATGAATTAAAGAAAGTAGGATTTTCCCCCTAAACAGTTTCATACTACGATAATTGTATCCCGTCTTTAATGGGTTAAATAAGTTCATCCCCAATTCCAAAATACATGAGCTTGTCACATGTTGAGAAATCCCTCCAAAATAATAGTCTTAATTAAATTACTAGTATACTTAACCAATTTCATTCTGTTATACGGGAACACGTTTCACTAAACTTCTTTGGCACCAAGTCGGGTTATTCTAATTTCAGGGGCCTATTTCATCAACATTGCAAAGTATACTTTACTAGCAAAGTATACTTTGAGGGAGTAATCATTTATTTTCCTGAAATGCATTATTTCATATAGAACTAACAAATGCATATATTTCATGATTAAAAGTATGCAGAATTATTATACTGAATTTATTACATTATCACAGCCATTAAATGGCTGTGATAATGTAATAAATTCAGTATAATAAAAATTAATAAATTAAAACAAAAATTGAAAATTTCTCCCTCAAAGTATACTTTGCTACTAAAGTATACTTTGCAATGTTGATGAAATAGGCTACAGGGCTGAGTATGTATTTATTTCCATGTAAATATTCCGTTCTGATTTTGTGATTTTCCCCCCAATGCAGCAGGTTGAATGCGGGAAAATGTTGTCAACTTTGTCAATGTAAACGCTATTCTAAAATTAAATTTTGCATTATGCAAACCTCTTAGTCTTTAGTCTTAGTCTTTTGGGCCCGTTTCACTAAACTTGGTTCGTAACAGGGAAATTGAAATTTAGAATGACATTTGCATTGACTGCCGATTGTGGCAAATCTTTTATGTATGTGTTAACATTTAATAATCTGTAAATATGGCTGAAACATTTTGATCACGTTAATGTGATAATTAAATTAATAAAAATCTTCTTACAAACATTTTTACATTTAATAATCTGTAAATAAGGCTGAAACATTTTGATCACGTTAATGTGATAATTAAATTAATAAAAATCTTCTTACAAACATTTTTACATTTAATAATCTGTAAATATGGCCGAAACATTTTGATCACGTTAATGTGATAATTAAATTAATAAAAATCTTCTTACAAACATTTTTAGCGTGCAAAATTTTGTTAAACGGGCCCCTGCTTCACAGGTATAAAAACCACCATTCATTGTACGAACTATGTTGCAGGACACCGACAAAGCGACTTCACCAACATGGACATGGGTAACATGGAAGGCACGGAGCACACAAATATGGATAGTGACGACCTTGTTCCCAGTCTCCAGGTCAGTACGAAGGTCACGGGGTCATGATCATACCAACGCTGTACTTGTACAGGTAATATATGGGATTTAGTACTAAACCCATTGACCCGGCCTTAAATGACCTTGATAGGCCATTAAACCCCAACAAACAAACAAACATAATTCCGCAACGTACATCCAGTTAACATTTTCTGAATAAAATAGTGTATTCGGAAACCCAAAACAAATTATATCCAAATAATTCCAGCACAAAAATATTTACACAATTCTCTAACATTTGATTGGCCCGTAGCAAGTCTCTGTCCAAAATTTATATCCCAGTAAACTCCCACGCCGAACTACTTTCCGTAAGCGTGAGGCGCAGTTAAAATAATTCTTAAGAAAACGGAAAATAAACACATTTGCCATTAAACCCCAACAAACAAACAAACAAACAAACAAACAACGTACATCCAGTTAACATTTTCTGAAACCCAAAACAAATTATATCCAAATGCATTGCTATAGTCAGAGCTCCAGTTAAGGTGTTTAATTTGTGGTGAAATATTCTTATTTCTTCACCAAAAATGGCAAGTTGAGAGTCCTTTAGAATCGTCTCATTGAGACGATTCTAAAGCACTCCCAACATGCCATTTTTGATAGAGAAATAAGATATTTGTCCCCAAATTACGCACCTTAACTGGAGCTCTGTATTGTGATTTGACCACTACTGTCGTACTAACCCTAAATATTGGCACGCTCACTGTAATCATATATATTTATATGTTAAATGGAGTCCGAATATTTAGAGTTATTACGGTAACCAGTTTTGTGTTGCTCCGGAAAGGTTGCTATGTTTCAGATAGGGCCTTGTACTAGAATATTGCAATTGATATTTCATGGCAAAAGAGACAGACCAAGTGATCATCTGTCTTGCTGCTTGAATGTAAAGACAGAGGGGCCCGCGACACTTGCTCTTAAAAAAATGGTTAATGACGCGCGATCGCGAAGCACGATGCGCATCGTGGGGTGGGGTGTGGACCTCCCCCAAGACAATATGGAAAACCAGAACACCTCGGGTCACTATTTCACATGCCGCAAGTTGCATAAGTAACCGGCTTAAATGATTTTTTTTGCAGCAACATTTCATGATTTGCTGAACAATATTTGAAGGCTGAAGACTTTTGAAAAACAAAACTAGGCGTTAAATATTGGGGCCGCTACGCCAAAATAATGGGGTCGCTACGCCAAAATATCGGGACCGCGGACCCTGCGGCCCCAGCTGTGATGCCTATGCATATACTAAACCCTACCAATTAAATTACAGTGAAACCTCTCTAAACTGGACACCCTGGGAGGTCCCCAGGGTGTCCGTCTTAGAGAGGTTTCACTGTAATTCAAGCATTTGATCATGCTGGGCGATAGTTGTGTGCTATGCAATCACGGACCAAGAAACTCGTAATAAGATCACAGATGTTTTCTTGGTGTCCAGTTTAGAGAGGTTCCACTGTAGTTATAGAGAATAGTAGGTTAGTGCCGTGAATGGGAAAAAATATCTGGCAAGGCTCAGGAAACGGGATGGGCGAGGCTCTGCGTTTTCGTGCCGCGCCAGATATTTTTTCCCATTCACGGCACTAACTTACTATTCTATTTATCCCGTCAACACCTACAAATGGCTGTAAAATGCAAAAATAGTATTGACTGGATATCAAAAATGTTTCACGGCACCGTGTTTCACGGCACATACGCACTGTGTTGACGGGATAAAATTTTGAACATGGGAATGAAGTACACGTTCAGAAAGTTTCATACTTTGTCCGATTCTAGGGATGGATTGTGGCTTCAGGGTTGGAACACCTGACTTCCAATCCGAAGGTTGTGGGTTCAAACCTCGCCTTGGGCATCAAAAATACATAGTATGTCCATCCCACTGGTTTGTCCGATGAGACTTAACTGTGGTCCCGTCTCTGTATGACCTTAGCTGTTGCTGGGACGTTAAACCCATTCACTTGCACGTTTCACTTCTCAAGCCTGATACGGATGAAAACTATAAGTTAGAAGCATTGTGAGTGGTTCATTGACTGAATGGCAGATGTGCAGTCTGATCTGCGGCTACACTGGCCGCATAAGCCCCGTTTGTTCCGTCACAGTCACTTATATGTTGTACAATGTCTATTTATTAAAATGCATGCTGTTGCTGGGACGTTCAACCCATTCACTTTCACTTTTCCTATTCTTGCAGGAGGATATCAGTAATGAACTTTTGAATGACGTTGAGACAGTCCTCAGTTCGAACAAGATGGACAATATGGACAACCTGCTCACCTGGTTGTGAGGGACAACAAGGTCAGAGGTCGTTGTTACGGTGATACCATGGTAACTGAGCTGTAAACAAACAGTGGTTGGCACTACAGTGATGTATCCAGCCAGGGAACCACAGATGAAGGAAACCAGTGCATTAATAGCATAAAAGGGTTGAAATCATTGTACTTGGATTTATCAGTGGCTAATTTTGCAATGCAAGACAGGATTTGCAGTGCGCATGCACAGTAATGCAGTAAACAAGTATATTTGTGCAGGAAGGATGCACAATAACGCAGTAAGCAAGTATATTTGTGCAGTGTGCATTCACAATAATGCAGCAATGCACAATTTTGCAAAACATGAAGATGGGTTAACTAAAACACGTTACCATAATACCTTAAATATTTGGGCACCATTTGTTTTGAGAAACCCCTATGAAAATAGGGGATTCCCAAAACAAATTTCATCCAAATAAAGTTATTGTGATAAACCAGTACAACCATACAAGCCCTAAATATAGTTGTAGGGAAACCATATATTTAACCCTTTCCCTGATAGAGACGACTTTTCACGCCTCTGCAGAAGATGTCTTGAAAACATTGTGGGAAAAGGAGAAATTGCTTGTAACAAGCAATTTCTCCTTTTCCCACAATGTTTTCTACTCTATCAGATAATTTAACCATCATTTGACCCAGCATTTGATTCTTTTATTCAGATGTTTTGGATTTGGAAGAGTCGAAATATCGCAAAACAGGGAAAGGGTTAATGTGTTTCCCAGAATAAGTTTGTGTCGCATATTTAGGGTTATTATGGATGTTTTCTTAGTTGAACCTTGATCATTAATTTATAAGGTATGCAAGCTGACTGAGCGCAACCCTTTTATAAAGTTTCACATGAGATGTTGTACACTCGTGTGTCAATATGGCGTAAGAAGCTATGTTGATCTTTTCATATTACACAATGAATTTCCTCGGTGGGGAAATAAAATGCACTAGCTGGGCGGTTCCCGGCTATGATTTTCGTATATTCGGTATCTGGGCTCCGTACCACAACCTCGGGGTATGGGATCACGTGGTTTCCGAAAGTTTTCAAACGACATTTTCCGACGTGATGTCATTTTTGGCGTCATTTTTGTAGTCAATTTTATTAAAATCTTCCTTTTGATGATATATAATGCACCAAAGACTTTTGGGTTTTATTGTTGTTTACAAAACCATACAACATTCACAAAGAATGAAATATCGTTTATTTCCTATATTCACAATATCCAGAAACCGATTCTTCATCAACACGAACTGTACAATAATTCTTCACAAACCGTACAATAAAGGGCAAACAGTCTAAAGAGTATTATACGCCCAGATTTCAAATTCAATGCGTATTTTATTTTTACAAATGTATTATTGATTTTCTTCCTTTAATATTAGGGAACAAAATAGGGAACAAAAATTCACTTATTTGACAGACACTGTTTGCTTTTTGCAGGTCAACTAAGTAAATTTTCTATTTTATTACATTATTTTCACTACTTTATTTGAAAATCAATGCGTATTTTCGCATTGCTGTGAGTATTTTATCGCAAAATAAGTGCGTAAAATACACCAATACGCACGTTATGTGGAGCTCTGGATATCTACTATAAAAATATATCTAAAAACATGTGTAGCGCCCTTTTCGGAAACCACATGATTCCAAACCCTGAACCTGGTTTGCATATTTCTCCAGACAAACATGCGAGGTGATATACTTGAAAAATCAACTTCGTTTGCTGGATAAATACGGCACAAGGAGCAAATAGCCAGAAGCTCATTTGTGGGCGTGACTGGAGAAATGGGCTTATGGGTTTTACGACTAGTGTAGATCCAGATCAGCCTGTGCATCCGCACAGTCTGATCAGGATCTGCACTGTTTGCCATTCTATCAATGAAACACCCGTCATGTTTCTAACAAACAATATACAGTCGAACCTGTGCTAAATACCACCTCCGAATAGCAATCACCTGGCTGTAAAGGCCACAATTTTGTTGTCCCAATGGCACAATTACTATATAAATGACCCTGTGAATAAAGACCACCTGTGAACAAAGACCAGATTATTCACTTCCCATGGCTGGTCTTTATACACAGGTTTGACTGTAGATTGTTATCAGGCTACATGAGTGTGCTATTTGATCAGGTGCTATACTTGTCACGAAATCCCATAAGCCCCATTTCTCCAGTCACAGCCACATTTGAGAATGGAAGCGTGTAACTCGCAACAAGTATCACTGTGTAAAGTAATAGAAAACACCAATCTCATTTGGTGTTCGTGTATGGTATCACGGCAACGAATTGAAGATTAGCAATTCTGGATTTTCTGGTGACAAGTATGGGAAATGGAAAAGCACCAAAGTTGTGTTTTTGCTTCTATTTATAACCAGCCGGTCCCGGTTTTGCCTGCCAGTCATTGTAAACTATCCATATATGCCACGAGGGGCATTCAACGATATCATTTTGTACATGCGTGTACTCGAAGAAAGAATTATATTCTGTAAGTCTATTTTTTCTTCGCTGTGTTATATAATATGTATCAGGGAAAAGATGAGCGGCATAAAGAGAATATTATATTTTGTATGTGAAGATCAATTTAGTTCACGTAGGCTCTAGGTCACTGTGAATTGTATTGTACATCGGAACCTCTCTAAACCGGACACCCTGGGGATCCCCCAGGGTGTCCGGTTTAGAGAGGTTCCACTGTCATTGTTGTAACATCCATATCATGACTGTTAGTGGCTCATTTGTTTAAAAAACAACTATTTTCATTTTCTTTTATCGATAGTCATTGTACGATAATAAAAAGCATGTTCATTAAGAATTTCAAGTATGCCACTTTTTATACGTAATACATTTCTGTTTTAACATTCTCCCGCAATGGGAGACTTTTCTGAAGATTTTTCAAACACAGCTCCAATACATTACCAACAAAATAGAAATATTTTAGTTATTTTTTAAAACAAATGGGCCGGTATCCAGCATGCGATGGCATGTTTGGACTTGTGCCTTTCACATTGCCTGACGTAGAATATCACCGATACCAAAATAAATGACCTTAGCTGTTGATAGGCCGTTAAACCCCAATAAACAAACAAACAAACAGTTGCCAAAAATATATCTCCTGATATGTTAGTCCGATCTTTACCGAATTTCATCAATATCTTCACATTGCTGGCTATCCACACAGTGTCATTCAAATGAAGAGGGATGGATTGTGGCCTAGGGGTTAAAACACCTGACTTCCAATCCGGAGGTTGCGAGTTCAAACCTCGCCTCGGGCATCAAAAATACTTTCACAGTATTTCCATCCGCCTGGTCTGTCGGATGAGACTAAACTGTGATCCCGTCTCTAATGACCCTAGCTGTTGGTGGGAGAGACACTCCTGGGCGATCGCCTTAGTTATAATTACAGACTCTGTGTATACTATAAGGCCATGCAAAGTTCTTCCTCTGTTAAGCGTCCGCGTGCGGGTAGGTTTTGAGAGCGGTTCCATGAAAAAACAAACAAAACTGTGTTTGCTATTTTACAGTATTTACTGGTGACAGGCCCGTAGCCAGGGGGGGTCGGAGTGGTCCTCCCCCCCCCCCCCCCCCCCGCCCAGCCTCGAGGTCCACTTTTTTTAGACCCCCTAGATACCTCTGGCCCATTGGGCCTTCGAAACGACCCCCCCTTCAAACAGGTCTGGCTACGGGCCTGGGTGAAGTAATATGAAAATTGATTTGGGACTTGTCTATGTTTTAAATCTGTTCACGAATTTCCACTTAATAAGAATGTTTTCTTATTATTTAGCGGCAATTTAAATTTATGTTAAAAACTTATTCAACCCTTTGCACACTGCAAAGGGTTGAGGAAGGTTTTAACATAAATTTACCTTTGTTTTTTTCAAGGCTTTGATTGTTTTCATCGGATACGTAGGTAGGTTTTGAACATCTGGGTTACGCTTAACAGAGAAGAAAAAAATTGTCATGGACTAATGAAGCTAGACTCACACATGCGATGGTATTTACTTGTTTTACAGGCAATTGTCAGGCACAAGTCTATATTAAATCATCTGCCCACATCTGCAGTTATTTACCGCAACACATTTGCCGTGTTTTGACAAAAACGATGGTTGTCAATTCACGACATGTGCGCAAATAGCATCGGAAGTTTGCAAAAAAAAAAATTAATGGTAAACACCATTAAATCAATCAAATCGTGGCAAGTTATAACAATTTAAAGACATTGTCAGCAATTTTCCATATGATTTTCACAAAAATACGTTAAATGTGATTCGGTTGATTTCCGCATTGTGGGCCTCATAAATATTGGCTATTACTGGCTAAATGGAGCTTATAGCTTTTGCAACCAGTTTAGACCCACATCAGACTGCGCAGTCTGATCAGGGTCTGAACTGTTCGACATATCAGTCTATGAAACGTACGCCATTCTCCTAACAAACACAATAGATCCTGATCAGCTTGCCGGTGTATCAGGAGCTAGACTGGTCGCGTCCGTCATAAGCCCCAGTTCTCTAGTCACAGCCACATGTGTTTACGTCATTACATCATTTTGTACATTACACATATACACTCGCACATGTAATAACTACATTATTTTCTATATACATGTATGACTTTGTTTACCCAATTAACTGGCTATTTGTCATGATATATGTCCTTATTGACATGGGTAATTTAAAACCAACGACGCTGAAATTGAAATATTCCCTATTTTTGGACATGTTTCTAAATACTTTCGGCATAAAACGCTTCTGAAAAAAGGCTTGTTCATCCATTTGTACTTTACCCTTGCAATACTGCTTTACATTTTGTTGTCTGCTGTTTGTTTTCCTTTAAAATCAAAAACATGGTTTGACAGCAATTTATTTTCGGCATATAACACTGTCGAACCATGTTTTAATTGAGAAAGAAGACAAAATATAAAACAACAGCAGACATTTATTTTCTATCAACTAAGGTTTTCTTAGTCCCGGGAATGGTGTACAGTGTAGGCCGCGTATGTGCAGGCTGATTTGGTTCTACACCAGTCGCAAACAATATAATCCTTTTTATTGTTGCGGGTCGCATATTTTGTTTCATAGAGATGTCACAGGAACATGTATCTGGGAATAGTCAGTCGCATATCATAAATCAATACGTAAGTCATAATATGTACACCATTGTGGGATATCGTCTAATCGTTCGTCCATTTTACAACCACATGTTATTCGTGCAATGTTTATAAATATATCTGCGTGTCTGCCTTTGTTACAAATCTTTGACGATTGTCTTCGTATGTGTTTGATTGTGTAAGCGTAAGTGGACATCCGCATATTTAATGTTTGCCCGCGATCACAGATTTATAAGCTGTCCTGCTTTTGTTAATATGCGAGAGCATGCATCCAGCAGTGAACCATTCCGATATTTTGTGATCTTGTTGGTGCTCTGTGACTTGCGATGGTTGTACACTCAACAAAAAACGTAGCTTTTTCGATAGTTGCCAGAGCTCCAGATAAGGTGCGCATTGGCGTATTGTATGCACTTATTTTAGCAGAATCCACATTGATTATCAAAAGTGAGAGTACAAAATACGCACAGCAATGTGAAAATACGCATTGATTTTCAAAATGAGTAGTGAAAACACTGTAATAAAGTTTAAAATTTACTTAGTTGAGCTACAAAAAGCAAACAGTGTTTGCTTTTTGCAGCTCAAATAAGTGAATTTTTAAATTGGGTTTTATTTTTTATCATTGTTTTCCTATTTAAGAAGGAAGAACATCAATAATACATTCGTAAAAGTAAAATGCCCATTGAATTTGAAATATGGGGGTACAATACTCTATACATACAAAACTTATCTGGAGCATTGAGTTGCCATAATAACCATACATATCGGGGACACAATTTGTTTACCAATACATTGTTATTGCAGTAACTCAGCACAGCCAAACGAACCCTAAATATCGAGACACACATTGTGTTGGAAAATCATGTATTAAAACATGTACAGGCTTCATCGAATAAAGTGTGTCCAAATACGTAGGGTTATTAGGTAGGCTGTTAATAATGATTCGAGATCATCCATATTTCCAATATGGAAACAGTAAACACAGAGTTGCTCAACTTTGGTTGCTGATAATCCCGCAGGAGATGGGAAAAATAATCTGATAGTCTCTCAATATAATAATATACTGTTATGTGATTTTTTCTGTCACCTGTGGATAATCCTTGCTGCCTGGATATGGATGTGTCTGTTTGAGAAACTGATATTATCCCGTCAACACAGTGCGTATGTGCCGTGAAACACGGTGCCGTGAAACATTTTTGATATCCTGTCGATACGACCTAATCACTGCGTATGAATATGTGCGGTGGCTGGGATTATATTTTTGCATTTCAAAGCCATTAGTAGGTGTTGACGGGATAAATAGAATAGTAGGTTAGTGGCATGAATGGGAAAAATATCTGGCGCGGCTCGGAAACTGGATGTGCTCGGTAGAGCCTCGCCCATCCCGTTTCCTAAGCCTTGCCCGATATTTTTTCCCACCCACGACACTAACCTACTATTCTCTATTTACATAGCGGGACGATGGTGTAAATCTGTGTGCGGGCCTACATCACATCAAGTTGATCGTAGATGGTTCAGGCAACCGTAGGTCGGTCAGAGAGCCGTAACCTACGGTGATCACTTGTACAATATGCAAATGCTTGTATATTATCTCCGGAGCATTTTCTGTGTAATTATAGCCATACTCGTCGCACATCGTGTCAGTAACCGTGGTCATGTGACTTCACTCATTGCCAATACCATGTGACACGTTATCACACGTTTCTCGCATTTCACCTTCGCATGAAATATTATCTTGTACATTTCAATGTGACCCAAATTTTCTGCCATTTGCAACGCCATGAAAGTTTGGGTTAATTTCTATGGATATGCAGTCTTATAATTTGGCCCTGGTCTTCTTTGTCCATTCTTAGGGTAACAGTAGCATTTCTGATCGTTCTGATAATGCCTGGTTTTGTGATTCCACTATTGGTAGCCAGTGTATGTCTCGTTTGGGTCTTATTTGCATACATATTGACTAGAAATAGGGGGATGAAGGCATTTGGCTTGGATGCTGGTCAGAAGATGCCAACGTGTTGCCCTAATGGAGCGAGGCAAGTGAGAATTGTAGAGGGCATATCATGTCTCTGCCACAGGTCTGAGTGCATTGGGGAAGACTTATTATTGATGATTCCACTAGTCGAATCATCAAAAATAAGTCTTCCCCAATGAAACAAGCCATGTGAATTCTGTACCTAAGAAGCTGTGCAATATCTCGTGAAATATAGTTAACATAATTTACGATATTGTCCGTAAATGAAGCTGAAAGTTGATGAAATGCTCAGAGCAAATGCGGAATAGAATTCCGCATTTGCTATGCACATTTTGTCGAATTTTCACGCCATTTGCAGAAAATATCACAGTTTCTGTAAATATCTTTCAGTGAAAAATTGCTCTTCTTCTTCGGGACAAAATTACGTAGCTCGTCTCAAATGAAATGCCGGCCATTTCTACACATGCCAATTATATCTGGTCTTAGTTCTCTTGAAAAGCATGTTGTCGCCGTACATGAGAATCATATCCATATGTGATGACTCAGATTTTCTACTAAAACACATTTTGTTTGAACTAGAAGTCTGTTTTGTCATGATAAACGATGACAACGTTTCGTTTCCCACTTTTTGAAGATTAAATATTGTCGCTTAGAATACCAGTATATATAGAACCGACTATCTTTCACATAATGAAAGACATAACCTATATACATATTGCCTTATACATTTGTGACATTATCAGTGATTATATTATCATGTAACTATATTGTATAGATACAAGTTTTTACATCCATGTTATTTTTCTCTACCATTATTTACATGATGGGTAAAATACATTATGGACACCTGCTAATTTGGTCCATAACTTTCTTTTTTCTAATTGACTCCATAACTAGAGCAATCTTGTTGCGGTAATGCGCAGTTACACCTGATAACTATGTGTGGCTGTGACTGGAGAAATGGGGCTTATGGGTTTTGCGACCAGTGTAGATCCAGATCAGCCTGTGCATCCGCACAGTCTGATCAGGATCTGCACTGTTCGCGATTCCATCAGTGAAACTCGTCGTGCTTCTGACGAGGAATATTGATTGTTAGCAGGATACAATAGTGTGCTAGTAGATCAGGAGCTTATGGGTTGTGCGACCGGTGTAGATCCAGATCCACAAGCAATGCACATCGTTTTTTGGCCACAAATCTCATAAGCCCCTTTTCTCCAGTCACAACCATATATAAGATCGCCGGCCAATGACACCATCCTCGTACCTGTATCCATTTGCGAATTAATTCCACTGTTAAAGTTCTCTCGGACTGTCTGCATCAGCAATGAGGACGGCATTATCGTCAGGTTACGATGCGAAATATACCAGGGTATCTGCACATCTCGCATCAAAATTGCCCAGGTAGTTGGCGAAACATTTGAAAAAATGTTGGTAGGAGTGGTCCAAAATAGTCGATGTGCATGGTGTACTTTAGCCACCCTGACCTAGCTAATTGTTTTGTATGGTGGCTCGTTGGGGACTTTTTGTATTTTCATTTCTACGCCGCGTAGACGACAATTAACATCCGTAAGAACATTAATCTTCGTCTCTGTGGCATATAAACAAAGGAGGAAGGTATTAATCCTGGATTCTACACAGCAAATGAACAAAGATACGAAATGTCGTTAACTGGCCGCCATAGTTTTGTAACGTGCATGTTCACTCTTGATTGCCATTTTACTTTTATTCTATGCAACTTTTAACTTCACTGTGACCTATTTTCTGTACCTGATAATTCCAATTCCAATTGCAAATTACCGATTTGTTTCCGTAATCAGTTTGAGGTTACATTCGTCAAATCAATAATCACCAGGTAGATTGTTGTTGTGTTCGCCAGTACATGTAACCAATACAGAATCAGTAGCCAATTTCACCAACATTGCAAAGTATACTTTTCTAGCAAAGTATACTTTGAGGGAGTAATCATTTATTTTTCCGGAAATGCATTATTTCATATAGAACTAACCACTACATATATTTGATGATTAAAACTATGCAGATTTATTATACTGAATTTATTACATTATCACAGCCAAATTGGCTGTGATAATGTAATAAATTCAGTATAATAAAAAATAATTAATTTATCCTAAAATTGAAAATTTCTCCCTCAAAGTATACTTTGCTAGATGAGTATACTTTGCAATGTTGGTGAAATAGGATACAGGTAGATTGTTGTTGTGTTCGCCAGTACATGTAACCAATACAGAATCAGGCGTACATCCCCAGAATCTGGCTCAGCTCTAATACGGTAGGAATTCCTCAGCAAGCCTCGGAATTCCTACTCGTTTTTAGCCTTGCCTGATAAACTTCATATCAAATGACACTAGCCTGCTGGTATTCTCTCTAGTCTTGTGATGAAATAAGGAAAGTAAGTTATTAAAACGAGAATCTACAGAAATAAAATCCACACATGTTGTTTATTGTTTTAATGCATTTTCAGTGTAATAAATTTAGAATTAAAATAAACAGCAGAATTGTCCATAATGGACACCACTTGATTGCGCTCTCACTGAAAGAGGTATGGAAATTTACAGATGGCATACTTTGTCATATAGAGGTTAAGTCAGCACTTCAAAATACCTCCCGACAGTGACTACAGTGTATATTCATCAGGTAATAAATCCTGACAAATTGTCATATTCTGCATTGAGTAAAGACATATATCCAGGTCACAGATTAAAAAAATACTTTAATTCTCTTTTCATTGGTCGAACGACGTCACATGACGGTTCCTAATGACGTCAGTGTAATGACACGATATTAACGAGTATACATTCTTTTCAACACAACCCACACTATATTGCTCATTCTGTAGCAGAAAATGCCAATAGAATACCACGCAAGTGTCTTTTGACAAGTTCACCTGGATTGGCTCGAAATCTGTGGTAAGAATTGCTCGGCAAGCCTCGAAATTCCTACGCATTTCCCAGCCTTGACTGATAAACTTGCTATCAAAGCACACTCGACTGGTCTCCATGTTCATGTCACCTTCCTGGATATTTAGATGTTGTGCCTCATCACAATTTATTTTTATACAAGAGCTGGTAAGTTAGTGCAGCCACTTGGCGCAAAAATAGCTGACGTCATATCATTCCAAAATCGCCTCGCTGCGTATTCTCTGGTCTAACTGACAGGGAAAACTTTGCCTTCTACCAATGAACACCCATATTGGACCTAAAGAATTGGCATATTTTGGTGTAATTCCTACTTTCTGATGCGTAAAAATAACATTGACAGATAAATGTAATTAAAATTTAAGAGAAATTTGTTTAAATTTACTTTTTTTAATTCGTCTGGGGCCCGTTTCATTAACTTCATACGTCTAAAATGTTCGTAAGTGCAAATTTAGGATCATCTGTAATTTTCAATTGATGGATTTACATTTATTGAGCATAGGCTGCATATGCATATGTGGTATTGGCAAAAAGTGTAGATCCAGTTGAGCTGGCTCGTGACGAACCGTCGCGTCTGGATCTGCACTTTTTGCAAGTATTTTTCATAGTTTTGAGAACAAAAGCACCCCATGCGAAAACCATTTGTGATGATTGGATTGGGTTGCAAAATTAACATATCAAAATGCATTCCAGTTACTTAGGGATGAAATGGTTAATCTGCCGAGGTTTGTCCGTGGATGTGCAAAAAAAGTGTTTAGCCCTTTGCGCTGTCGATAACGCACCCCCCTAAATTAATTTCTGCGTAGCCTGTGGGGCCTGTTTCACTAAGCTTCGTATGACTAAGAAGTTCGTAAGTGCAAATTTAGGATCGTCTGGAAATTTAAATTGATGGATTTACATTTATTGAGCATAGGCTGCATATGCAGCCTATGCTCAATAAATGTAAATCCAATAATTGTTTACAAGAAAATATTGATAATGTGAAATTTACAGACTATCATAATTTTGCACTTATGAACATTTTAATCGTAAGAAGTTTAGTGAAACGGGCCCCTGGTTTTCCCAGAATATATTGGGTGCGAGTATTTAGGGTTGTCAGGCTATTCAACTGTTAATCACCCATTATTTTGCATGTACAAATGTACTCGTGACAAAACACAGAAAACATGGCAATTACACCTTCGTATACGCAGCTAATGGCGGGTCGCATATTGCGGAACTTCAGGATTATAAACAAAATATTTTTATTTTTTAATAATTGTCACATTTTTCGCATTTTTAACATGTACTTGTATTGTGTTGTGCTGTGTTGTAAGGAAAATGGGTCGCTGTTTTTCTTGCAGTGCGTCAAGTTTGTATTTCCCTGAGAAAACCTGATACATACAGAATACTGGTGTGGTGAGCAGACACGCCTAGTATGTTTTTCGACCGATTACGTGTGAATACACGCGACAGGCTAAACGGGCCTGTCACCATAGTAACGGAGCCGCTACATTCCATGTCCATGTTGCTCGAGTCGCTAAGGAGAAAATTTGGTTAACATGGTAACGAACTACCAACAATATGTGGTAGCAAACTACCAATTAATTGTATGTGGTAGTGAATTGCAAATTTCTGAGGTAACAAACTACCAAAATATGATCACAGCTTTGGTAGTTTGTGCAGACATGTGTAAAACTTGTGTGAAATTTTATATCTTATTAGTTGTACAAGTCGCCACTTGCCGTGATCATATATGGCTGACTGGAGAAATTGGGCTTATTGCTTGTGCGACGTTAAACCCTATTCACTCACTCACTCACTGAACAGGATCTGCACTGCTTGCCATTCATGTTACTATCTGAACCCGGTTGCTCAAAACATCTGTTTGCTTAACAGACTGTTAAATCCTTAACAATGTTAAGGATTTAACAGTCTGTTAAGCAAACAGAGGTTTCCTAGATTGTTATCAGGCTACCGGAGTGTGCTATTCGATCAGGAGCTACACTGGTCACAAATCCCATAAGTCCCATTTCTCCATTCACAGCCACATATATGAAAGCATCGTGGCTGAATACTCTTTCACACCAATGCTTTTCTGCTGACTTTCTGTTGTTTGTATCTGTTTATATTCGGGTGTTTATCACGTTTATCATACACTGGTGCATATAATGGTAAAAAATAGAGTTGGCAGATGCATGTGACAACATACAGCCTCGTGTATATACCATGTAATCAGCACTCCAGATAAGGTGTGTATTGGCATATTTTACGCACTTACTTTAGCAGAATACGCATTGATTATCAAAAGTGGGAGAACAAAAGACTCAAAGCAATGTGAAAATATGCATTGATTTTCAAATTTAGTAGAGCAAATACTGCAATAAAAGCGAAAATTTACTTAGTTGAGCTGCAAAAAGCAAACAGTGTTTGCTTTTTGCAGCTCAAATAAGTGATTTTTTTTATTTATTTTATTTTTTATCATTTGTTCCCTATTTAATAAGGAAGAAAATTAAGATTTGTAAAGTAAAATATGCATTGAATTTGAAATGTGGGGGTATAACACTCTTTAGGTACAAATCTGGAGCTCTGTGCAATGTTTATACGCTGTAGTACATCCGACCAGAAATGGTGTAGACATTGATAAGACGTGACAATTTTACCCCCAAATATCCGACTGATAATTTTGGACTATTCAGTTAATAACACGATAAGGTAGGAGCATGCGATCGGGATACTTCCTAACCGGGATACCGACCAGAGACCTGGTTTGGCCCTCATGTACGTCTTTGGTTTTCTTGTGTGTGAGAGTTGAATCCGGTTATACCCCTTGTATGAGTAATATGATTTTTCGTAATCATATTATTTTAGGGGAATGGGCCAAGTGACTTTGGTGTGGTATGGACCTGGCACCAGATATTCGAATTTCAGGGCCAAATATCTTCTTTATGTAAGTATTTCGTTCTGATTTTGGGATTTTCCCCCAAATGCAGCAGGTTATAATATACGGGATCGAACCCGCTGGCCCGGCCTTAAATGACTTTAGCTGTTGATAGGCCGTAAAGCACTAATCAATCCTGTTTATCAGACTCGGACAGGTTAAATACCGAATTCGACCCTGTTAACCTGGGTTAAAATTACTAGCTGTCTTGACGTTAAACAACAGTAACTAAATAAATCCTCGGGTTCGGCTCGGAAACAGTAGGAATTTGTTGGCTCACTGAGTAATTCCTTGGCTTGCTGAGGAATTCGTATGTCTAATATTCTCAATCTGCAGTGTTTCGAAATATTGCACAAGTATTAGGGTTGATGCCTAACTGACGCTCGGCTGAATGTTTCCACATGCATCTGCTAAAATATTGTGTACGTGTGTCATTAAAGCTGGATAGTTTATAGCAAGGGTTTCTATAGTGAAAATATTATAAAAAATATTAAACGTTTGCCGTACAATGTTGATATCATGTAGCCATAGTTATTAATTAAGCCTGTGTATAAGATTATGTGCATTATCATGTGTATAATTGTTGTCGATTATGGTATGGAGTATAATTTATGTGGAACCGCCACCTGGCGCCAGATCAGGATATTGTATAGAGCTCCAGATAAGGTGAGTATTGGCATATTTTACTCTCTTATTTAGCTGGATATGCATTGATTATCAACAGTGGGAGTACAAAATACTCAACAGCAATGTGAAAATACGCATGGATTTTCAAATTGAGTAGTGGAAATACTGTAATAAAGCTGATGAAAATTTATTTAGTTGAGCTGCAAATTTTCAGATCATTTATTTCGTATTTAATAATGAAGAAAATCGACAATCCGTTTGTAAAAATAAAATACACAATTAATATGAAATCAGGGGGTACAATACTCTTTAGAAACGCAGCTTATCTGGAGCCCTAATTGTAGCTTCGGTGCACTAATGATATTGTGATTTCAGTTCTGGATCTGCAATGCATGCATTCATAAATATATTCCTGTCTACGTACGACCTAGTTGAACCGAGTATTTGATGAGTTCATCTGCAGACAGGAATATCGATGGTCTAGTAACAGAAGTTCGTAACTGCTATGCTTTTAGAGTTCATCTGCAGACAGGAATATCGATGGTCTAGTAACAGAAGTTCGTAACTGCTATGCTAAAGCATAGCAGTTACGACCTTGTGTTACTAGACCATCGATATATTAAAACATGTGCCCAATTGATCAAATCAACATCATTGATTGACAGATCATAAATATATTTCTCCCGATTTAATTTCATTTTCGACTAAAATGTACACGTACATGTATGTACGTTACTTGTAGGACGGCTTGTATATAAGTAGTTCCGTGTGTTTTCACCGAGTATAGTACGCTGGACCGACTATAACGTATGTTTTGTGTACCCTACTACAGAGGTGTGGGTTCATAGGAACTATTTGTTTTTATTCTGAAATTGAAATCATTGATTTATTTTGCACCGTTTCTGTTTGACACAAAGGGTTTTTTAACAGTTGGGTGGGTGGCAGGTGGGAGCATGCGATGGGTAATTTAACGATCGGGATTCCTCGTAACCGGAATCCCAACCGGAGACCTGGTTTGGCCCTCATGTACGTCTTTGGCTTTTTTGTATGTGATAGTTGAATCTGGTTCTACCCCTTATCAGGCGCGTAGTTGCATTAAGCCACTGCAGAATTTTCTAAAAAATGGAAAAAATAATGTGCCAGAGTGCATCATTTACCTTCTAGTTTCGATTTTGTTTTCTGGGGGGGCATGCCCCCAGACCAACATTGGTGTGGTATGGACCTGGCAATAGGTCGGGTTATTCTAATTTCAGGGTTGAATTTTTTTTTTTTCGATGTAAATATTCCGTTCTGATTTGGGGATTTTCCCCCCAATGCAGCAGGTTGAATACGGAATAAACCCGTTGGCCCGGCCTTAAATGACCTTAGCTGTTGATAGGCCGTTAAACACCAAACAATAACTGGGTTCATCTGTGATATCCTTGCTTTGGCCGTCAGGTAAATTTTTGGCTTTCTTGTTACTTGCGAGTTGAATCCAGTTATACCTATTATAAAAATAGTAAGATTAGTACTAATCCAATCTTACTTTTATGGTCTGGGGGCTAAGTGACTCTGGTGTGCTGACCTGGCACCAGATCAGCATATTCTAATTTCAGGGCTGAATATGATTTTTTTTTGTAAATTTTCAGTTCAGCGCCCGTTTCACTAAACCTTGTATGATTAACATTTAGGATCATCTGGAAATATCAATTGATGTATTTACATTTATTGAGCGTCGGCTGCATATGCAGCCTATGCTCAATAAATGTAAATCCAATATTTGAAAACAAGAAAACATTGTTAATGTGAAATTTACAGACTATCATAAGTTTGCATTTCCGAACATTTTAGTCGTACAAAGTTTAGTGAAAAGGGTCCCTGATTTTCTACCTATCCATACAGTAGAGATATTGATGGTCTAGTAACATAAGGTCGTAACTGCTATGCTTTAGCATAGCAGTTACGACCTTATGTTACTAGACCATCGATATGGGATTTGACCCCTGACCCCATCAGCAGATGGAGGTCGGGAGCATGCGAAAGGTAAATTTAACGATAGGGGTTCGTAATGGGTTTAGTGATTCTGGTGTGGCGAGGACCTGGCATCAGATCAGGATTATTCTGATTTCAGGGCTGAATATATAGTTTTGTTATTGTGTAAATATTCAGTTCTGATTTTGGGATTTCCCCCCATTTGTACATGTACTTGTACAGATATGGGATTTAGTACTAAACCCATTGACCCGGCCTTAAATGACCATAGCTGTTGATAGGCCGTTAAACCCCAACAAATTTGGTTATGTCCCTTATGTGAGTATTACGAGTATTCGTAATCCTATTTTAGGCCAAATGACTTTTGGCTGGCACCAGGACAGGTTATTCTAATTTCAGGGCTGAATATATTTGTTCTCGATGTAAATATTCCGTTCTGATTTTGGGATTTTCCCCCCCAATGCAGCAGGTTAAAATGGGATCGAACCCGTTTGCCCGGCCTTACATGACCTTAGCTGTTGATAGGCCGTTAAACACCAATAAACAGAAAACTTAGCATAATCCCGATATCCCTGGTTTGACCCTCAGCTTCTTTATTGGCTTTTTTGTTAATTGAGACTTGGTTATACCCATTATAAAAGTAACCCCATTACTTTTGGGGAACGGGGCTAAGTGACTGGTGTGGTGAGGACCTGGCACCCGGGGCCCGTTTCACTAAACTTCCTACGACTAAAATGTTCGTAAGTGCAAAATTATGATAGTCTGTAAATTTCACATTAACACTGTTTTCTTGTAAATAATTGTTGGATTTACATTTATTGAGTATAGGCTGCATATGCAGCCTATGCTCAATAAATGTAAATCCATCAATTCAAATTTGCAGACGATTCTCAATTTGCGCTTACGAACATTTTAGTTTTAAGAAGTTTAGTGAAACGGCCCCTAGGTCGGGTTATTCTACCTTAGCTGTTCACAGACCGTTATCCATGGAATGATTCTAAAATGGTCCAAAGCCAGATTTTTTATTGAGAAACAACTGAAATATGAAACAACAGCAGACGACCATTTTCGATTGCTGCCTTTTAAGGGTTAAACATGTTAACGAGGCAATAGCGAGTTTCTTATGAAAGCAGTCAACAGTTTAATAAATATCAGATTAAATCATCACTCAAGTAAGCCCTCTATCATTCATTTAGCATGGGCAGTTTCAATCTTGAGCAAAAATACTTTTTCTGTATTTTCCTGTAGCCTATTTCACCAACGTTGCAAAGTATACTTTGAGGCAGTAATCATTTACTTTTTCCGAAATGCATTATGTCATATAGATATTTTGGCTGTGATAATGTAATAAATTCAGTATAATAAAAAATAATAAATTTATCCTAAAATTGAAAATTTCTCCCTCAAAGTATACTTTGCTAGATAAGTATACTTTGCAATGTTGGTGAAATAGGCTACTGGTGTCGCACAACATATCTTTGTAAATATTACACAAGTATTAACTTAGCTTTAAAGGCACTGTGCCTTCAACTCCTTCAATGTGAAACTATGACATTTTGTCACCTACTGTTTGAACTGTTGTTCTTATTTGGAACATGAACCTATGCCTTCACAGGTAAAATATTTTGCACACAGCAGGAGCTGGGAACCATTTCACTAAACTTTGTACGACTAAAATATTTGTAAGTGCAAAATTATGATAGTCTGTAAATTTCACTGTTTTCTTGTAAACAATAATTGGATTTACATTGCAGCCTATGTTCACTAAATGTACATCCATCAATTGAAATTTCCAGACGATCCTAAATTTGCACTTACGAAGATCTTAGTTGTACAATGTTTAGTGAAACGGGCCCCTGTTGCCTACCCTGATGGTTTTATATGTAGTCAAATCATATGTAATAGAGTTTTAATTGATTTTATATTATAGAGATTTTACGCATACTATTTAGGATTGTTTCTTTGGTCTGGCAATTCTGCAGGTCTGGTTTGTTTTGGTTGATCTGTCAGGCAAGTGGTTTGTAGCATGTGAAGTGTACTTTAGTACTTTAACGATGGGTTTCATCCTTACAGCATCCCAATATCCATGGCTTGGCCTTTTCTTGTACGCGAGTGTTTAATCTGGTTATACCAATTATAAACGGAGTCGGTTAGTAGCAATCCCAATACCTTTTTGGCATGGGGCGTCAACCTGGCACCAGATCACGTTATTCTAATTACAGGGCTGAATATGTATATAATATCTAAATAATCAGTTCTGAATTTGGGATACAACCCCCCCCCCCCCCTTCATTTTTACAAGTGAAATATGGGATTCAACCCCTTGAACCTGAAATCCTGCAGTAGCGGTTTATGCAAAAAGTGCAGATCCAGATGAGCCGGCTCGTAACGATCCGTCTCATCAGGATCTGCACTTTTTGAATTTTTTTATATTTCTTAGAACAAAAACACCCCCTTTTCATAAATGGACGAATCTGAAAATCATTTTGTGACCATTGGATTGGTCGGAACATTAGCATATCACAGTCCATTCCAGTTCCTTAGGGTTAATTTAAAATAGGCACTGTCTTGACTGTAGCATATATGTAGATACCAGTCTATAAACATGTTAACGGACTTGGAAGATCGTGTGTAATCAGAGTTTGTCGGTTTGTTGCTGAGTTTGGCCCTCACATACGCCTTTGGCATTTTGTATGTGACAGTTGAATCTGTGTGGTATGGACCTGGCACCAGGTCAGGTTATTCTAATTTCAGGGCTGAATATATTTTTTCTCATGTAAATATTGCATTCTGATTTTGGGATTTTCTCCCCAATGCAGCAGGTTAAAACAGGATTGAACCTGTTTGCCCGGCCTTACATGACCTTAGCGGTTGATAGGACGTTAAACACCAATAAACAAACAAAGAAAATTGTTGCTGAGTTTAAAATAACCGACTCGACATCAAAACAACACAATCTGCCAATCTTAATGCTGATAATGTCGCTGGAGTAGTTCTAAGGGAAGTTCATCGTGATTTTCCGAGTTCGGTAACATATTAACTCTTTCAACACCACAGGCCTGTATAGTTGTATTGGCAAACAGTGTAGATCCAGATGAGCCGGCTCGTAACGAGCCGTCTCATCAGGATCTGCACTTTTTACAAGTAAAGTAATTTCCATATTTTTTAGAACAAAAACACGGCCTTTTCATAAATGGACTAGTCTGAAAATAATTTTGTGACGATTGGATTGGTTGCAAAATTAACATACCAAAACCCATTCGAGTTACTTAAGGGTGAAAGGGTTAATAACACTGGTGTATAGCAATGTCCGTAAACCTCAGTGCCTGACTTGATTGAAGTGCTACGATGTGATTAAGCTTTCACCTTGTGATAGTACAGCGGAACATCTCTAAATCGGACACCAAGAAAACACATGTGATCGTATCTTTGATGAGTTTCTTGGTCATTTATCTTGTGTGATAATGTCCGGTCGTGATCGCATAGCACACAGCTATGGGCCAGAATGATCAAATGCCAGATTTACAGTGAAACCTTGCTAAGCCGGACACCCTGGGGACCTCCCAGGGTGTCCGGTTTAGCGAGGTTTCACTGTGTCATTGACAGAACATGGAGTATCTTCGCTTGCTGTCACACTATCAGTATTGTATTTGTATAACTTATATAAACCTTATAAACATGAGGCCAGCCATGTGATTTTGTACCAGAGAAAATGTACGATTTTTCATGTACGATATGTACAGAAACTGTGATATTTTCCGTAAATGACGTCGAAAGATGACACGATTTTCATAGCAAATGTGGAATTCTATTCGGCATTTCCTCTGAACATTTCGTCAACTTTCAACATCGTCTACGTAAAATATTGTAAATAAATACTTGTAATTTTCATGAGATATCGCACATATTCTTAGGTACAAACTCGCATGGGTGGTCTTGTATGATATAGATGGATCTAGAAAGTTTACACATTTTGGTGTGATTTCCTCTTTCTCTATGAATTTTATGACTTTTAATTCTGATATTACTGGTATGTAAAATGCCAGATAAAAACACATTGGTTGAAAAATGAGGACAGCTAATTCAAGCAGTCCCAATGAAACTGTTTGAAGGAACAGTCGGAAAAGAGTTTGTAGCCAAATGAATGATATTTGAAGTCTTGATGAACTCATGAATTGTGACTGGAGAAATTGGGTTTATGTGTTTTGTGACCAGTGTAGATTCAGATAAGCCTGTGCTTCTGCACAGTCTGATCAGAATCTGCACTGTTAGCCATTCCATCAATGAGACATCTGTCAAGCAATATAGATCTATATGAGGTTACAGGAGTGTGTTATTTGATCATGGGCTGCATTGGTCACAAAACCATACGCCCCATTTCTCCAGTCACACCCACAATTGGTGTCTGGGGGCTGTTTCACTAAACTTTGTACCACGAAAATGTTCTTTGTAAGTGCAAATTTAGGATCATCTGGAAATTTAAAAAAATGGATTTACATTTATTGAGCATATGCTGTATATATGCAGCCTATGCTCAATAAATGTAAATCCAATAATTGTTTATAAAGACAACTTTTTAAAATTTACAGACTCATAATTTTGCACTTGCGCACATTTTAGTCATACAAAGTTTACTGAAACGGCCCCCTGGTGTTTACTTAGTCCACAAAATACTATGGTGTAAGAACGGATCAAAACTAAAATTACAGGTGCACCTATATAAATTAAATGTGCACCTGTATATTTAAAATGTCCACCTATAAATTTACAGGTACACCGGTAAATTTATAAGTCCACCTGCATATTTATAGGTGGAACTGTAAAATTTTAGTTTTGACCCCCGTTTCTACACCATAAAATATGGCGTTCGTATTCATGATTCCGCATCTTACACATTTTACATGTACCGTACTCATTCATACTATACTACTCGTGTATTGGTATTTACCTTCATTCTGTACGAAACTGGGGCCTGTTTCACTAAACTTCGTACAACTCAAATGTTCGTAAGTGTAAAACTATGATAGTCTGTAAATTTCACATTAACAATATTTTCTTGTAAACAATTATTGGATTCACATTTATTGAGCATAGGCTGCATATGCAGCCTATGCTCAATACATGTAAATCCATCAATTGAAATTTCCAGACGATCCTAAATTTGCACTTACGAACAGTTTAGTTGTACAAAGTTTAGTGAAACGGGTCCCTGCACCATTTCTCACAATTATAAACCATTTGTAACCCTTAGAATCTGGCAAACGGAGTTTCGTCTGTTGTTTTATATTTTGTCTTCTTTCTTAACCCTTAGACTGCTGAGCACGAAAATTGTCGTCTGCTGTTGCTTTATATTTTGCCTTCTTTCTCAATAAAAACATGGTTTGACAGCACTTTAGAATCATTTCCATTGGAAATGATTCTAAAATGCTGTCAAATCATGTTGTTGATGAGAAAAATTGGAATGAATAAATAAACAGCAGACGACAAAATTTAACGCTGCGTTGTAAGGGTTAATAAAATCGTGGATTGAGAGCACTTGGAAATAATACAAAAATAAAAAATAAACAACAGACGACAAAAATTTAATTCAGCATTGTAAGGGTTAATGCATTTGTATATCAGTTTTGAACCAAGAGCAATATGCAGTGTGTATTAGAAATGTAGTATTTGCCACATACAGACTGTAAATACACAGGTTTTTGCAAGTATACAGTTCTCTTATTTAAGAAGATAATATACATTGTTTTCTCCATATGAGTGCCCTGCTGGGTAAAGTTGTAAATAATAAAAATAAAATAAACAAAAAAAGTGTATATTGTTACCTTGTGTGTAATCAATACCAGTTTATGGTCAAATGTGTATTTTCAATATTGTACATGCCACAGGTTCAAGTACAATGGAGCAAGGCCGGTAAAGGCATTAACCCTTTCACCCCTAAGTAACTGGATTTTTTCAACCAATCTAACCGTCACACTTTGGTTTCCCCGTAATAGGTTTGTGGTAGGTCGGGGCCATCCTCCACAAACCGTACATAATATACATGTAATAGTCAGATATAAATACAAAATATACAGATATTCACCCTCTTTTGCTCTTGCAGTACTGGCTAGAAATCACTGTGAAATCATTGTTCTATTAAGACTTCATGGTTGAGTGGTACATTAGAATTGTCATTAATGAGAGACCTGAATTTTCAATAAAAAACTTGCACGTGTTATTAAAAAAAAGACAGTAATACTTATAATAAACCCGCAGATGACCATGTCACTCTCCAGCGCTGCAAGAGCCAAAGTTTGACTAGTCCATTTATGAAAATGAGGTGTATTTGTTCTAAAAATGTGAAAATTGCTTGCAAAAAGTGCAGATCCTGATGAGACGGCTCATTACGAGCCGGCTCATCTGGATCTGCACTATTTGCAAAAACTGCTATAACGAGCGGGCTTTCAGGTTCAAATGGTTAAACACACACCTAAGAGTATCAGTATTAAGTGAAAAATAAATAAGTTAATGGATGTTTCTTTTTACTCCCTATTATACGGTTGTTCTATCACAGGGATTAAAAAGTAACATCCAACATATATTTTTACTCCTGATACTCGTGGGTATATTTTTAGCTCACCTGAGCCGGAGGCTCGAGTTGCTATTGTAACCGCCGCTTTTCGTCTGTTGTCTTTCCGTCGTTCCGACACTTTTCCGACCTCGTTTTCTTCTGAACCGCACAGACGATGTTGTCCAAACTTCACGGGGATGGTGTCTGTGTTACTCCTTTGAAGATTTGTTAAAATGGACGTTGTCGCATATCCAAGATGGCCGCCGTAGAAAAGTATGTCAAATTATTAAAACATATTTTTCTCACGAACCGGCTGACCAATCTCGACGAAACTTGGCAGTAATGATCGATACGCAATGCTCTTTCAGATTTGTTAAAATGATGACCGCCGGGATAAAAAATGGGCAGGGCCCGAGGGGGTTCAAGTAGGGTCAAATTTCAAATCTGACCAAATGTGGTCCTGTTATAGATCAACTCTCGATGGGGAGGTCAAGAGGGGTCAAATTTCAAATCTGACCAAATGTGGTCCTGTTATAGATCAACTCTCGATGGGGAGGTCAAGAGGGGTCAAATTTCAAATCTGACCAAATGTGGTCCTGTTATAGATCAACTCTCGATGGGGAGGTCAAGAGGGGTCAAATTTCACATTTGACCAAATGTGGTCATGTTATAGATCAAATCGAAGGTATCTAGGGGACGATCACTCTGGAGCATTTTTTTTGTCGAAATCGGATGATTATGTCAACCAAGATGGCCGCCCAAAGGTCATCCTTTTATTATAGACTTCCAACTTTCTTCTCGTGAACCGTTTGGCCGAAGCTGGTCAAACTTCACAGATATAATGTGTGGGTGATTATTTTTCATTTTTGTTAAAATGGAGGTCGTCGCACAATCCATAGGAAATTAGGTCAAATTAATCTTCTGAATGTGCTCTCTATACTGTCTGGACCTTGATCTGATACAATTACCCTTATTTGAAAGTTCTTGCAAGGTCAAATTACTTTTCAATTTGTGTTTTTGCGACATCTGCGTTAAAGTTTTTAAATACCCAATATCTCCACAATCCGATTGCTCGTACCAGATACATACATACTGGGACCATCAAATGCCTCGGCGGGCGTGATATGCTGGCCGTGGTCATATAGTTTCCAAAAATGGGTATAACAATATATACCATTAGTCAAGAATCGTTCATAGACGTGAGGATTCCGGAAATAATTCCCTTTACTAATTATAACTGATTGTTATGTAAACAAAGGCATGTTAACAACGCCACGATAATATGGTTGAATTGCAACAATACTGGCACACAAATGAACAAATAAATAAATAATAAAAATAAACAATATGAAAAGTCATGCAGAGCATGATGTTATTAGCCGATCAAATCAGGGTTCAATATATGTCCACATTTTAGTAGTTACGGAATCTCAGGGAAAAATGAGAGAAGTGTTGATTTCCTCCCCAACCAAATTCTCCCAGTTATATTTAGCTATCATTAATATCTGATCATAGCAATACTTATGGTAGTCAAATGTAAACAATATAATTGCAGTTGAAAGAATTAACCTTTGAATATAGGTGAAGGTGCTTAGCATTACACAAATATGTAGCAAGCCAACCGATATCTCATAAATACCAGATTTTTGGCGGCCATCTTGAAAATATGATAATTATATACTGAATATTAGTGTAGTTTACGTCAATTCTTTAATATATCCATCAGAAATGTTTTTTAACAACTTACACCAATTTCCAAGTTAAGGACCATGACCTATTGGCTCATATTTTGGCAATTTTCGACTTCCGTTAAGCATAAAGTTCAATGACCTTGAAATGACCTTGACATTGGTTTAAACAATGACACCCGGATTTTTTGGAAACCTTATATATTCAAGTTTATAAAAACATCGGGTGCCATAAATTAACACGAGGTGCCGGAATCTTATATATATACCTACAATTGCCCCTGGACTAGAAGGCAAACCGCCTAACTTTTGTTTACCGAACTCTTGTAGATAAAACGTTTATTTATAGCCAAATTGCAAACCGCCTATCTAGCTTACCGAACTATTATAAATAGATCGGCTAATAAAAACTATATGTGCAATGTACCCTTGTATAGAGAACAGTATCCATGCATTTCTAATATGTGGCTGTGACTGGAGAAATGGGACGTATGGGTTATGCGACCAGTGTAGCCCCAGATCAACATGCGCGTTTGCGCCGTCTGATCAGACCAGGGTCTGCACACAGGTGGAAGACTCGGACCTAGGACCCAATAAATGGCTCATTTGAAAAAACGTTACCACACCCACCATTTCTATACACAATGCACTATAGCCTTGTATAGTGTATGGAAATGGATGGGTGGGGTAACGTTTTTTAAATGAGACATTTATTTCTATTGGGTCCTAGGTCCGAGTCTTCCACATGCAGGTCTGTACTGTTCGCCATTTAGCCAATAAAACACTTCTAACTTATAGTTTGAATCCTTATTTGGTGTCATGAGTGTGCTGGATGATCAGAAGTTTGCATATCCACCCATGCCATAAGCCCAATGTATCCAGTCACAACCACATACACGAATCTAGCTGGACGATCGTCCGCTTTATCTGCAACAGGTTGCAATATAACGCTACTCTACGCTACCCAGTAAAAATGTGCTAACAGCATTTATACTTTGGGCACTAAAATATAGAAAAAAACCTGCAGGGTGTTGACGTTAGTTTAAACAATATTTATTAAAGTCATGTAGAGGAACAGGGTGTTGACGTTCATTCGCTACATTGTTATTGAGAGTCAAATCTACAATTATGAATATGACACAAACATATTAACATAAACTTACCTAATAAAGTGTGTATTACCAAAATTCTTAGGTAACTCTCCACGAAGTAGAAAGTAAACAAAGAACGCTTCAAACGCACATTTGGAAAGACTACTCCGTCATAACTCTTATGTAATGCAGTGTAATAAAATGTAGAGTTGTGTACTCAGAACTAACACGGATCCTGTCTAAGTGAGAGTCAGCCGTTATGCGTGGGTCGTGCCATCGTCTATCGAGAAATGAATACTGTTGCTTTTCACCTGGTAAACAGAAACCACGTTTTGTTTATGCATTTTGATGCACAAATAGTAGAATATCACGTACGCCACAGATTGTAAGAATCCGAAACACGGACCGACCACACGACACACAGTTAACATGGCCGCCACTTGTCTGGTCACCACACGGTGGCATGGTTGCGAGTAAACGTTTCCGTAGTCCGTCGACGTACACGTATCATATGTAGTATCACAGTGACAGCTCGTCCATGTTTTATTATTCACGATCACATAGTCGTCTGCGCTGGTGTTACGAGTCCCGAACCATTCCGAATGATTATGCACACCGCAGCACGTGTACATCTTCTGCAGCATCGTCCAACATTTTACGTCTTTGTGTGGTGTTGGCCGATCGGTATCGACAACGGAATTGTTGCCTACGGTGTAGTGTGCGTTGATAGTTTTGGCACTATGCTCCATGTCTTGGAGTAGAGAGTCTTGATTAAGCTTATGCGTCATGACAACGGCTATTATACCAGAAGTGGCTTCCAAGCAGACGGTGATACAGAAGACGGCGGTAAACGGACGGACATAGCCGCCTCGCTGGAGAAAATACGTCGTGAACAACGACACTCCGCCGAGGCCCACTGTTAAGCAAGCGGACGTGACCAGCACGTGGACAGGCATAACGTAATCCTGTACAAACCCGCAACCACCGACATGTGTAACCTCCAGCCAGATAGATATCGCCAATACAATAATGGCGTGCGCCAGTAGCAGTATAATAAACGCCAGTGCCATATTTTTTATGGCTTTCGAGCGATCACGCATGTGAAGGTGGGGTATCTTGATACTCCATTTACCCATACTTCCAGCGTATAAACGGTGTGACAGCGCAGTCCTTGAAGAATATCCAGATGTCCACTACATGTATTATTAATCCATACTAACGCACAGTTGGTTGTCACGTTGAAACAGTTGCCGTCATGATCTTCATGTTCTTGCGGTGACACTAGCATTTATTTTCAGTGACAAGTATGTGCCTATAATGAGTATCATGCAGCTTTTGTAATCAAACTATTAGCTTCCTGCATACACGGATAACCATTAACAACGACAGTAAAGTTACAATGCCAAGTATTGTTATCAGAACATTCGCTATCCATGTATGTATTATTGACGTATTTTTATCAGATAATATATAAATGGTGCCCTTGGTTGAGGGGGATATTGGGGATTATCTCTCCGAGGGAACATTATCTCCCGCGCCGCATGGCAATAATGATACAACTGTATTTCAATATATGCTAACACCAATTGATATGTTGCATATTCGCTAATTCACTCACTCCCACAGACGTCAGGGACTCGGTACATATGTTAGCTTCATGCACCCAGATATCAGTAGGCTGATGTGCACATCGATGAGCGGTGGAGGCATGGCAGCCATCTGCAAATAAGAACGTTAAGTGTCGCAGTATCGTTGTTTACATTGAATTATCCTCCAATTCGGAAAGAACAGCAGAACTTTAGACATATAGTTGCCTGAAATTCCAAAATACGTGTAATTGTCCTCCAATTCGGAACAAACAGTAGCACTTGAGACACATACGTCTCAATTACTGTACATGTATTTTGAATTTTCAGGCATTATATAAGCTGCGGAGTTTGACATAACAACAAGTTTCTTTATCTTGACATTTCAGGAAGTGACAGAAAGTGATGAATGCAGGACCATTGCACGAAATGCTGCATATATCAGTCATTTCCCATGCGTAGAAATAATGAAGCACAATGCCGAAAGCATCATGTAGATACTGAGTGTATGAGAATCAAATAAAATATCAGACATG
This sequence comes from Conchocele bisecta, assembly GCA_029237695.1. Classification (NCBI taxonomy): domain Eukaryota; kingdom Metazoa; phylum Mollusca; class Bivalvia; order Lucinida; family Thyasiridae; genus Conchocele; species Conchocele bisecta. The sequence continues at coordinate 59,891,059 of CM055278.1, read as the reverse complement.
TGTCAAAAATACAAAAGTACTACTATTTGATGTATGGTACTACAATTGCAATTACACCCCCTCTCCATGCACTAATCCTGACAATATTTGAATTATTTTTTATTTAAAAATACTTGAATATTTGGTTTTAAATAATTGGCTGATCATGAGCTGTATCACAGCATCAAACTCCTTGAGTGAGACTTGAGATTGCCAATAGATGTTCAGAAACGTTTACATATGGGCAAGATTAACGCAGGCCTTTGTGCAGCTATAGAATACTATTCGTTTTAGATTTCTACCAGTGGCACACACCCTAACGTAAACAGGCATCGTATGTTTCGTGTAAACTTTGACCTGCATATTGTGCTTACATTTAAATTAATAATCTTGAAACATAAAATACAGAGGAACCTCTCTAAACTAGACACCAAGAAAACACATGTGATCTTATTGTTGATGAGTTTCTTGACCATTTAACTCAGGATATATAGAGAATAGTAGGTTAGTGCCGTGAATGGGAAAAAATATCCTGCAAGGCTCAAGAATTTCTTTATTTCTCATTAGAAGTATATGTTGTGACCACTCATTTGAACCGTCTCGCCGAGACGGTTCAAATGAGTGGTCACAACATATACTTTGGTTCAGAAATAAGGAAAATAGATAGATAATAGTAGGTTAGTGCCGTGAATGGGAACAAATATCTGGCAAGGCTCAGGAAACGGGATGGGCGAGGCTCTGCCGAGCACATCCCGTTTCCGTGCTGCGCCAGATATTTTTTCCCATTCACGGCACTAAGCTACTATTCTATTTATCCCGTCAACACCTACAAATGGCTGTAAAATGCAAAAATGGTATTGACTGGATATCAAAAATGTTTCACGGCACCGTGTTTCACGGCACATACGCACTGAGTTGACGGGATAAAATGTATGTTCCAGGCATATTCATTTCAGATAAAATTCAGTATTATAAAATATAATCATTACAGCTAATTTTAGTGTCATTAATCTGACTCATCCACAGATAGAAACAAAATTTCTACATCACTGCGATATTCCTAGATAACCATATGCCTATCGTAGGCAACTATTGTAGCACGTCGATCACGACTAGCTGAGCATGGTCTCTCATGCAAATCTGTACACAAGACGAAGATGACACATGAACACCGACAAATGTCAATAAACAAACAATGATGAAATAAGTATAACACTGTCCGACACAGAACGTACAGCCTTTTGCTTGACGTACAGCCTTTTGATTGACGTACAGCATTTCGCTTAAAGGTACATACCCACTCAGTAGGCCCAAACTGTTCTTTATAACAAAGACATGATCTGAGACATGTTCTGGCAAAATAAACATTCATTCACCATTACCGCACATATTGATTGTCTTTATGTGCATTTTATATCAGACGTAAATTTCCACACTGATATCAAGGGCGATTACCGTGTTTCCTTCAACATGTTTACGGGAATTACTATTTATTGTCTGTATTTATTTTTTTTGATGTGCAATGATCATACTTTATAATCTATCGAAACTAATATTGTTTCAGGTGAAGCATTGAATTAGTATAAATAATTCAAACATATTGTGCCTCATTTGCATATGTAAAAAGCCTGATACCACGGCGAGTTACTATCAGTAAAATAAATATTACTAAATGATTATATCTGTATAGCGAGCACTCGTAATTTTAGAACTGGTAGAATAGTGACACAATTATACACTTATTTAATTCCTATAAAGAACATTGTGTGCCTATATATTGAGTGAGCATGTACAATGATCAGAGAAAATAAACAAATACATTGAAGTACAATACATATGTGACACATATTACGACAGCGATGGTGTCAATTGGTCAAACTGTACTCTGTGCTTCATTGAAGTTCAAAGAAAGTTGGTTGCTGTTAATGTGCCTATATATTTATTTATTTATTCTCTATATACATATTTCTATAAATAATAAATCGTAACATATGGCAATATTATTACACGTCCATAACAACTATGAATATACACGTATCGTTCGCAACCATAGAGCCTACCTTTTTTTGTATCATCTGTGCCACATGTAATAATTATTATAACTCCAATGAGTTCAGTTTATCTTTGTCATGCTTCACCTCACTGTGGCATTGAGGAAATTTATCCCGTATATGCCGGAACTAACACTAACATAAGTATGTCCATTGTGGACTGTACATACGTATCCGGTGTAGAACCAATATTGCGTTATCAGTGCGCCCGATCATGTCTAGAGTGTTTCTACGGGGATTTATCAATATAAGGCAGACACTATCGGGGGTATTATTAGCGACTGCTAACCTAGAAACGTATTATCGATTGCACACCTGAGTGTATGATGCGAACACGTGAAGAAGCATGCCCTGTAGCAGATATGTGGCAGTTTGCAGTATAGATAGATGTATCGGTCTAACATACCGCCATATATGGTGCGATAGAAGAATGAACTATAGCTCGGTTAAATTAACGTTTAGAAGGTCCTCGAGCCAATTCCTACCCTTAAATATATATATAAGCTAACAGACAGACAGACAGACAGACAAGGCTGACCGACCGACCGACAATCCAACCGACCGGCCGGCCAGCAGGCAGACAGGCAGGCATACAGACAGATATTGTTTATTAAAGACCGGTACAACAATTTAACACCAGACCATATTCTGGTTTCTCAGTCGAGCGACGATGCAACTGGTAATACTTTTACTTAAAACCACTCTTCAGTTGGAAACCCGAAACGGCATATCACATGACAACATTAAACGGAAAGTGAGCAGCCTACTCTTGTAAATGTATTTCCGTGTTCTAATAAGTGAGTATGTCATACATTATAAGTTGGTTGTATGTATCTTTCTTTTGTTAAGCTAATTATGAAATATGTTCTCGCTGTCATTCTGGTTTTATAGCTTAATCCGATTGAACCTATTTTGAAATGGACTATTTACTATTACTCGACATGGACCAGTTATCGTCAATCAATGTGAAATGGAACACAATGTGTTTCGGAACACCACCCGATATAACGTATAGCGCTCTTGCTTTCACAAATTGTACCGCCGTTTTCGATGGGATAACTCTGGAAAGCACATATAAGTTCATTCACCACAGGAAAAATGTAGAAAATCACCATTCAAAATGTAATTTATCCTTTGTTTTGTACATGGCCATGGCGGTTAAATATGTCCAAAAAACTTATTACTTGTTGTCATCACACTTATAAGGTTACCTAAACTACCTTTTATCTCATTAAAACTGTTGACAGCTTTCACAGCTGGAATTGCGGCTGCTGCAGTAAACATTACATGACCTAGTTTCAAGATAGGGTTAAATTCGATCGGTTTGTATGCTACTCAAGTTAGTTAGTTTTTAAAAACAAATCAACTGGGATGTGTACAATTTGAGCATACAAAGTTTATGGCATAATGGCGTTTTAAAGTAACATTGTCAAGATAATATATGCAATATACCACTGATAATGTAAGAAGCAATGTGTCAAACACTTGTAGTCAGCACTAACTAAACAGAGGAACGTGTATCGGCCGTATTCACACATCGGCATGACCAGGGCAGACACGAATCTAATGAGCAAAGGAATGGATGAAAATAATTATAGAAACATTTTTAAGAATACACAGTTATATTTAAATACACCCATTAACATGTTTAAGGCGATTTGATATATTGAATAACATCTGCAGTACGAGTATGCATGATTTTGATGGCATCGGGTCTGGTACCCGGGAGTAATACTGGAGTAGCCAAATCGTTCCGAAACCCATTAGACTGGGTAACGTAACGAGTTAGTAAGTTTTTATCTGAATTGAATAGTTTTTCTACTTTATTGATTTATTTTGTTTGACATTTGCTACTCCACTGAATGAAGTACGCACATGTCGTTAGGTGTTCCGAAACTAATTGGTCTAGGCTACCGTATTGGATCTATGTTGGATATATGGGACGCCCGGGTCCATAGCACTGTGGCCAAATCACTCCGGTTACGCTTCCGTGAGCAAAACAACAGAAAAAGGAAAATGTCAGATAAAAAAAAAAAGTAAACAACAATATTCTGGAAGTCGGACTTCATCAATTTCGCCCACCTGCATACCATTCTGGTCGGCATGACGTATCACTATGGTAGTCACGTGACCCAATATGTTTGGCGGTTAATCGATACATTTTTGTCGCGCCTGCTTTAGCAGAGGCACGACTATAGTCGGCGCTTTTTCCGTCGTCCGCGTCATCGTCGTCCGTGTCGTCGTCTTCGTCCGTGTCGTCGTCTTCGTCCTCCTCGTCCGTTTTTTTTGTAAGGCAAATGCGTTAAAGTTATTGTTTCTTCACAATATCTCTATAACCCCTTGCCACACTTTGATAATATTTCACATCAATGTTTGTCATGGGATGATGCTTCACTACGCACACCCCCACATCCAAATTCTGAAGGTCAAGGTCATTTATTTACTTGTAATTGTTCACTGGTTTTGTAACAGGAATGCGTTAAAGTTATTGTTTTTTCACAATATCTCTTTAACCCCTTGCCACACTTTGATAATATTTCACATCAATGTTCATCTAGGGATGATGCTTCATTACGCACACCTCCACATCCAAATTCTCAAGGTCATTTATTTACTTTTAATGTTCACCGGTTTTGTAACAGAAATGCGTTAAAGTTATTTTTTTTCACAATATCTCTTTAACCCCTTGCCACACTTTGATAATATTTCACATCAATGTTTTTCTAGGGATGATGCTTCTTTACACACACCCCCACATCCAAATTCTCAAGGTCAAGGTCATTTATTTACTTTTAATGTTCACCGGTTTTGTAACAGGAATGCATTAAAGTTATTGTTTTTTCACAATATCTCTTTAACCCCTTGCCACACTTTGATAATATTTCACATCAATGTTCGTCTAGGGATGATGCTTCATTACGCACACCCCCACATCCAAATTCTGAAGGTCAAGGTCATTTATTTACTTGTGATGTTCACCGGTTTTGTAACAGAAATGCGTTAAAGATATTGTTTTTTCACAATATCTCTTTAGGTTAGAAGATACCAAATGGTGCGAAACCGCCCAGGGTGTATGCAAAAGTAGTCCGTTATAAAAAAATAGTGCGGGTGTTTTGAGGTCACAGACACCGTTTGCTTGCAAATCTTGATCCATTACTACCCAGTTTCACTTGAGGAACATTTTGGGGTGCCTTTAACACCAGTTTTCAGCATATTTGTAGCATTTAAAAGAAAACACTGAACCTGTTGGTCACTTGATGTACACGGAGTTTCCGTGGCCAACAAATGTACACAATATTGGAGGATATGACAAGTTTGGATTTTTCTTTCTTAGGAGTAAGTGAACCTATTGTTTAGTTCATGCAGAACCAGTACAGACTGGCTGCAGGTCATGTACAAGTGGGTTCCACAACATCCATACGAATAGTGAAAGTAGGAGAGACTGGCCTTATTGGATGGCATTCGGTTAAATTATATAGTAAAACTATTTGGTGGTGTCTAACCTTTAACCCCTTGCCACACTTTGATAATATTTCACATCAATGTTTGTCTAGGGATGATGCTTCATTACGCACACCCCCACATGCAAATTCTGAAGGTCAAGGTCATTTATTTACTTGTAATGTTCACCGGTTTTGTAATAGAAATGCGTTAAAAGTTATTGTTTTTTCACAATATCTCTTTAACCCCTTGCCAGATTTTGATAATATTTCACATCAATGTTCGTCTAGGGATGATGCTTCATTACGCACACCCCCACATCCATATTCTGAAGGTCAAGGTCATTTATTTACTTGTAATGTTCACCGGTTTTGTAACAGAAATGCATTAGTTATTGTTTTTTCACAATATCTCTTTAACCCCTTGCCACACTTTGATAATATTTCACATCAATGTTCATCTAGGGATGATGCTTCATTACGCACACCTCCACATCCAAATTCTCAAGGTGAAGGTCATTTATTTACTTTTAATGTTCACCGGTTTTGTAACAGAAATGCGTTAAAGTTATTTTTTTTCACAATATCTCTTTAACCCCTTGCCACACTTTGATAATATTTCACATCAATGTTTTTCTAGGGATGATGCTTCGTTACGTACACCCCCACATCCAAATTCTCAAGGTCAAGGTCATTTATTTACTTTTAATGTTCACCGGTTTTGTAACAGGAATGCATTAAAGTTATTGTTTTTTCACAATATCTCTTTAACCCCTTGCCACACTTTGATAATATTTCACATCAATGTTTGTCTAGGGATGGTGCTTCATTACGCACACCCCCACATCCAAATTCTCAAGGTCAAGGTCATTTATTTAATTGTAATGTTCACGGTCAAATGCCTCGGCAGGCGCGACACCGCTTCCGTGGTGGAATTCTTGTTTATAAAATACATCATTTTTATGCCAGAATATTTCACATTTTGAACTACGATAATACTAAATGGTGATAAGAATATTTTTTAATGACCTTTTAACTCTATAAATCTGCTTTTAAATTTGATTATTAAACTATATAGGAAAACTGGTCAGATTTCCCCCTGCACTGCTGGATAGGGGAGATTATTTAAATTATAGCCTGCAGGTGCGCGAAATGGACGAAGTCCGACTTTCAGAATAATTTATAGTTCTGAGTACATAACTCCAATTACGTTGCATTACATAATTCGTTTTATTTTTTTATCATTTTTTTCCCTATTTAATAAGGAAGAAAAATCAATAATACATAATTTGTAAAAGTAACATATGCAATGAATTTGAAATATGGGGGTATAATTATACCCTTTAGATACAAAACTTATCTGGAGCTCTCTTGACTATTGTTTTAACAAAGTCATTTTGCTCATGGATCCAATATGCAAAATATGTTATTACAAAAATCATTGAACTAACCAGTGTTCTGCAAAGAAATCGGAGACATGGGGCCAATGACCCCATGGGTAAAAAAAAGTGGGGACATTTTTAAAAAAGATGGGGTCACACATGGTATTTTGAAGAAAAACACTGCTTCGAACTATTAAATATCAGCAATTAAAGTAATTAATAGTTTGAAATAGTGTTTTGCTGAGCCCGACAATGGACTTGCAATAATTAATTCATGTAAATTTTCAGCATGTTGTGATTGTGAAAAAAACATGGAAATAAACATTAAAACATGATCATGATGTATTTGTAGTTCTTTATCATTCCATCGGCTTCCAGAAAATACGCGCATTTCAAACGGCTTTTCTGATTGGCAGACCAAAATAGTTCGCTTTATACTTGTATCACTTATGTAAATATACCATCCAATGAAAACCGTCGATAGATGTATAGCTAAGCGCTGTTGCTATGTGAATTCTACATTTCCGGTACATTTCACAGTTCAGACTTTTTTAATTTCGCAACCCGCGAACTCTGACCGAATATTTAATGCGCCCGTTGGTCCATCGGCCCATCGGTAATTTTTTTCTTGCGCCATTGACGATTTTTCCGTGCCAATGGCGCGATCCCGCGTTCTTGGCAGAACACTGACTAACACAACCATTGCGTATGCTTTCAGATTCACAGACATACGAACGATGTACCTGATGCTAGGACAAGACATCGCGAATGTGTAAATATGTCCGACGAGTTAGACTACGAAATTGTTCTCCATCCCAGTGAGATTCCCTCTATCGACTATTACGAACAGATCGCTGATAAGAATGTAAAAGGTACATATTACAGGGCTCCAGATAAGGAATTAGTAATTGAGTATTATCAATCAATAATTTCTGAAGCAATTGGGTATTTCAATATTTTTATTGAGTCAATAACGTCATATACAACACATTTTGTTAGAATCTTGTGAAAATGGCGCTATTCGCATTACAAAAACTGATGATTTGTTGGAAACTAAACTACATGTATACTATACTGAAATTTAACAGTAACGTTGATCATAGAGCAGTATACAGTATCCCATAAATAACACTTATATTTCAATTTATGTTGTGCTTTTATGGAACAAGGCTCCAGATATTGAATTAGTAATTGAGTATTGTCACTCCATCATTTCTGAAGCAGTTGTGTATTTCAAAATTTTAATTGGGTAAAATAAAATCACACTACTGTTTACACATCAACAGACCGCAATTATTGAATAGTTTGCTTCAAAATGAAAACATATCTTGGCATTTCATGAGAATTGTCCATAAGAAATGGTACTTATGTGTTTTGCCTGTGGATCCGCACAGTCTGATCAGGAGCTGCAATGTATGCCATTCTATCAATGAAACGCATGCCATGCTGCTATCAACCACAGGCATTCGGCGTGTTTCGGCTTCATCGGTATAAATTGTAACTATAAATGAACAAGGCTTCTAACTTTGGTCCAAAGTTAGAAGCCTTGTTCATATATATAGAGTTACATGTATACCGATGAAAGCCGAAATACGCCGATTGCCTGTGCTATCAACTACAAGCAATACAGATCGTTATCGGCTATAAGAGTTTGCATTGTTTATATAGCCGTAACATTTGGGCAGGTTTCGTGAAACAGACAGTCGGCTCTGAGGGGTACACTGAACTTCAATAACATTGGTTCAGGCCCCGCCCCCGCCCTAGGCATGTGTACAATGGAAAATATATTCATATATATATACTTCCTGCAGGTGCAAGACTCGGGACCTATAACCTAGTAAATGGTCCATTCGCAAAACATTACCACAACCACCCATTTCTGTTGGACTATAATTTATATATAGATAACAAAAAATTGGCCATTCAAAAAACATTACCACACCCACCAATTTCTGTTAGCCTGTATAGTGTTATCTATACAACACTATATAATCTAACATAAATGGGTGGGTGAGGTAATGTTCTCCGAATGGGCCATGGTCTGGGTCCTAGATCCAAGACTTCCACCTGTGGTATTCCATGCCACTGGTCTTTCAGGTAAGACCCTTTCACCTTTCATCTGATTAACATCAACGATGTTTGCCAGTGAAATCGGTCATAAGGTAACACATCGATGTCGCAAGGATGCTCGGTTTAGAGAGGTTCTACTGTATTTCAGAAATAACTAAAGCTCACTGGGTGAACAACGAAGCCCACCCGAACTGTCACAAGAAGTCGTGCCGGAAGAAGTTTTCCCTGATCGACCGCGTGCACCACTGTCGACGATGTGGCAATGTGTTCTGTAAGGAATGTTTACAGTACCAGCGACGACTGAGTTACCTCGCCACACCAGATCCCGAGGGGAAATTATACAAGGTATCAATCATTTCAACAACTTTCTCAACACTAGACCCAGTTCTTTTGTTAACCTTTTCACCACTAAGTAACCGGAATGGACTGTGATATGTTAATTTAAGGATAATCCAATTATCATGAAATGATTTTCAGATTAGTCCATTTATAAGACGGTGGTGTTTTTTCTGTAATATATGAAATTTCTTGCGAATAGTGTAGATTCTGATGAGACAGCTTGTCGCGAGCCAGCTCATCTGGATCTACACTTTGCAAACACTTCTAAAGAGGTCTGTCGTGTTGAAATGGTTAATATTGGATTTTCTGGACCAGAGTCACTTAGCCCCACTCCGCAAAAGTAATAGGATTTGTACCAAAAATGTACCTGATGGTCAAACCTGGGATATCAGGATTTTGTTAAGGATGAAACCCATCGTTAACTGTACCCTTCAGATGCTTCCATCCAACCACGGCAGACATGGGTTGGTAGAATATTTGACGTGTGCAGCCGTGGGGTTGGAAATATATTCAAAACAATCTGTAATACTACTATTTGCCAGGTGCATGGGACGTGTTTTGGTGTCACTAGGTCCCTGGTGTCTAGTTTGCAGTGGTCGCGTTGTAATATAACGGGACGGTAGATATTCACCTGGTGCAGATGACGTATGAGCGAGGGTGGCGGGATAGCACAAAATAACTACCGTACTGCATGTACATGTATCTGTCCCACGTAATCCTGCCGATCTACCTTTGACGGGGCCGAGGGTGGTTGGCGAACACTCGAGAGCAGAATAACTATATTGTCTATCTGGCAGGTGTGTGGGGCGTGTTTTCAGGAGGTACAGCAGGTCCCAGATGGGGTGTGGATGGGGTGGGGACGAGGGTGGTGGGGAACACTTGAGGAGGGCACAGAATAACTATATTGTCTATCTGGCAGGTGTGTGGGGCGTGTTTTGAGGAGGGACAGCAGGTCACAGATGTGTGGGGACGAGGTTGGTGGGGGACGCTCGAGGAGGGAACAGAATAACTATATTGTCTATCTGGCAGGTGTGTGGAGCGTGTTTTGAGGAGGGACAGCAGGTCACAGATGGGGTGTGGGGACGAGGTTGGTGGGGGATGCTCGAGGAGGGAACAGAATAACTATATTGTCTATCTGGCAGGTGTGTGGAGCGTGTTTTGAGGAGGGACAGCAGGTCACAGATGGGGTGTGGGGACGAGGTTGGTGGGGGATGCTCGAGGAGGGAACAGAATAACTATATTGTCTATCTGGCAGGTGTGTGGAGCGTGTTTTGAGGAGGGGCAGCAGGGGCCCTACTTTGTACAACTAAAATGTTCGTAAGTGAAACTTTAGGATCGTCTGCAAATTTAAATTGATGAATTTACATTTATTGAGCATAGGCTGCATATGCGCAATAAATGTAAATCCAATAATTGTTTACAATAAAACATTGTTAATGTGAAATTTACAGACTATCATAATTTTGTATTTACAAACATTTTAGTCGTATGAAGTTTAGTTAAGCGGCCCCCAGGTCCCAGATGGGGTTTGGATGGTGTGGGGACGAGGGTGGTGGGGAACACTTGAGGAGGGCATAGAATAACTATATTGTCTATCTGGCAGGTGTGTGGGGCGTGTTTTGAGGAGGGACAGCAGGTCCCAGATGGGGTGTGGATGGGGTGGGGACGAGGGTGGTGGGGAACACTTGAGGAAGGCACAGAATAACTATATTGTCTATCTGGCAGGTATGTGGGGCATGTTTTGAGGAGGGGCAGCAGGATAATGAATGCTACTCCCGGTCCTGGACTCGGGACTACCGGGCATTGCTCAGATGTCAAGCCCAGGGGTGTGAACAAAGCACCGGGGCAGCCAAAAGGAATTCGGGGCTGATATCATCATGGCGAGACAAGTGAGTGATCAGTACATGTTAAGCCAGTTTGTAGAATTAGCCCCCAGTGTTTTATTCCATCAGAGCTCCAGATAAGCTGTGTATTTGCTTAAATACCCAATTAAAAGTGCAAAAAAAACAATTGAAATCAGAAGTAGCGTATATCAAAAAGCAATTAAAAATTTGCGGTACCTTTATCATGCTGCAGAAAACAATAAACAGACCACAAATATAGCATATTTTTCTTGTTTTCCATTTAACACATCTTGGTATTTCATTAGAATTGTCTCCAAGGGCTTAACTCTCGAGTAAATGGCTTATAATTTCGGTTTCCTTGCTCGGATCTGCTTCACATTTCACACATGCATTGCTCCAATGGTCCTCTACCGCCCTGTGACAAATCCACATTCGTCTCGCCCCCGCTAAGCTCAGGGTCAAGGTCACAGACTTGGTGCGTTCGAAACCTTAACACTCGGGTAAATGGCTTAAAATTGCTGTCTCCTTACTCTGATCTTCTTCACATTTCACACACACATTGCTCCAATGGTCCTCTACTGCCCTGTGAAAAATCCACATTCGTCCCGCCCCGCAGTGGGGGCATTCGTGTGCCAACAGGCCACACTTCTAGTTTTTCAATGTCTTGTGCATAATGCTGAACTAACTGTTCAAACGAAAAACTGCATAGCCCACGGAACATTAATTAGGATGTTACTTAAATCTGAATATCGGACACGTGATATGAGATTTGAGTACGTGCTTATGAAATGTACTGAGCACCTTCTCCAAATTTGTGCATCAAATCATGCAGTCAATGAGCCGTAAAACACCATTCCATTCCACTGATTGGTTGAGCCTTGACCAATCAAATGTTCATGATTTCGAGATTGAAAACGGAGTATGTATGAACTAAGTTTATAAGCATGAACTCAAAATCACAAAGCTGATTGCAGGCTGTGGAAGTATTAACCGTTTCATCCTTAACCCTTAGACTACCATCTTATTTTTGTTGTTGTCTGCTGTTTATTTTCTTTTTTCCATTTTTATCATAAAAAACATGCTTTGACAGCACTTTAGAATAATTTACAACATGCTTTGACAGCACTTCAGAAAATCATTTCCATTGGAAATGATTCTGAAGTGTTGTCAAAACATGTTTTTTATTGAGAAATAAGGCAAGATATATAAGCAACAACAGACGACAATTGTTGTGAGTAGCGGTCTAAGGGTTAAATAACTGGAATGGATTTAGATACATTAATTGTCCAACCAATCTAATCGTCACAAAATTCTTTTCCGTATACATGTAGTACTTTTATGAAAAGGGGCTGTTTTGTTTTCTTAAAAAAAAGAAGAAACTTACTTGCAAAAAGTGCAGATCCTGATGAGATGGCTTATCTGGATCTAAAACTGTTTGCATAAATCACAAAAGAGATCTGTAGTGTTGAAACGGTTGAAGATGAAGTAAAATATAACTCACATCTCAAAGCCCTAAAACGTGGTTGAGATTAATGGAATATAGATAGTGATACTGGGGAAGTATTAAAACCGCATGGTCCACCATTTAGACTGGACCTACAACGAGAGTGCCAGAGACTTGTGGACGGGTTTAAACAGAAGATCGGGTCGTCAGAGGTGAAGAGGACACTGCTGGACATGAAGACGCTCGTGAAAACACCCGAATGGCAGAAGGCGACATTCTGGCTCGTATGTTCGTTTAACCCTTTTACCCCTAAATAACTGACATGGACTGTTCCATGGTAACTTTAGACACCGGCCTGCGAAGGGTAAATTTAACGATGGCCCGCAGGTACACTTTTGGTTATCTTGCTACTTGAGAGATGAATCTGGTTATGCCCATTATAATTCCAGCACAAAAATATTTACACAATTCCCTAACATTTGATTGGTTCGTAGCAAGTCTCTGTCCAAAATTTATATCCCAGTAAACTCCCACGCCGAACTACTTTCCATAACCGTGAGGCGCAGTTAAAATAATTCTTAAGAAAACGGAAAATAAACACATGTTCTTGATGAATTTATTTCAAATGCTGGAATTATAAGGAATGAATGGCCTTTTTGTGGAATTTATCGGGGATATAAACTTGGAAAAGTCGCGGGAATACTGGACGAGGCCTTCCGGCCTTCGTCCAGTATTCCCGCGACTTTTCCAAGTTTATACCCCGATAAATTCCACAAAAAGGCCATTCATTCCTATAATAACCAATAGGATAAAAATAAAGAATTGGTGATAAAAAATTACAATTTTCGAAAAAAATGTTTTTGTTTTTTTTCCCGAAAATTGTAATTTTTTATCGCCAATTCTTTATTTTTATCGCCAATTGCGAAAGTGGCTTTTCCAAGTTTATACCCAGATAAATTCCACAAAAAGACCATTCATTCCTATAATAATAGTAGTAAGATTGGTACTAATCATATAACTGTTAAGGCGTCGGTCTATGTGACTGGTGTGCCCTTAAATAAATAAATAAATAAATAAATAAATTCATCGTAAAAGTGGTATTGGTTCAAAACATTAAAAATAATGACAAACGCTGCAGATCCTGATGAGACAGCTCGTTACGAGCCGGCTCATCTGGATTTACAATGTTTGCAAATGTTGATTTATGATCTGTAGGGTTGAAAGGGTTAAAGGCAGCATGTCTCAGATTTTTATGCCCCCCCCCCGCCACTGAATGGTGAGGGGGCATATAGTGTTACCGGCGTCCGTCCGTCCGTCCGTACGCCCGTCCCGAAACCTTAACGCTCGGGGTAAATGGCTTATAATTTCTGTTTCCTTGTTCGGATCTGCTTCGTATTTCACACACGCATTGCTCCAATGCTCCTCTACCGCCCTGTGAAAAATCCACATTCGTCCCGCCCCCGCTAAGTTAATATTTAGTTTTTCGCTTTATAGATGGCAAAATACCTACGAGAGGCGTACAACTTATTTTGAAACAATCTACATGTATACCAATAATTTATAGACACTTTCAATCCTAAATAACCAAATGGAATGGACTGTGATTCATTCATTTAAGAACCAATCAAGTAATTTTTTATAACAAAAAAAATACCCCTTTTCATAAATGGACTAGTCTGAAAATCATTTTGTGATGATTGGATTGGTTGCAAAATTAACATATCCAATTCCATTCCAGTTACTGAGGGGTAAAAGGGTTAAGGAGAGTTATTATATAGGAAATCATGTACTTGGAGTTGGAGCCAAGAATTTACTTTTGGTTACATGTACAGTGAAACCTCTCTGAACCGGACTCCCTGGGGACCTCCCAGGGTGCCCGGTTTAGAGAGGTTTCATTGTAAATCAGGCATTTTATCATTCTGAGCCATAGCTGTGTGCTTTGCGATCATGGACATACATTATATCACCTAAGATAAATTAAGAAACTTAATTAACAAACAATAAGATCACAGATGTCACCTTGGTGTCCGGTTTACAGAGGTTCCACTGTATTAGTAGTTTGACTTACATGTAGGAGAGTTTGATTTAACGAGTGTAGACTGTACCAGAGCTCCAGATAAGCTGCGTATTTGCTTAAATACCCAAATAAAATTGCCAAAAACCCAATTGAAATCAGAAGTAGCGAGTATCAAAAAGCAATAACAATTTAGTGGTACCTTTATCATGATGTAGGAAACAACAAACAGAGCACAAATGTATCATATTTTTAGCCAGGTTTTTTGAAAAAAAATCCAGGCTATTGGATTGGCGAAAGCCGGGCGGGCGGGCTGCGGGCGGCGTCCACAATCAATGTTATGTTTTCGTGTTTGAGTCCATTTCTTTGTTACTGTACCACCTAGGACCACCAAACTTTCACAGCTTCATAATCAAGGGGTGCCCACCACATATCACTATCCAACATGTTACTTTTTTTTTAACTTGACCCATTTTTTCCGCGCAGTCGACTTAGCCATTTTCAATGTTAAGTTTTCGTGTTTGAGTCCATTTCTTTGTTACTGTACCACCTAGGACCACCAAACTTTCACAGCTTCATAATCAAGGGGTGCCCACCACATATCACTATCCAATATGTTACTTTTTTTTTAACTATCCAACATATTATTTCTACGTAATTGACTTAGCCATTTTCAACGTTAACTTTTTAACGTACGTCTGGTTAAAGTTTTTTGCTTAAAACTTTTTCATTATACTATATCTCTGCAACTGCTTCGCCCATTACCTTGAAACTTCACATGGGTGTTTATCGTCATCCATATTTTCATTCTACCCCTCAACCGTGCTGCCCCTGTGCCCAATGTCAAGGTCAAATTACTTTGAATTCTTTTGTTAAAGTTTTTTCGTGTACTATATCTCTGCACCTGCTTCACCCAATACCTTGATACTTCACATGGGTGTTTATCATCATTGTCGCACCCGCTTGCGGAAAGCGCGATATCGTCGGCATTTTGGCATACGTCCGTCCGTACATCCGTGTGTCCGGTTAAAGTTTTTTCGTTAAAGTTTTTCCATCTACTATATCTATTTTTTTAGTGTCCAATGTCCATGCCTCGCCCCAAGGCGCGACATGCAGGCCACGGCATTTCACGAACGATTTTGTAAGCCACGTTCAAAACAGCCGTGCGCGCCGCCATCTTGGAATTCCGTCGTCTGCTATTTTGCTTAGTAGACTAACCAAAAGTTTAGCCGACTAACGAGGAGACTAAGCAAAATAGGCTTTGCTTAGTCGACTAACGTGTTCGTGAAATGCGTTTTTTCCCGTTAGTCGACTAACGGCCTGAAGTTTAGCAGACTAACCGAGTTTAGTCGACTAACGGAGGTTCGTGAAATAGGCTACAGCTGTACATATACTGTAATCCCACCATGTGTCACATATTGCCAGCAAGAAAACCTGACAGAGAAGTGCCAGAAATGCCGGAAAAGCTTCGGGCTGATCCAGAAGAAGATCAACTGTAAGCTGTGTGCGACTGCACTGTGTCGATCCTGCAGTAAACACGAGCTGCTCGTCTATCTGCCCGACGATGGTGGGGGACAGGGTCCCTCCCCCGGGGCTCAGCCGGAATTGGCCGTTATACGCATCGTCGGGGTAGGTTACATGGAGGATCTTACAGCCGTGATGATTTCATAGGGTGTTTATTAGCCCTTTCAATACTAAACAACTGGAATTAATTAATGTTAATTTTCTGGGGTTATTTTCTTGCATTTAAAAGCCATTTGTTGGTAGAGCCTCGTCCATCCCGTTTCCTAAGCCTTGCCAGATATTTTTCCCAGTCATGGCACTAACCTACTATTCTCTATTTATAGGCGTTACCGTTGCCAGTCAATAGCGTGTGAACGTCGTGTATTTTAATGATGTCAAACAACCTTTATCGAATCAACGTCGTGTGACTTCACGTGGGGCTAATGTGATGTACTGGGATACATGTATAAACAATTTTAATTAGGTATTTATGCAATTACGTACCTTATCAGTAGCCTATTTCATCAACATTGCAAAGTATACTTTAGTAGCAAAGTATACTTTAGTAGCAAAGTATACTTTGAGGGAGAAATTTTAAATTTTATGATAAATTTATTAATTTTTATTATACTGAATTTATTACATTATCACAGCCAATTTGGCTGTGATAATGTAATAAATTCAGTATAATAATTCTGCATACTTTTAATCATGAAATATATGCATTTGTTAGTTCTATATGAAATAATGCATTTCAGGAAAAATAAATGATTACTCCCTCAAAGTATACTTTGCTAGTAAAGTATACTTTGCAATGTTGATGAAATAGGCTACTGGAACTCTGCATGTATAAACGCAACACGTTGAATGGGCGTTTCCATTATAAATTTATGGACAGTGTAACTATTTAGGGTCATTACGTAATCCACAGAGCCCGGAGGTGGAGCCAGAGGTCTCCGTCCTGCTACATGTGTGCGAGTCGTGCCGCGTGTACATGGTAGATAGGCAGGTGTCCGAGGTGGAGCGACTAAACGCCAACGTTGCCGACACTAGTGCCACCGTGTTGTCGAAGTTTATCTCATTGGATAACAGTGTCTCGAAATTACAGGACAAAATGACATATCAGCTGAATAAGGTTTGTATATATTCTTTGTTTACATCCCACCAGTAACTAAGATCGCCAATAGCACCATTTTATTTGATCAAATCCTAAGTAGTTTGATTTTATGTAATGCTTTCCAAGAAACACATTTTGTGAACGATGCTCTTTTTTATGGCCTGGTCTTGGTAGAGCTGGTAGGCATATAGTTTTTGGACTGTGTGTCTGTCCGTCCTTCTGTCTGTGGGTCTGGTTAAAAAGTTTTTCGTATTTGCAAGCGGGGGAATATATCGCATTACCCCGCCCACCTGTTATCATGATGTATGTTACGTTATTACCGGAGCTCCAGTTAAGGTGCGTACTTTGATCAACTTTGGGGAGACTTGTTATTTCTTCGCCAAAATTGGCAAGTTGGGAGTGCTTTAGAATCGTCTTGATGAGACGATTCTAAAGCAATCCCAACTTGCCATTTTTTGTGAAGAAATAAGAAAATATCCGGAAAATTTGGTCCAATTACGCACCTTAACTGGAGCTCTGGTTATTACATTACGACAACAGGTGGGTGGGGTAATGGGATTTTTCTGATGGGCATTTTTTATGTCACAGGTCTGAGTCTTCCACCTACCAGTGACAGTTGACCTACCAACCAACCAATGAATACCAATCAACCAACACGAACCAACCAACCACACAACCAACACCAACCAACTAACCAACTACACCAACCAACCAACCAACCAACCAATCAACAAATCAACAAACACCAACCAACCAACACCAATCAACCAATCAACCAACCAACCAACCAACCAACCGGCCTTCCAACCAACACCAACCAACCTATCAATCAACTATACACCAACCAACCAAACAATCTGGTCATGGTTCAGTACCAAGAGTAGGGATGGGTTGTGGCCTAGGGGTTAGAACACCTGACTTCCAATCCGGAGGTTGTGGCTTCAAACCTCGCTTTGGGCATCAAAAATGCTCTTGTAGTATTTCCATCCCACTGTTCTGTCGGATGAGATTTTAAACTGTGGTCCCATCTCTATATGACCTTAGCTGTTGCTGGGACGTTAAACCCATACACTTTTTCAGTACCAAGATATAGTTGAGTCTCTGGAAGACGCGAGCCGATCGTCCGGCTATAGCAGCAACACTAAAGTACTCGCCAAATCCCAGGTAGGTTAATTAATATGTTCATATCTATATGTAACACTTTCAACCCTAAATTACTGGAATAGATTTTGATAGGTTCATTTTCTGACCAATCCAACAGCTCCAGATAAGGTGCGTATTGGCATATTTTACGCAATTATTGTAGCTGAATACGCATTGATTATCAAAAGTGGGAGTGCAAAATGCAAAAAGTTGAAAATTCACTTTAATAGTTGAGCTGCAAAAAGCAAACAGATTTTTGCAGCTCAGATAAGTGAATGTTTCAATTTGTTATATTTTTTTTTATCATTTATTCCTTATTTAGTATCAATACTCAGTTTTTAAAAGTAAAATGTGCAATGATTTTGAAATCAGGGTTGTATAGTACGCTTTAGACACAAAGCTTATATGGAGCTCTGATCCAATCGTCACAAAATTATTTTTAGACCAGTCGATTTATGAAAAGGGTGTGTTTTATTTTCTCTAAAACTATGAAACACAAACAATGCTATATATTTACCATTTCAGGAGGACCTGTCAGATTTCCTGGCCTCGTACATCCTGAAGATCCAGGTGGTCAAGAAACTGCAGTCCCTAGTTGACTCGGACACACAGCGGATATTGGTCAGGAACTACCTCATGGTATTGTATTGACCTCATTTCTTTATTTCTCCATATGGGTATATGTTGTTGCCACTCATTTGATTCATATGAGTGGTAGCAACATATGCTTTCCAACAGAATTAGAGAAAATAGCAGAATCCCCCCCACCCCCTCAAATGTTCATACCACTATAAATGTATCTGGCACTGCAGTGCCTACCGTCTGTTTCACGAAAGCTGTCCAAATTTTACGGCTATATAAACAATTCCAAAACAATATTTTTTTCGATAATATTAAATTAAAGGAAAATTTAAGAATGAGCCTTCTTTTTATTTCGTGAAATTTGGTCAAATATTGATTTTATTACGAAAAAATTAATTTGTCTATGGGAATTTAACATGGGCGAAAAGGAAGTGGAGGAGCTGTGGGAGGAGTCAAAAAACGAAAAGTTTTGGAAATTGACTCCGAAACCTAGCTAGGTAGCTTGGAAATGATCTAAGAAAACAAAAGTTAAATTTTGAAAATCGGTCCAGTATTTCCGAAAAAATTTCCCATGTTAAATCCCCATAGACATCTTCACTCTGTGAAGATGTCTATGGGGATTTAACATGGGGGAAATTGTTTTTTCGCAATAAAATCAATATTTGACCAAATTTCACGAAATAAAAAGAAGACTCATTCTTAAGTTTTCCTTTAATTTAATATTATCAAACAAAAAATTGTGTTTGAATTGTTTATATAGCCGTAAAATTTGGGCAGCTTTCGTGAAACAGACAGTAGTTGATTCAGACACACAGCGGATATTGTTCAGGAACTACCTCATATTTGATATTTAACCTGTTAGCCCGGCCTTAACCCTTACTACGCTGAATTAAATGTTGTCGTCTGCTGGAAATGTTTTATTTTCATTATTTCTCGACAAAAACCTGGTTTTGACAGCACATGAGAATCGTCTCCAGTGGAGACGATTCTCACGTGCTGTCAAAACCAGTTTTTTGTTAAGAATTAAAGCAAAAATTAAAAACAGCAGACGGCAATTTCCATCAACAGCGTAGGAAGGGTTAAATTACCTTATCTGTTGATAGACCGTTAAACACAATAAATCAAATCAAATCAAATCATAGGTAGGTATACAATACATATAAACTAACTTTTAGCAATAAGTTCATGACTTCACAATGCTTCTTTGCTTCAACAGGCAAAGGTTGAGTTCTATATGGAAAGCATGCATACATTCCGATCACTGAAGCGAAAACTCAGCGACTCTGCACCGCCACAAGTCTTGGAGTATATACAGAAAATGGTGGATAAAATGGTATGTACGTTCGTGTGGTGAGGTGTACAAAGTAGAATATTTCCTATAGTGTATCCGACGGCTGTGTGACTACTCTCATTGGTATTATTATACAACCGGCTTGCGAGGGATATATAGTTTTCCCCTTTTCGTCGGGTTTTCCGTCCGTCTGTCCTAAAAGAATTGTCCTTTCTCTATGAAAGTATATGCTGTTGCCACTCATTTGAACCGTCTCGTCGAGATGGTTCATATGAGTGGTAACAAGATATGCTTTCAAACAGAAATAGAGTGAAAAATCTCCAAAATCATACAGAAAATGGTGGATAAAATGGTAGGTACGTTCGTGTGTTGAGATGTATGTGTATAAAGTAGAATATTTTATGTAGTGTGTCTGATTTCTGAAGTGTGACTACTCTCATTGGTATTATTATACTCCCGGCTTGTGAGGAGTATATAGTTTTCACCTTTCTATCCGGTCGTAAGATTAGTACTATTATATTACTTTTAGGATGTGGGGCAAAACGACCCGGCCTAAAATGACCGTGCCTTCAATACCATTAAATAATTCCAGCACAAAAATATTTACACAATTCCCTAACATTTGATTGGCCCGTAGCAAGTCTCTGTCTAAAATAATTCTGAAGAAAACGGAAAATAAACACATTTTCTTGATGAATTTATTTCAAATGCTGGAATTATAAGGAATGAATGGCCTTTTTGTGGAATTTATCGGGGATATAAACTTGGAAAAGTCGCGGGAATACTGGACGAAGGCCGGAAGGCCTCGTCCAGTATTCCCGCGACTTTTCCAAGTTTATACCCCGATAAATTCCACGAAAAGGCCATTCATTCCTATAATAAATACACTCCTAGGACATATTTGCATGGGTTTCACTGTCTGTGACAAAAAAGATCTATAATCAATTTCTTACAAATAATGCAGTGAAGAGAACGCCCATACTTCATCACATTCTTTCTCCCTCATTAGGTGTGTCTAGGGAACCACTAGCTACCATACATAAAGTTTAGTTTTAGGCCGGGTTTTACAGAAATAAACCACGGCTATAGGATTGGCGAAAGCCAGTTGGCTGTGGTGGCGGGGCATTCACAATGTTATGTTTTCCAGTTTAAGTCTGTTTCGCACTCATTATAATAGCTACAATAGACTATAGACAACATAGGCTATTGACTAAATATACGATACCTATTTATCCAACATAGAACTGTAATAAATAGGATTATCCACCGTACATGTTTGAATAGCGGGAAATAATGCACATGTGTCCGTTTCCCGCTATCAAACATGTATGATGGAATATCTTCTATATATGTGCAGGTATTAAAACATGTTGAGTGAGCCAGTGAGAATAGGTGTATTTATTGGACATATAATATTTTGCCAATGAGCATGGGTTTATTTATAGGACATATAACAATATGCCATTGGGAATGGGTTTATTTAAAGGTTATATAATAATATGTCAATGAGAATGGGTTTATTTACAGGACAAATCCTAATATATCAAGGAGAATGGGTTTGTTTACATGACACATAATCATATGCCAGTGAGAATTGGTATATTAAAGGTAAAAGTATAATTTGCCAATGAGAATTGGTTTATTTATAGGTTATAATAATTCTAATTTCAGTCGATAATCAATGCCGAAGTATGTATTTGTGTTGAAAATAATGAAAATAAATGCTAGTCACTCAAATTTTGCAGAATGGGGTTGTTTATAGGCCATATAATAATATGCCAATGAGAATGGCGTTATTTATAGGTTATATGATTATATGCCACTGATATTGGGTTTATTCTGACTTCAGACGATAGTCAGCGCCCAGGTGTATATTCAGCAGCTGATATTTGAGACGATTCTCCTGTGTGGCAAGCATTCCCTCCCAGATACGATTCCTTCTCTACTGACGCCCCTATTCAAGGTATAGTATCACATAGTTTGTATTGCATGTGTACATTTCCAAATTTTGCTGTTCTTTTGCAAAACTAATTGTACAGTTTTTTCAATTTCATTTGTCACTCACTGTAACATTAATATTACGCTTTATGCCCCTTTGTCACCCCCAAATACTAGTTCCACAGTTGTCAGCTGATCCTACCTGTACATGTACATGGTATCAGAGCTCCAGATAGGGTTTGTATTAAAGAGTATTATACCCCCAGATTTCAAATTCAACGCATATTTTACTTTTACAAATGTATTATTGATTTTCTTTGTTATTAAATAGGGAAAAAATGATAAAACAAATGAAACAAATTTAAAAATTCACTTATATGAACTGCAAAAATGTTTTGCAGTTCAACTATTAAAGTAAATATTTAACTTTATTATATTATTTTCACTACTCAATTTGAAAAGCAATGCATATTTTCGCATTGCTGTGCGTATTTTGTACTCCCACTTTTGATAATCAATGCTATTCTGCTAAAATTAGTGCGTAAAATACGCCAATACGCACCTTAACTGGAGCTCTGATGAACATTTTGCTTTATGCCCCTTTTCCACACCCGAAAATCTAGTTCCACAGTTTTCAGCTGATCCTGCATGTATACTCAACAAAACTAGAAACGTCCCTGTTTTATAGCCGGTGTAGCTCTGTCTATGTATGTACCACATGTTCAAAGTACATGTATTTTAAACCGTGGCGATGTTCAGGATACGATCGTGTAGAGTTTAGCCGATACACACGGTTTACATAGCGGCCAGTTACCGGAACGTTGATTTCCACTTTTTGCACGTGCACGCTATACTTGTCATCGATAAGGTGATTCAGTTCATGTCGTACCATTCATGCGATAGGGGCTATTCGGAAAATTAAAAAACTTTTTTAATTTTTCACTGTTTTCGATATGCCACGGCTTTCCGAAAACGAGCGAAATCAGGCAATTGGGATGCTTGCGGGTGGGATGGCCGCCAGGGCGGTCGCGCCTCGGTTTGGTTGCTGTCGGAAGACGATTGATCGTCTTGCAGCCGGTACCAGCAGACTGGGGCTGTTCACGACCGGCAGCGACCTGGTAGGCCTCGTGTAACGATGGCTAGAGCCGATCGTTACATTACGTTGACGCACTTACGTCAACGTCGATTGGCAGCCACAGTCACTGCTAGGCGATACGGTGTCTCAGGGCAGACCATTCGCAACCGGTTACGTCGTAACGCCCAACCAATCCGGGCACGCCGCCCGTACACTGGTCAGATAATGACCCAACGTCACCGTGCTGCCAGACTGTTATGGGCGCGACGTCATCTGAACTGGAGAAGGGCTGACTGGAACCGAGTTTTGTTCACCGATGAATCTCGGTTCACAGTTAGTCATGCTGACGGAAGATTACGGGTATACAGGCGTAAAAATGAAAGATTCACCGATTGTTGCATTGTTGAGAAGAACAGGTTTGGGGGAGGGAGCGTAATGGTCTGGGGTGGGATCATGGGAAACCGGAAGACAGATTTGGTTGTTGTACAGGGCAACATCAATGCACAACGTTATGTTGCAGATGTGCTAAATGCACATGCCTTACCATTTATCCGTCAGCATGGTCCTGGTGTGACATTGATGCACGACAATGCCCGCCCTCACGTAGCCAGGGTCACCACTCAATATTTACAGCAAAACAACGTCGACGTCATGCCATGGCCCGCGGTCTCCCCGGATCTCAATCCCATTGAGCACATATGGGATGAGCTGGGCCGCAAAGCACGAGCTAACCATCAGATTGACAATGTTCGCGATCTTACACGGGCGTTACAACGAGAATGGAGGAATTTGCCCAACGCACTGGTATTGCGTTACGTCACGTCGATGCGGCGTAGGATCATTGCATGCATTCATGCAAATGGTGGCCACACTCGGTACTAACGAGATTTACTGAATTTGCCACATTACGTATTGAAATTCCATCTCTAAACATTAAGTAACACATTTCTGAGTTTTTGTGATTTTTGATTTTGACCCCTACCGCCCTTGGCCGGTTATCTCTCGAATATTTAACAAGATATCCAAATGCAATTTATTGGCTTTGATACAGAAATGAATGAACTTGTGTTTCCATTTTGATTTTTAAAAGTAACCCTTTTGATTTTTGATGAATCTTTCCTTAAACATGGAGGGACGTTTCTAGTTTTGCTCAGTATACATGTACATGGTATGCTTGACAACTGTGTCTACAACACTGATCGCAAACGCAGTAACCTACTTCAGAGCTCCAGATAAGTTTTGTATCTGAAGAGTTATACCCCCAGATTTCAAATTCAATGCGTATTTCACTTTTACAAATGTATTATTGATTTTCTTCCTCATTAAATAGGGAACAAATGATAAAAAAAATGAAACAAATTTAAAAATTCACTTATTTGAGCTGCAAAAACGTTTGCTTTTTTGCAGCTCAACAAAGTAAATTTTAACTTTATGACAGTATTGTCACTACTCGATTTGAAAATCAATGCGTATTTTCACATTACTGAGTATTTTGTACTCCCACTTTTAATAATCGATGCATATTCTGCAAAGATAAGTGCGTAAAATACGCCAATAATCACCTTTATCTGCAGCTCTGCTACTTTCTTGGTTGCGAGTCACTATATTTTGCAGCTTTCTTGATAGAAATTCAATTCAGCTTTATTTTCAACGGTTATAAACAAGCATGAGCTCAGTTTACAGGGCGAAGTGGATGAAATTTTGAGTTGAGGGAGAAGTTTTTCACTACATAAAACAGACATTTTGGAAAAAAATGGTCTATTTTCTCAATTTTTTAGTGAAAACTTCTCCCTATTTTGAAGGGCTAGATTGAACCCTGTCTTATATACAAATGTTTTCTCACAAATGGTTGAGCCTTAATGTGGGGTGGACATTGAGTACACAGAGAAAGCCAACCGCTATTCTTTTATTTATTTTCAGGTTATACAAGATGATGTTAAAACATGTCTGCTTGGTATGAATGAAGATGTAGACGAACACGAGGAAAGAGTTAAAGAAATGATAAAATTGCAAATAAATGTCAGTATTTCCTAAATTATATTATCACATGAAAACCTTGTTATGACCACAGGTTGGAGTAACGGACCGAGGTCTATAAATACATTAAAGATGCCTAAAAGCATCAATAAATGAAGAATTTTTTATTTATTTTTTTCATTTATTGATGCTTTTAGGCATATTTAATGTATTTATAGATCTCGGTCCGTTACTTCAACCTGTGGTTATGACGTGTTGTATAGCATTTCATAAATTGATGTCATCCTGTTTGAACCATCACTAGAAGCATCAGTGACTCAGTAAAATCACTACTGTCTGTTTCACGAAAGCTGCCCAAATTTTACGGCTTGTTTTTCGATAATATTAAATTAAAGGAAAAATTAAGAATGAGCCTTCTTTTTATTTCGTGAAAATTGGTCAAATATTGGTTTTATTACGAAAAATTGATTTGTCTATGGGAATTTAACATGGCCATGGGGGGAAAAGAGATAGAGGAGTGCGGGAGGAGTCAAAAAACGAAATAATTTGGAAATTTACCCCGAAACCTGACTAGATAGCTTGGAAATGATCTAACTAAGAAAACAAAAGTTAAATTTTAAAAATCGGTCCAGTATTTCTGAAATTCTAAAAAAAATTCCCCACGTTAAATCCCCATACTGTACTGTAGACACATCTTCACTTCACTCTGTGAAGATGTCTATAGGGATTTAACATGGAGAAATTGTTTTTTCGCAATAAAATCAATATTGGACCAAATTTCACGAAATAAAAAGAAGGCTCATTGTTAAAGTTGCCATTTAGGTCATTTTGTTCACGAACCTACCGTGATGTTCGTGATTTTTTGCGTCCGCCATTAATCTGCTCTTTAATATTGTTAAAATCATAATCAAGAGAAAAGTTTCAAGTTTTCTTTCACTTGTGCCTCATTCATCTGTGTGATGATCTTATTAGCCAGCGAAAACTCGGGACGAATTAGCAAATTTATTTACACTTTCGGAACATACCCCGAAAACTCCAACCATAAGTCAATATTCAAGATGGCTGACTCATGTGTTGCTAAACGAGCTGACACAAATTTTAATCTAACAACAATCTTATTTTGAAGGCAAGAAACATTTAAAGAAATGTTTATCATTCTATTGAACTGACAATTTAGCTCATATGTTATGTTTTATAAAACCCGCTAGTTGATGAACTTGTTAATACCCCGAAAACTAGACCCACCATCATAGTAGTGATTTTACTGAGTCACTCATGCTTCTAGTGATGGTTCAAATAGGATGACGTCAATTCACTACATTTGTTAAAATGCACTTCCGCTTGGTAGTATGAAGTTCTTACAAGTAACTTGAACCTATAATTTAGTATTTAGTATTTATAATATTTTTATTGCTAGTACTAAAACTATTTTTCTCAGTTGATATTTCAACTCGATGAGAAAATAGTGAATGGCTGAAACGTATTGGATATCTCCAAGTTTTCTGCTATTTGGAGTGTGAAGTCAATAAATTACCGACTGTAGTTCAAAATTGCTAAGCATACTTAATAACTAGCTAAGTATACTTTGAGGGAGTAATCACTTATTTTCCCCAAAATGCATTATTTCATATAGAACTAATGACTGGCTGTGATAATGTAGTAGATTCAGTATAATAAAAATTAATAAATTTATCCTGCAATGGAAAATTTCTCCCCCAAAGTGTACTTAGCAAGATAAGTATACTTCGCAATTTTGGTGAAATCGGCTACTGGTCTTTTGGATGAGACTTGAAACTGAAGTCCCATCCCTAAATGACCTTTGCTGTTGCTGGGACATTAAACCCATTCACTTTCACTATTCTTCAGGACCATCGCCTTATTCGCCCATCGAAGAGCATCGTCGCCATCATCGGCTCAAAGCACGTACGGGACCTGATGGTGGAGCGCACAACTGATATCTTGGAGCAGGTCTCTATTCAGTTGGCGATGAAGTCTGTAAACAGAAGTTTTACGGTGACAAAGAAAGCACTAGAGACTGCGAAAGAAGAGGTGCTCTTAGTGACCATAAATATGTCATAGATGTTATATAATAACGTTAGAGTCCCACACATGATATATACCGGTAGGATAAACACATTGTGTGTAGAAGTAGGATAAACACATTGTGTGTAGAATATTTCAAAATCACACCACGACTGTAGATATGTTTTGTGTTAGCAAATAAGGCAAGCCAAAGCTTGTTTGCTAGCGCGTAGAAAATATACACACTCGTGGTTTAAATTTGATAAATGCTTGGCCCTAAATAATACTCTTCTGTGTCGATGGGTCATTAAGCCTTAGAATGCGGGAAACTTAAATTGTCGTCTGATGTTGTTTCATATTTTGCCTTCTTCATGAAGAAAAATACGGCTTGACAGGTCTTTAGAATCATTTCCAATGGAAATGATTCTAAAGTCCTGTCAAGCCATAGGTTTGATGAGAAAAATGGAAAATACAAATTAAACAGCAGACAACAAAGCTTAATTCAGAATTGTAAGGGTTATGCAACACCATTGCATTAACTTTGAAAACATCTACACAGCGGTGCAGACACATTCCTGTCCGGAGCATAACTAGTATACCCTTTGGAATATTTTCATGACATTCCACACGTGCATAGACCACCACCCAAAGATGTGTTCCATGCAAGAATGACAACTCTTGCATCAATAATTGTTTGGTTGTATTCCTTTGTTTTTTCGCGCACTAATTTCCTGTCGATTAAAAACTTGATTACGGTACTCTTTGGAATATGTTCATTCTTGCATAATTTAAACCATGCAAGAACGACAACTCTCACCTTACTAACATATTAGTTATCTCCCTTTATTTTCTTGTTGACTGCCTATAGGCTGGGAGAGGGACAAGCGTCAATTTCTAGTTTCATACATGTCATCATATCATTATATAGAACTATTTTGATTATTTAAAAAATTAATTTAAAAACAAATTACATGTATATTTGCTTATACGTACATGTATATAAAATTGTGTACCTCAGCTGGGGCTGAGCTGTAGGTGTCGTATAGTAAAGTATGACCCTCATTGACTGGTCCCAGTATATCAGTGTTGCAGCTAAATATTCATATGTATTCAGTCTTATCATATCAAGCATCATATCATGTCACTGTCAGTTTGTTGTGGTTGAGATATTGGCGTCATGTATTTGACGCCCACATGCCAATCATTTCAAATTGACAGGAGCTATCAAGACTATGCCGATGGTTATTTGTGTTTTATTATTGATTTTTGTGTAACTATATTGATGTTATGGGCTGGAGGCCTAAAGCAAATAAACCATTTCGAGTTGATATTTACTTTTATTCCCACCTACACAATTTACTGATTTTTATAGTAATTTATACATGAACATGAACAAAAAAAAATATATTGCTTCAATTTTGTCATAGAACACTATTACACTATTACATACATGCACTGACTCTCACCTTACTTACATATTAGTTATCTCCCTTTATTTTCTTGTTGACTGCCTGTTGGCGGGGAGAGGGACAAGCGTCAATTTCTAGTTTCATACATGTCATCATATCATTACGTAGAACATTTTTGACTATTTAAAAAATTAATTTAAAAACAAATTACAAGTATATTTGCTTATAAGTATATACAATTGTGTACCTCAGCTGGGGCTGAGTTGTGGGTGTTGTATAGTAAAGTATGACCCTCATTGACTGGTCCCAGTATATCAGTGTTGCAGCTAAATACTCATATGTATTCAGTCTTATCATATCAAGCATCATATCGTGTCACTGTCAGTTTGTTGTGGTTGAGATATTGGCGTCGTGTATTTGACGCCCACATGCCAATCATTTCAAATTGACAGGAGCTATCAAGACTATGCCGATGGTTATATGTGTTTTATTATTGATTTGTGTGTTATTGATATAGCTGGAGGCCTAAAGCAAATAAACCACTTCGATTTGATATTTACTTTCATGCCCACCTACACAATTTACTGGTTTTGATAGTAATTTATACATGAACATGAATGGAAACAAATATGTTGCTTCTAGTTTGTCATTGAGCAAATGTACCCGGATGATAAAACGATGAATTACACTATTACATACATGTACTGGTGAGTGGCAGGTGGGAGCACGCGATGGGTAATTTAACGATCGGGGTTCATCCTTACCGGAATTCCGACTGGAGACCTGGTTTGGCCCTCACATACATCTTTGGCATTTTGTATGTGACAGTTGAATCTGGTTATACCCCTTTGTGAGTATTACGATATTCGTAATCCTATTTTAGGGGAAGGGGCCAAGTGACTTGGTGTGGTATGGACCTGGCACCAGGTCGGGTTATTCTAATTTCAGGGCTGAATATATTTGTTCTCGATGTAAATATTCCGTTCTGATTTTGGGATTTTCCCCCCAATGCAGCAGGTTAAAATGGGATCGAACCCGTTTGCCCGGCCTTACATGACCTTAGCTGTTGATAGGCCGTTAAACACTAATAAACAAACGAACAAACATACATGTACTGACTCGTGTGTTGATATTATTATATGGAATTTTCCCATGATTTAACACAAAAATTGTCTTCCGCTGTTGCTTTTTATTTTGCCTTCTTAGTCAGTAACAACATGTTTTGACAGCACTTTAGAATCATTTCCAATGGAAATGATTCTAAAGTGCTGTCAAAACATGTTTTGATGAGAAAAATGGAAAATAGTTGATAAACCGCAGACAAGAAAAATTAATTCATCAGTGTAAGGGTTACTATTCCATCTCCTGCATTAATCTTATTCCAACAAAGTACCATTTCATTTTCATTGCAACAAATTGTTATTTTGTTCCCACAAATTAATCCAATCTCACTTCCACAAACCAGTAGTTTTACTCCCACAATTTAGGTTAACTTTAAGAATAACAGAACTGTGAATTTGTGGGAACGAAATAACGAACAAATCTAAAGGCAAAAGGAATTTTATATTGTAGGAATGAGCTATACATTTGTGTATTTTTTGTAGGAACAAAACATTTATTTGTGGAACGAAATAGTATTTCATGTGAATAAAATATTTAAAAACATTCCGTATCGTGTCTGGGTCCGAGTATTAAAGGTATAAGCCCACTCCGTAGACAAAACATGTTCTTTATAGGAATTAAATAAGTGTATAATTGTGTCACTATTCCACCAGCTCCAAAAATGACGAGTGGCCGCAATCAAGATAAAATCATTTACATGTAGTAATATTTATGTTACTGATAGTGCCGCGCGGTGGTATCTGGCTATTTTCATATGCAAATGAGGTATGATATTTTCTAATCATTTATACTAATTAAATGTGTCGCCTGAAAAAATAATATTTTCGACAGATTATAAAGTATGGTCATTGCACATCAAAAAATAAATACAGATAATAAATAGTAATGGCCGTGAATATTTTAAGGAAACACGGTTATCACCCCTGATATCAATGTGGAAATTTACATCTGATATAAATGTATAATAATGCCAACCATTACGTGGGGTAATGGTGAATGAATGTTTGTCTCTGATGATGTCTCTGATATAAAGAAGATTTTGTGCCTACTGAGTGGGCATGTACCTTTAACATTTACAGTACAGCCTGGAATCACAGGTTGAAGTAACGGACTGAGGTCTATAAATACATTTAATATGCCTAAAATCATCAATAAATGAAAAACAATAAGCTAAACTTTTTTTTTCTCCCCCCATATAGACTTGGGTATAAGTCTATATGGAGGGAGTAAAAACAATTGTTTAGCTTTCTTTTTTTTTCAATTTATTGATGCTTTTAGGCATATTTAATGTAGTTATAGACCTCGGTCCGTTAGTTCAACCTGTGCCTGGAATGTGTACCTGTGTTCTATTGTTATCTGTGATATATATTCAAAATAAAATTTGTAAATATTTTTATAGTATGCCTTTTGTTGGATTGTAAGTAAATATACCCCGTCGTTCAAGCTAATCCAGAAATATGGAGGTTGCATTTAGGCGCATACTAGCTCCTGTAGCCGATTTCAACAATACATGTATTGCAAAGTATACTTATCTAGTAAAGTATACTTTGAGGGAGAACTTTGCAATTTAAGGATAAATTTATTATTATTTATTATACTGAATTTATTACATTATCACAGCCAAATTGGCTGTGATAATGTAATAAATTCAGTATAATAATTTTGCATAAATCTTCCACAAAAACACAGACGTGTGCACTTAGAATTGAGGCGTACGGATCACACCTGTAGTGTAGCCTATTTCACCAACATTGCAAAGTATACTTATCTAGCAAAGCATACTTTGAGGGAGAACTTTTCAATTTAAGGATAAATTTATTATTTTTTATTATACTGAATTTATTACATTATCAGCCATTTTGGCTGTGATGATGTACTAAATTCAGTATAATAATTCTGCATATTAAATATCAAATATATTCAGTAGTTAGTTCTATATGAAATAATGCATTTTGGGAAAAATAAATGATTACTCCCTCAAAGTATACTTTGCTAGATAAGTATACTTTGCAATTTTGATGAAATTGGCTCCTGATGTGTGACTGGAAGTACCATATTAACCCTGCATATTTGGACACAATTTGCTACATCTATCTACTGCTACATCTATTTACAGCATCTACAGATACATCTATCTACATCTATCTACATCTATCTACAGCATCAACAGCTACATCTATCTACAGCATCTACAACTACATATATCTACAGCATCTACAGCATCTACAGCTACATCTATCTACATCATCTACAGCTACATATATCTACATCATCTACAGCATCTACAGCTACATATATCTACAGCATCTACATCATCAACAGCTACATCTATCTACATCATCTACAGCTACATATATCTACATCATCTACAGCTACATATATCTACAGCATCTACATCATCAACAGCTACATCTATCTACAGCATCTACAGCTACATATATCTACAGCATCTACAGCATCTACAGCTACATCTATCTACATCATCTACAGCTACATATATCTACATCATCTACAGCATCTACTGCTACATATATCTACATCATCAACAGCTACATCTATCTACAGCATCTACAGCTACATATATCTACAGCATCTACAGTACATCTATCTTACAGCATCTACAGCTACATATATCTACATCTATCTACAGCATCTACAGCTACATATATCTACAGCATCTACAGCATCTACAGCTACATCTATCTACAGCATCTACAGCTACATATATCTACAGCATCTACAGCATCTACAGCTACATCTATCTACAGCATCTACAGCTACATATATCTACAGCATCTACAGCTACATCTATCTACAGCATCTACAGCTACATCTATCTACAGCATCTACAGCTACATATATCTACAGCATCTACAGCTACATCTATCTACAGCATCTACAGCTACATATATCTACAGCATCTACAGCATATACAGCTACATCTATCTACAGCATCTACAGCTACATATATCTACATCATCTACATCTACATCTATCTACAGCATCTACAGCTACATATATCTACAACATCTACAGCTACATCTATCTACAGCATCTACAGCTACATATATCTACAGCATCTACATCATCAACAGCTACATCTATCTACAGCATCTACAGCTACATATATCTACAGCATCTACAGCATCTACAGCTACATCTATCTACAGCATCTACAGCTACATATATCTACAGCATCTACAACATCTACAGCTACATCTATCTACATCATCAACAGCTACATCTATCTACAGCATCTACAGCTACATCTATATACAGCATATACATCATCAACAGCTACATCTATATACAGCATCTACAGCTACATATATCTACATCATCAACAGCTACATATATCTACAGCATCTACAGCTACATATATCTACAGCATCTACAGCTACATCTATCTACATCATCAACAGCTACATCTATCTACAGCATCTACAGCTACATATATCTACAGCATCTACAACATCTACAGCTACATCTATCTACAGCATCTACAGCTACATATATCTACAGCATCTACAACATCTACAGCTACATCTATCTACAGCATATACAGCTACATCCATCTACAGCACCTACAACATCTACAGCTACATCTACCTACAGCATCTACAGCTACATATATCTACAGCATCTACATCATCAACAGCTACATCTATCTACATCATCAACAGCTACATCTATCTACAGCATCTACAGCTACATATATCTACAGCATCTACAACATCTACAGCTACATCTATCTACAGCATCTACAGCTACATCTATCTACAACATCTACAACATCTACAACATCTACAGCTACTATCACAGATCTACAGCTACATCTATCTACATCTTTAGTACATCTATACATCTATCTACCGCTCTACAGCTACATCTATCTACAGTCTACGGCATTTAAGCTACATAAATATAACAGATCTACAGCATCAACAGCATAACAGCTACATCTATCCTACAGCATCTACAGCTTCATTCTTTACTAAAATATTAACGCATCTAAAAAAACCAGCACATCTATCTCGCATTTTTTTTTTTTACACTACATCATCTACAGCATTACTGGCATTTACAGCTATTATATAACAGCATCTACAAGTTACATCTATCTACAGCATCTACAGTATTACCGCTACATCTTATCTACAGCATTAGATGCATCTATCTACATTATCTACATCTACAGTATCTACAGCTTCATATCTACATCATCTACAGCTACATAAATATCTACAGCATCTTACAAATATCTACAGCATACATATAACACATCTAACAGCATCTACACATCTATCTACAGCATATAAGTACATTATACATCTATCTCGAATACAGTATCTAATACAATCTTATCTACAGCATCTACAGATGCATCTATCTACATCCTATCCTACATCTATTTAAGTATCTACACTACATATCTTACTCATCTACAGCTACATATATACAGCATCTACATTATATCTACAGATCTACATATACATCTATTACAGCATCTACAAATACATTCTATCTAACAGCATACCTACATCTAAACATCTATCTACAGCATCTACATTATACATCTATCTCCACTACAAAATACGCTATATACAACATACAGCTACATCTATAACATCTATCTACAGCATCTACAACATCTATACATCTATCGACAACATCTACACATCTACAACTTCTAACTAGCTACATCTATTACAGCATCTACCGCTATCTATTTTCTACAGGCATCTAACTTCATCAACAGTCTTCATCTATTACAGGCCATCTACAGCTACATATATTCTACAGCATCTACTGCATCTTCAGCACAATCTTTAATACAGCATCTACAGCTTCATATATCTTACTTGCAATCAACAACATCTACAGCTACATTATTACAATCATATCCGCTACATCTCTACAGCATCTACAGCTACATTATATAAAGTCAATATAACATCATCAACAGCTATATCTAATCTACAGCAGCTACAGTGCTACATTTATTCTACCATCATCAACTAGCTATTCTATCTTAGCATCTACAGCTAATATATTACAAACATCTAAGCTAATCTATCTCAATCATCATACAGCTAACAGCTATCTAACAGCATCTACAGCTACTATAGTCTACAGCAAATATACAACATACAGCTAATCTATCTACAGATCTACAGATACAATTATCTACGGGCATCTACAACATCTACAGGCTACATCTATCTAGCATATAAGGTACCCATCCATCTACAGCATACAACATCTACAACATCTACAACATCTACAGCTACATCTATCTACAGCATCTACAGCTACATCTATCTACATCATCTACAGCTACATCTATACATCTATCTACAGCATCTACAGCTACATCTATCTACAGCATCTACGGCATTTACAGCTACATATATATACAGCATCTACAGCATCAACAGCATCAACAGCTACATCTATCTACAGCATCTACAGCTACATCTTTCTACATATATCTACAGCATCTACAGCTACATCTATCTACAGCATCTACAGCTACATCTATCTACAGCATCTACGGCATTTACAGCTACATATATATACAAAGCCATCTACACTACTCTATCCTACAGCATCTACAGTATCTACACTACATCTTATCTACAAGCTCACCAGATGCAATCTATCTACATCTATCTATAACATCAACTATAGTATCTACATCTACAGCTACATTTATCTAAAAAAGAGATGTGTGATTATCATCATTCTACACAGCAACATATATCTACACGCATCTACCATATATCTACAGCATACTACATATACATCTATCTACAGCATCTACAAATACATCTATCTACAGCATATACAGCTACATCTATACATCTATCTACAGCATCTACATATACATCTATCTACAGCATCTACAAATACATCTATCTACAACATCTACAGCTACATCTATACATCTATCTACAGCATCTACAGCTACATCTATACATCTATCTACAGCATCTACATATACATCTATCTACAGCATCTACAAATACATCTATCTACAACATCTACAGCTACATCTATACATCTATTTCCTTGCAGCATCTACAGCGGGTACAAATCTCTATACATATATCTTACCAGCATCCTACAGTATACAATCTATATTACGAGCATCTACAAATACATCTATTACTAAGCATCTACAGATACTAATCTATTTACATCTATCTACAGCAATTCTACGATATACATCTTATCTTACGCATCTTACAAATTACATCGTATCTAAACAACTCTACAGCTACATAATTCTACAATCTATCTACAGCATATACAGCTACATTCTATACATCTATCTATCAGCATTCTACATATACATCTATCTTACAGCATCTACAAAATATCATCTATCTACAAAACATCTACAGCTAACTTCTTATACCAATCTATCTTACAGCATCTAACAGATTACATTTCTATACATATATCTACAGTCATCTACATATACCAATCTTATCTTACCAGCCATCTACCAAATTACAATCTAATCTTACAGCATCTTTACAGCTTACATATATGACAATCTATCTACAGCATCTACAAGGCTTACATCTATTTACCATCTTATCTACAGTCATCTTTACAGCTGTCAATCTATCTTACAGCCATCTACCAGTACACTCTATCTTACAGCATCTACAGATTACATTCTGTTACAATCTATTTATCATATATCTACATATATCTTTACAGTATTTACTAAGCTAATCAGTATTACTACAGTTCTACTATCTAACATCCTATATACTCATTCTTACCAGTACATTTATCTACATCTATCTACAGCATCTACAGTACATCTATCTACATCTATCTACAGCTACATCTATCTACAGCATCTACAGTACATCTATCTACATATATCTACAGCTACATCTATACATCTATCTACATATATCTACATCTATCTACAGCATCTACAGCTACATATATCTACATCTATCTACAGCATCTACAGCTACATATATCTACATCTATCTACAGCTACATCTATCTACAGCATCTACAGTACATCTATCTACATCTATCTACAGCTACATCTATACATCTGTCTACATATATCTACATCTATCTACAGCATCTACAGCTACATATATATACAGCATCTACATATACATCTATCATCAACAGCTACATCTAATCTACAGCATATACATCATCTACAGCTACATCTGTCTACAGCATATACATCATCTACAGCTACATCTATCTACAGCATATACATCATCTACAGCTACATCTATCTACAGCATATACATCATCAACAGCTACATCTATCTACAGCATATACATCATCAACAGCTACATATATCTACAGCATATACATCATCAACAGCTACATCTGTCTACAGCATATACATCATCTACAGCTACATCTGTCTACAGCATATACATCATCAACAGCTACATCTGTCTACACATCTACATCATCAACAGCTACATCTGTCTACAGCATATACATCATCAACAGCTACATCTATCTACATCATCAACAGCTTCATCTATCTACAGCATCTACAGCTACATCTATCTACAGCATATACATCATCAACAGCAGCATCTATCTACAGCATATACATCATCAACAGCTACATCTATCTACAGCATATACATCTACATCTATCTACAGCATATACATCATTAACAGCTACATCTGTCTACAGCATATACATCATCAACAGCTACATCTATCTACAGCATATACATCATCAACAGCTACATCTATCTACAGCATATACATCATCAACGGCTACATCTGTCTACAGCATATACATCATCTACAGCTACATCTGTGTACAGCGTATACATCATCAACAGCTACATCTGTCTACATCATCTACATCATCATCAGCTACATCTGTATACAGCATATACATCATCAACAGCTACATATATATACAGCATATACATCATCAACAGCTACATCTGTCTACAGCATATACATTATCTACAGCTACATCTATCTACAGCATATACATCATCAACAGTTACATCTGTCTACAGCATATACATCATCAACAGCTACATCTATATACAGCATATACATCATCAACAGCTACATCTGTCTACAGCATATACATCATCAACAGCTACATCTGTCTACAGCATATACATCATCTACAGCTACATCTATCTACAGCATATACATCATCAACAGTTACATCTGTCTACAGCATATACATCATCAACAGCTACATCTATATACAGCATATACATCATCAACAGCTACATCTGTCTACAGCATATACATCATCTACAGCTACATCTATCTACAGCATATACATCATCAACAGTTACATCTGTCTACAGCATATACATCATCAACAGCTACATCTATATACAGCATATACATCATCAACAGCTACATCTGTCTACAGCATATACATCATCAACAGCTACATCTATATACAGCATATACATCATCAACAACTACATCTGTCTACAGCATATACATCATCAACAGTTACATCTGTCTACAGCATATACATCATCAACAGCTACATCTATATACAGCATATACATCATCAACAGCTACATCTATCTACAGCATTTATCTACAGCATCTATCTACAGCATATACATAATCAACAGCTACATCTGTCTACAGCATCTACATCATCAACAGCTACATCTGTTTACAGCATATACATCATCAACAGCTACATATATCTACAGCATCTACAGCTACATCTATCTACAGCATATACATCATCAACAGCTACATCTATCTACAGCATCTACATCATCAACAGCTACATCTATCTACATCATCAACAGCTTCATCTATCTACAGCATCTACATCATCAACATCTACATGTATCTACAGCATCTACATCATCAACAGCTACATCTATCTACATCATCAACAGCTTCATCTATCTACAGCATATACATCTACATCTATCTACAGCATATACATCATCAACAGCTACATCTGTCTACGGCATATACATCATCAACAGCTACATCTATCTACAGCATATACATCATCAACAGCTACATCTATCTACATCATATACATCATCAACAGCTACATCTGCTAACAGCATAGAACATCATTCAAAACAGCTACAGCTAAACATCTGTCTACAGCATATACATAATAACACTACATATGTATACAGCATATACATCATCAACAGCTACATCGTCTACAGCATATACATCATCACTAGCTACATACCTGTCTACAGCTTATCTACGCATATACAGTACATCTGTTTACAGCCATTACATCATCTACAGTACATCTGGTCTACAGATACATCATTAACAGCTACATATGTCTACATCATCTACATCATCAACATCTACTACCATGTCTACAGTTATTTATACATCATCAACACTTACATATGTATACAGCATATACATTCATCAACAAAGTACATGTTCTACCGCATATTTACATCATCTACAAGCTACATCTATCTACAGCATATACATCATCAACAGTTACATCTGTACATCATATATCATCTACAGCTACATCTATCTACAGCATATACATCATCAACAGCTACATATATAACCCCAAAGCATATACATCATCAACAGCTACATCTGTCTACAGCATATACACATCTACAAAAGCTACATCTGTCTACAGCATAACATCATCAACAAAGCTACATCTAAATTTCACAGATATACATCATCAACAGCTCATCTGTCTACAGCATATACATCATAAACAGCTACATCTATATACAGCATATACATCATCAACAGCTACATGTGTCTACAGCATATACATCATCAATAGCTACATCTGTATACAGCATATACATCATCAACAGCTACATCTATATACAGCATATACATCATCAACAGCTACATCTGTCTACAGCAATACAATCAATCAACAGCTAACATCGTCTACAGCATATACATCATCAACAGCTACATCTGTCTACAGCATATACATCATCTACAGCTACATCTATCTACAGCATATACATCATCTACAGCTACATCTATCTACAGCATATACATCATCAACAGCTACATTACATCATCAACAGCTACATATGTCTACAGCATATACATCATCTACAGCTACATCTATCTACAGCATATACATCATCAACAGCTACATTACATCATCAACAGCTACATATATCTACAGCATATACATCATCAACAGCTACATCTATCTACAGCATCTACATCATCAACAGCTACATCTATCTACATCATCAACAGCTACATCTATCTACATCATCAACAGCTACATATATATACATCATCAACAACTACATATATCTACATCATCAACAGCTACATCTATGTACATCATCAACAGCTATTTATATCTACATCATCAACAGCTACATCTATATACAGCATCTACAGCTACATATATCTACAGCATCCACAGCATCTACAGCTACATCTATCTACAGCATCTACATCATCAACAGCTACATATATCTACTGTATCTACAGCTATCTACATCATGTACAGCTACAGCTATATACAGCTACATCTATCTACTGCATCTACATCTACAGCTATCTACATCGTATACAGCTACAGCTATATACAGCTACATATATCTACTGCAGCTACACAGACTACTACAGCTACGTATCTATATAATCTAGCTACGCTATCTATATCTACAGTACATCTATACATCATCTACAGCCACATCTATATACTGCATATACAGCTACAACTATCTACTGCATCTACAGCTGCAGCTATCTACAGCTTCAGCCAAAGCTATCTATCGCATCTACAAGTACAGATATATACTGTGTCTACAGCTACAGCTATATACAGCATATATATATACAGCTATCTGCATCATCTACAGCTACAGCTATCTACAGCTACATATATCTACATCATCCACAGCTACAGCTATCTACAGCTACAGCCACAGCTATCTACAGCATCTACAAGTACAGCTATCTACTGTATATACAGCTACAGCTATCTACATCATCTATAGCTACAACTATATACATGATCAACAGCTACATCTATTACATCAGCTACAGCTATCTACAACATATACAGCTACAACCACAGCTATCTACAGCTACAGCCACAGCTATCTACAGCATCTGCAAGTACAGCTATCTACTATATCTACACCATATACAGCTACAGCTATATACAGCCACAGCTATCTACATCATCTACAAGTACATATATCTACTGTAACTACAGCTACAGCTATCTACTGCATGTACAGCTACAGCTATCTACTGCATCTACAGCTACATCTACAGCTATCTACAGCTTCAGCCAAAAATATATACCGCATCTACAAGTACAGATATATACTGTGTCTACAGCTACAGCTATATACAGCATCTATAGCTACAACTATCTACATCATCTACAGCTACAGCGACAGCGACAGCCACAGCTATCTACAGCATCTACAAATACATATATCTACTGTATATACAGCTACAGCTATCTACTGCATATACAGCTAGAACTATCTACTGCATATACAGCTACAGCTATCTACAGCTTCAGCCAAAGCTATCTATCGCATCTACAAGTACAGATATATACTGTGTCTACAGCTACAGCCACAGCTATCTACAGCATCTACAAATACATGTATCTACTGTATATACAGCTACAACTATCTACTGCATATACAGCTACAACTATCTACTGCATCTACAGCTACAGCTATCTACAGCTTCAGCCAAAGCTATCTATCGCATCTACAAGTACAGATATATACTGTGTCTACAGCTACAGCTATATACAGTATCTATATCTACAGCTATCTGCATCATCTACAGCTACAGCTATCTACAGCTGCATCTATAATACATCATCCTTACATGCTACAGCTATATACAGATTATACTAGCATCAGCTATCTACAGCATCTACAAGTACAGCTATCTACTGTATATACAGCTACAGCTATCTACATCATCTATAGCTACAGCTATCTACAGCTACATCTATCTACATCATCCACAGCTACAGCTATCTACAGCTACAGCCACAGCTATCTACAGCATCTACAAGTACAGCTATCTACTGTATATACAGCTACAGCTATCTGCATCATCTACAGCTACAGCTATCTACAGCTACATCTATCTACATCATCAACAGCTACAGCTATCTACAGCTACAGCCACAGCTATCTACAACATCTACAAGTACAGCTATCTACTATATCTACACCATCTACAGCTACAACTATATACAGCCACAGCTATCTACAGCATCTACAAGTACATATATCTACTGTAACTACAGCTACAGCTATCTACTGCATGTACAGCTACAGCTATCTACTGCATCTACAGCTACATCTACAGCTATCTACAGCTTCAGCCAAAGATATATACCGCATCTACAAGTACAGATATATACTGTGTCTACAGCTACAGCTATATACAGTATCTATATCTACAGCTATCTGCATCATCTACAGCTACAGCTATCTACAGCTACATCTATCTACATCATCCACAGCTACAGCTATCTACAGCTACAGCCACAGCTATCTACAGCATTTACAAGTACAGCTATCTACTGTATATACAGCTACAGCTATCTACATCATCTATAGCTACAACTATATACATGATCAACAGCTACATCTATTACATCAGCTACAGCTATCTACAACATATACAGCTACAGGTATATACAGCTACAGCCACACCACGGCTATCTACCGCATCTACACATACATACATCTACTGTATCTACAGCTACAGCTATCTACAGCATATATAACTACAGCTATATACAGCTACAACTATATACAGCTACAGCCACAGCTATCTACAACATCTACAAATATACAGATATTTACTGTATCTACAGTTATCTACAGCATCTATAGCTACAGCTATCTACATCATCGACAGCTACATATATATACATCAGCTACAGCCACACTACTACACATCTACAATACCATACAGCTACTGCAATCCTACAGCTACAGCTATCTACAGCAACTTACAGCTAACATCTATCTACATACCTACAGCAACATAAAAAACATCAGCACAGCCTCAGCTATCGCAGCTCTACAATTACATACATCTACTAGCATCTTCAGCTACAGCTATCTAACAGCATCTACACTACATCTATCTACATTCCTACAGCTAACATAATATACATCAGCTACAAACCCCCACTAGCTGCAGCACTACAATACATACATCATTGCATCTACAATTACATACATCTACTGCATCTACAGCTACAGCTATCTACAGCATCTACAGCTACATCTATCTACATTACCTACAGCAACATATATACACACACACCCAGCTATCTTACAGCATTCAACAATTAACATACATCAACTTCATCTACAGCAACAGTTCTACACAGCATCTAAAGCTACATCAACACAATTACCTCAAGCTACATATATTACCAACAAGCTAACCACCCAGCTAATCTGCCAGAAATCTACAATTAAATACATCTACTGCAATCTACAGCTACAGCTATCTACAAGCACTAAACACACATAATCAACATTACCTCAAGCTACAATAATATGTACCATCAGCTACAGACAACTATCCTTGAGATCTACAATTACATACATCTATTGCCATCTACAGCTACAGCTTATCTACAGCCATCTACAGCTAACAGCATCTACAATAACTACAGCTCAGCTATCTGGCATCACCTCAGCAATACAGCCTACAGCTATCTAACTTAAAGCATCTACTACAAATTACATACATCTACTGCATCTACAGCTACAGCTATCTACAGCATCTACAGCTACATCTATCTACATTACCTACAGCTACATATATACTACATCAGCTAACAGCCTACATGCTATCTACAGTACATCAGCTAGCCTCAGCTATCTACTGCTCTACAATTACATACATTACTGATAAGCTAAAGATCTATCTACAGCATCTAGTAATCTATCTACATTTCTACAGCTCATATATATACATGCTACAGCATCAGCTATCTGCAGCATCTACAATTTCTACATCTCTGATCTACAGCTACAGTTATCCTACAGCATCTAACAGCTATTCTATCTACATATCTACAGTACATATATCTACATAAGCTTAACCAGCATCTGCTATCTGCCAGCACTACAATTAATACAAAATCTATTGTATCTACAATTACATACATCTACTGCATCTACAGCTACAGCTATCTACAGCATCTACGCGTACATCTATCTACATTCCTACAGCTACATATATACTACATACCCCACATGCTACTTGCCTACAGCATAGCTATCGCAGCATCTACAAATTACATACATCTACTGCATCTACAGCAATATACAGCTACAGCTATTATACAGCATCTACTAGCTACATCTATCTACTACATACACCTGCAAAGCTACATATATCTACATACAGCTACAGCCACAGCTATCTGCAGTCAGCATCTACTA
The DNA here is from genome assembly GCA_029237695.1 of Conchocele bisecta. Taxonomy (NCBI): domain Eukaryota; kingdom Metazoa; phylum Mollusca; class Bivalvia; order Lucinida; family Thyasiridae; genus Conchocele; species Conchocele bisecta. The sequence continues at coordinate 59,846,860 of CM055278.1, read as the reverse complement.
TTACATACCATTACTGCATCTACAGCCCACTGCTATCTTACAGCAATCTTACAATTAACATAAATCTACTCAATTCTACAGCTACAGCTATCTACAGCAATCTACAGCATAATCCAAATCTACATTACCTACAGCTAATATAATATTACATCAGCTACAGCCACAGCTATTGCAGCATCTACAATTACATAATTCTTACCTGCATCCAACAGCTACAGAATATCCTACAGCATATAAAGCTACATCTTATCTACATTCCTACAGCTACAATATATCTACATCAGCTACAGCCACAGGCTATCTGAGCATCTACAATTAATACATCTACTGCAATTTCTAAGCTACAAGCTATCTACAGCATTCTACAGCTACATCTATCTTACATTACCTTACAGCTACATTATCTACATCCAGCTAACAGCCAAAGCTATCTGCAAGCATCTTACAATTACATACAATCAATGCATCTACAAGCTACAGCTAATCTTACAGCATCTACAATTACCTACATATCCTGCATCTACAAGCTACAGTCTAATTCTACAGCATCTACAGCTACTCTATCTAACATTACCCTTCGCTACATAAATCTACATCAGCTTTTCAGCCACACTATCTGGCATCCCAACAAATTACATACATCTACTGCATCTACAGCTACAGCTATCTACATCATTACAGTACATCTTATTCAATTACCTACAGCTACCAATATACTACAACAGCTACAGCCAAGCTATCTGCAGCATCTACAATTACATACAATCTTACCTGCTTATACAACTACAAGCTATCTCAGCATCATACAGCATACAGCTACTTCAGCTATATCTACATCTATCTACAGCTATCTTACTAGTCTGCAGCTATCAATACAATTACCTACAGCTACATATACTGACATGCAGCTACAGCCTACAGCTATCTGCAGCATCTACAACTAACATCTATCTACTGCATACTACAGCTACAATAGATCTACATCAGCTAGCACCACAGCTATCTGCAGCATAACTACAGCTTAACATATCTACAGCATCTACAGCCTACAGCTATCTACAGCATCTACATTACATACATCTATCTACATACTACATGCTACAGATATCTACAGCAGCTTACAGCTACAGCTATTCCTGCCAGGCATCCACAAATACAGCTACACTCATCTGCATACTACAGCTACAGATATCTACAGCATCTACAGCTACAGCTATCCTCAGCATACTGACAAGCTACATACATCTAACTGCAGCTACATCTACAGGCTATCTAACTGCATCTACAATACATACACTCTACTGCATCTACAGCTACAGCTATCTACACGCATCTACAGCTACATCTTATCTACATTACCTACAGCTACATTATATCTACATCAGCTACAGCCACAGCTATCGCTGCAGCATCAATACAATTACATACATCTCTTGGTCATCTACAGCTACAGCCTATCTACAGCATATACAGCTTACATCTTATCTACATTACCTACAGGCTAATAATATCTACATCAGCTACAGCCACAGTATCTGCAGATTACAATTACATACATCTACTGATCTACAGTACAGCTATCTACAGCGATCTACAGCTATTACTCATCTACAGCTACATATATCTACATCACTCAGCAGCTATCTCAGCATCTACAATACTACATCTACTGCATCTACAGCTACAGCTATCTACAGCATCTACAATTACATACATCTACTGCATCTACAGCTACAGCTATCTACAGCATCTAGCTCATCTATCGATTACTACAGTCATATAATACACAGTCGCAGCTTCTACATGCATCTACAGCTTACATACATCTACTGCATCTACAGCTACAGCTATCTACAGCATCTACAGCTACATCTATCTACATTACCTACAGCTACATATATCTACATCAGCTACAGCCACAGCTATCTGCAGCATCTACAATTACATACATCTACTGCATCTACAGCTACAGCTATCTACAGCATCTACAGCTACATCTATCTACATTACCTACAGCTACATCTATCTACATTACCTACAGCTACATATATATACATCAGCTACAGCCACAGCTATCTGCAGCATCTACAATTACATACATCTACTGCATCTACAGCTACAGCTATCTACAGCATCTACAATTACATACATCTACTGCATCTACAGCTACAGCTATCTACAGCATCTACAGCTTATCTATACATTACCTACTACATATATCTACATCAGCTACAGCCACAGCTATCTGCAGCATCTACAATTACATACATCTACTGCATCTACAGCTACAGCTATCTACAGCATCTACAGCTACATCTATCTACATTACCTACAGCTACATATATCTACATCAGCTACAGCCACAGCTATCTGCAGCATCTACAATTACATACATCTACTGCATCTACAGCTACAGCTATCTACAGCATCTACAGCTACATCTATCTACATTACCTACAGCTACATATATCTACATCAGCTACAGCCACAGCTATCTGCAGCATCTACAATTACATACATCTACTGCATCTACAGCTACAGCTATCTACAGCATCTACAGCTACATCTATCTACATTACCTACAGCCACAGCTATCTACATCAGCTACAGCCACAGCTACGAAGATCTACAATTACACATCTACTGCATCTACAGCTACAGCTATCTACAGCATATACAGCTACATCTTATCAACATTACCTACAGCCACAGCTATCTGCAGCATCTACAAGTACAGATATATACATCATCTACAGCTACAGTTACAGCATTTGCGGCATCTACAGCTACAGTATCTACAGCAAACTATAGACAAACAGGACATATATATTCGTCTATCTGTCTGTCCGTCCGTCTGATTTACGTTAAAGTTTTCGGGTACCTATTATCTCTGAAACCCTAAGTATTATTGACTTTAAACTTCGTATACATGTACTTGTTTATCCTGATCTATATTTTCATTCCATAGCCAACGTATATTGTGCTTTCGGCACTCTTGTAACTTCTGTTTCCTTTCTTGGTGTTCACACGTGAATTCTGATAGTCCTCTTTCATTTTGTGAAAATGCGTCCATCCATTATCAAATGCCTCGGCAGGCACACGAAATATTTAAGGTATTAGGTGATAGATAGATACACTTGGCTTCAATGATAATTGCTTCATATGTACATATTGTCCTGTTACTGTATACTATATGGTACAGTGAGTTGTCATCTCCGCTTTCTTTGTATGTACAAGCCATCGTACTGTTTCACCACTTCGTACGTTTGACACATACAGCAAATAAGATGACAGCAAAGCAAATAAAATTTGATGCAATACATCATTGTCATATATGACAATGGCCTGCTATAAATATTATGCCAGTATACCCATCAATCTCAAAATAAATGTTGATGTGTAAACTTTGCAATCTGATGCACAGCCTATTGTTAGTGTACACGTTACCTTTAGGTAAAGCCACATTTACTCGTATAGTAGGTGAGTAGACACCTGGTACAATACACTCGGGTAACTGCTTACATGAATCTCAGGCTGTCCATTATCTACAAATTCCTATAAATTCCTATAAAGTTGGCAAGCCCTATATTTTCCTTATATTTTCCCAAAATCCCTATAAATCCCTATATTTTTCAAAAAATCTGTAACTTATTTTTGTAAATTGGTAAAAGTCAAGGCTGATATTCAACTTACTGGTTTGTTTCTAAACACAGTACAAGGTTAGAGGTGCATTCAACTAAATTATGATCGTATTTACTTGTTTACTTTGTTCCTATATGAGTTGTGCTCTTTGGATGTTTGGATCAATTTTTATCTCATTGCAAGATTTGTAATTCTGTATTTTCAGCGAATATTTCAGAAGTTTGCCATCTTGAGTTTACGGGTAGCTGATTGAGATGATGTAACATTGTGTTTCGTTTTTTCCTGAAAGGACCGTCCTGAGCACGACGTTAAACTGTTCCTCGTCGGTGAAATGTTAAAACATCGTAACTACACATGTGTCGCTAAAGCACTTTTTGGTATCTCCTATGTTTCAGTTTTCCTAGTCTACTTGTGTTAAAAGATTGTATCGGTTAGCCGATTTGAGTAAAATAAAATAAATAAATTAGAAAATGGTTAAATGTCATGTGACAAATACTCATAAAGCAATTTGTTGCTACAAATCCTTGTATCTTTTTTAAGATAGGAGAATTTGACAGTTTTGTAAGTTGTAATTACATGCAAGGAAATAGCTGTTATGATTATGATGCTTATATCTGGCTTGTACTAGGCTGAATCTGTCTATGTCGCGTGTGGTTCTACATCAACGTACGCTTAAATAATTTAGATTCATAGAACACGTAAACGTCGTTGCATAATATAAACTGAAAGTTACCATCACTTTGCTAGATTGAGCTTTAATGAAATTGCACACTAAAAACAGTCATCCGTCTAAAAAATAGATATCAATCAATAAACATGCGATGTGTTGACGACGTCATTTCTAGAATATGATGTCGGGGTACATTTGTGTAGTACCACGCGCAGTATAGACAAATTCAGCTTCAGTTAGGACAAAATACTGTCAAATGGATAATTTTAAAATGCAGAAAATTCCAAATCTGGACAGGGAGCACCTGCACATTATTGTAGTTATGAGAATTGTTTATGCCCTACCATGATGACAATTCAGGATTACTATAGAAATGAATGGCCTTTTTGTGGAATTTGTCGGGGTATAAACTTTGAAAAGTCGCGGGAATACTGGACGAAGCAATAAAAAATTACAATTTTCGAAAAAAAAAACAAAACAAAAAAACCTTTTTTTTTTAATTTTTTTTTTCGAAAATTGTAATTTTTTAAGGAAGGCCTCTTCCAGTATTCCCGCGACTTTTCCAAGTTTATATCCCCGATAAATTCCACAAAAAGGCCATTCATTCCTTATAATTCCAGCATTTGAAATAAGTTCATCTAGAAAATGTGTTTATTTTCCGGCGTGGGAGTTTACTGGGATATATATCTTGGACAGAGACTTGCTACGGGCCAATCAAATGTTAGGGAATTGTGTAAATATTTTTGTGCTGGAATTATACTTGTCTATTCGTCCATACTGCCTATCCCAAATAGTTCTGTAGTTACTGTCACATTTCCTCGTGTATTGACAACGCTGCAGGTGGGACATCTCGGTTCTTTTACTGAAAGTAAGTAATTTTTATATTTCCCAAAATAAAATTTCGGGGGAGCATATTGTTGCCGCTTTGTCTGTCGGGCGGCCAGATCTGCATTAAAGTTGTTCATTATATTTCTGAATCTAAGTTTCGTCGGGTAGCATTTGTCGGTTTTACCGACCTTTCTGGTTTGTTTTGTGTGGGTCTCCTGAACATTTTTGAAAATAGTAAGGTGTCGTTACGATGTTTTTTTTTGTTTCACCGACGAGTGTCACAATATCATTTTCAGTGATTCAAAAGGACGTATACTAGTATACGTTACAGTTCATCTGTTGTAAACTTAATAAAAGAACTGTGACTGCGACGTCAAATCTAAGATACATCCATTTGAATGATGCAAGATGATATACAGTATTGTGATAGCACATATATCATTTCAGTAATATGTTTTCATTCCAATATGCACCATTAATAAGTACATGTTAAATAGTTTGCTATGAGCTCTTGCATGAAACAAATGTACCACTGGGCCTAGGTCAGTTTTTACTTGTGAATTGTCTGATATCATTCAGTGATACGGTCAGTGCTTTTCCGGAAAAATGTACTGGGCGAGGGCCTGGCTATTCTAGAGCTCCCACCCCCAGAATTGAAATGATTTTTGCGCCCCCCACCCCCACAGAATTTTAACCAGGTAAATATATGGGCCATATATCATATATCAACACATTTCTCCCACCCCCAGAATTGAAATCCGCCTCCTTGCTTTTTTTCTGGATAAGTCCCCAGGTGAATCTACACTGTCCAAAGCATAATGATTATGTTGTCCCTTACCAATCATGGTGTGGCAGGGTATACCATGATATGACTGCATAGATAGTCAGTCTAAGCTCAGTGAGCTGGGTATACAAGGCCAAGCGGTACCTTTTTTCAGGCAGTGTTCTATAAAAAAAAATAATAAAGAAAATAATTGTAAACCATTTAAAGAACTGAATATTTACAATAAAAAAACTATAAATTCAGCTCTGAAATCAGAATAATCCTGATCTGATGCCAGGTCTTCGCCACACCCGAATCACTTGGCCCCCTCCCAAAAGCAGTAGGATCAGTAATAATCTTACTACTTTTGTAATGGAAAATAACCCAATTCAACTCCCAGGTAACAAAAGTGCCAAAACGTACCCGAGGGCCAAACCAGGCAAATCGTGATTCCTATAATGAGGAACCCCTACCGTTAAGTTACTCCTTCACGTTCGCCCGACCAACCACCCATTTGTCGTTTGCCAGGTAAAAGTGATACACTGTGCGATTTTCTGTGTATGAGGCTATTTACAATGATGGTTCATGTTGTTAAAAACACAGGTACAAAGCTGTCCAGAAAACTGACATATTTTACAGTTTGGTGTAATATAATTGATAGGAGTCCGTTGTCCTGACTATTGTACATGCGATTAGCTACATTATATCATATGAGCCGCGTCGCGAGAAAACCTGTCTTCGGGAGTTTGACGACGTCACAAGATATGACGTCGTGAACTTAGCTGACGTAATTTCAGCCGAGATTTCGAACTATCGACGTTTGTCAGAACGCCGTGTTAGGTTTGTTCCGTTGTGTTAAAATTATCTAACGAACAGAATATATCTATAATCTGGCATATATGGGTGTGAAAAAAGCGAAACAGTCTTCGATCTGTCATGGATCCTGTCTGAGAATGTATTGGATGAACGTTAGACTGCGTACGGTCGTACGATCGAAATCCACCATTTTTATTCGAAACGGGCACATCTTATATTATGTTTTTATTAACAATAATGGCGTAAGGGTAATTTTCTTTTTATTATTTTGCTGCCGATATGACATATAAAAATGTTTGTCTGTTATTGATATGTGTTTTTTATGTTCCGTTATTTTGACATATAATATTTTCTTTGACACAGTTTACATATAATTGTCCACATTAACTGCTATCGACCACCATTTACAGGTGAAAACTCTGTGTAAGCTACATTTTTTATTTACGTACAGATGGTCGGCAGCATATTTGTTGACCGTTGTAGCCTGGGCCCGGTTTCCCGCACAACTATGTGTTTCAGATCTGGTTAACTCGACGCGAATTTTCAGTTTATTGCTCAATTATTTCTTTCTAATATACATGTAATGTATACAATTAACATTTATCGCAACATTTACCAGCAAAAACAACAAAGCCATGGATGTTGCGATGTCTCATCTGTGCATATGCGCCGTCTGATCAGAACATAGGATGTCCGCCATTCAGTCACTAGGGAATCCTTTCTGGAATACCGACATGATATGGGTCGACGATCGTACATTTATTGCAGATATTGTAAGGTCCGTTTTTTCAGCAGGTGGTCCAAGTACAGCTGTAAGCGGGACGATGTCGTGAACATTCTACATTTCTGTTGTCTGAATATGAAAAGCTTAAATCTGAATGCACACTGTCATGTTAATATAAGACATAGATACGATGGGATGATATTTCAAGGCAACACATGTTGGAGACATTAATATCATGGACCGAGATCTGCACCACTTGAGGATATTTTTTATTTTTTGCAAAATGACTTTTGTGCATAGTGGAAGTCTCAAACTTAACATGAAACAGTTCATTTCAGTTACTTAGGGGGTTACGTGTTAATCGTCAAATGTTGTAGCAGCATTGTCAATAAAAAAATAGCAGTATGGACAAACCTTTAGAAATCTAATATCATATCCACAGGAATCTTTGGAATGTCAAATTCTTGGTGGATTGACTGTGCAGTTGGTCATAGACATGCACAGACGGACGGATGGATTGACGCATCCACACATGCACAACGTGTGATTACTGGCATTTAGCTCATTTAATTTATGAAGTATCTCCCCTGTGTATCACAGTCTATTATAGTATACATATCAAGTAAAATAAAATACAAAGTCCTCGGATTTTGATCAAATACAATAGTGTGTATTGTGATAATATAAATAGAAAATTTGCATTATGGAAAACAAAAAAAAAGATATAAAACTTCCTGACACATCATCAGGGCCGTAACCAGGAAGCCAGACACGAGGAGGCAGTGGTCATGCCCCCCCCCCCCCTCCACCCACACACGGAAAGAAAATTACGAGTATTTATTATAAAATCTAAAAAATATTTGCAAATAGAGCAGATTCCGATGACACGGCTCGTTATGAGTTGGCTCACATGTGTCTTTTTGTTGAAACATTCGAATTAACTCGGGTTACCACATCTTTGACATACTTGTTGTTTCTGTATTAACACAGCTAGTGTGCAAGGTAGGTGCATGAGGATGTGATAAATAAGATGGATCACGGTTTTGTAAGAATAATATCGTCTGCATTACAGGATCCGGATCCGGATACGGATAACAAAACGTCTGATCGAATATCAACATGATTAATGGATACAACTATTTTTAGTTGAACTTAACATGAAAATAAGACACTACACTTAGTTTCACGACCATTACTATTTGAAAAGCATACTAAAGGGTTTGAATAAATGCTGTTTGTATCTGAAGTAACCTAATATGTTATACCTGAAGTAGCTTAAAGGTACATGTCCACTCAGTAGGCACAACATGTTACTTACATCAGAGACATTATCTGACACATTGTATGGCAAAATAAACATTCACCGTTATTCCACGTATTGATTGGTATTATTATACATTTATTTTATATTAGCCGTAAATTGACACACTGATATCAGGGGCGATAACCGTGTTTCCTTAAAATGTTAACGGAAATTACTATTTATTCGCTGTATGTTATTTATTCTATTTATTTTTTAATGTGCAATGATCATACTTGATAATCTGTCGAAAATATAATTTGTTCAGGTGACACATTTAATTAGTATAAATAATTAAAAAAATATAATGCCTCATTTGCATATCAGTAAAATAAATATTACTAATTGATTATATCTGTATAGATTTGTATTTTTATAACTGGTGGACTAGTGACACAATTATACACTTCTTTAATTCCTATAAAGAACAGTTTGTGCCTACTGCATGGGCATGTACCTTTAATATTAGTCAGTCTCAACAGAAAATTCAAGATGGCGGCGAATTTTAAAATCGAAGTCACTGTCGGTGCAGCTGAACTTTGTCCATCTTTACAGTAACAGTATATGCGACGTATCCAACGACACGGACATGTCCATTGTGTATTTGATATTTAATCAGATACAATACCGAATCTACCTAGCGTGGACGCCGCCATTTTGCTTTGAATCACGTCACTGGATTTGTGACACATGGCGAGGGAATGACGTCAAAACATGACGTCACGCACGTTCAAGCAATTACGTTTAATATGCGGTATAAATTAAATACATTATTAGTGCCGTAGCATATAAAATATATTTGGTTTCGCCCCAATAAAGCTGTCTAAGGCTCAACCCAATATATTAAATATTATTTTTTTATATTCGACGGCACTAACCATGTATTTACTATATATATTGTAACGTCGTTTGACGTGGCTTTTACGTGACGTCTCATTTGCTCAAACGACCTGAATAGTGGTGTTGTATAAACTATAATATCTTAATGAACATTACAGATATCATGATCAAATAAAAAGCATTCAATGCATCATACAAATACCATTGTCATCGTAACCAAATGTTAATTTGACCAAGAATTTCCCGAAGACAGGTTTTCTCGTGACGCGGCTCATATGTTCTACTTCACACTGTGCGTTCTTTGTCAAACGGCAGAACAGGTGAAACTTGCTGATGGCGGGAACACACAAGGATGGCCGACTTGGCCACTCTCCATGTGCCGCATAGGTTACAGTAATGAGGCAGTGTTCACATATTATGTTCTACATATATTCCATCACATTTTAGAAGCAATTATCTTTGAATCAAACGATGATCAGGGGGCCGTTTCACTAAACTTCTTCCGACTAAAATGTTCGTAAGCGCAAATTTAGAATCGTCTGCAAATTAGAATTGATGGATTTACATTTATTGAGCATAGGCTGCATATGCAGCCCTATGCTCAATAAATGTAAATCCAACAATTATTTACAAGAAAACAGTGTTAATGTGAAATTTACAGACTATCATAATTTTGCACTTACGAAGATTTTAGTCGTAGGAAGTTTAGTGAAACGGGCCCCATGTATATAACGGGTCCTTACAGTTATGTGTACACAGTTGTGGTATGGATAAATGACACTACAGTGTAACCTCTCGAAACCGACACCAAGAAAACACATGTGATCTTATTTTTGATGAGTTTCTTGGTCATTTATCTCAGGTGATAATGTCTGTTCGTGATCGCATAGCACACGACTATGCTTAGAATTATCAAATGTCTGATTTAAAGTGAAACCTCTCTAAGTCGGACACCCTGGGGACCCCCCAGGGTGTCCGGCTTAGAGAGGTTTCACTGTATAATTGAAATCATTAGGATATAAAACCAATCAATATGTGCATTATATATAGACAACAATCTGACCTCTCACTGCAGGGAAAGTAAAACAACAGTGGAACCTCTCTAAACCGGACACCCTGGGATATCCCCAGGGTGTCCGGTTTAGAGAGGTTCCACTTTGCAAGCACGAACATACATTAACATCTGGGATAAATGATCAAGAAACCCATCAAAAATAAGGGTTGCCTTGGTGTCCGGTTTAAAGAGGTTATATTGTAGCAAAATGTGCCGTATTCCCCTATTGGGCCACGTGGCTCTTTAGACGCATTGTCGTGCTACGGCGAGTACGACCAAGAAAATAGTGCCCTGTGCCAACTTACCTATTGGCGTTTTGGTCTGTCTTGCTTATTTGTATCTACAACTCTACATATACTATTCTCTATAGTTTTCACAGTTTTGTGCTCAGTGTATATGGAAGATAGGAAGTTACAATCAAGACATTTCGTGCGTATGAATACAGCAGCTATTATCTTTAGGTCTCACGGGACAGTACGGAGCTAGCAGTAAAAGGGGTGGACTATTTTCTATATATTTAAGTACTGATCCTCCAAGCTACACCAGTGTGTTTTATAACGTTAAAGGTACATGCCCACGCAGCAGGTTACACTGTACTACTACTTTTCATTTTCTGTCATGCCTTATATGAGCCATTTGTCTACCCACTAACGAGTTATTTTCAATTACGGCGCGTGTTAATTGGTGTTCAATCGCATTTTATATGCCGCGACCAGAAAGGGTATTTTCCGACCTCGTGCTATTTTTACCAATACGCGTCACGTGACACGGTCAATCATATCACATCTTTGACATGCGCAGTGAAGTATCGGAAGTTGAGAAGAAATATCGCAGTTCGATTCCAAATCTAAATCTCCACGTAACTCTTTCCATTTGGTGATCTGTAGCCTATTTCATCAACATTGCAAAGTATACTTTACCAGCAAAGTATGCTTTGAGGGAGTAATCATCGATTTTTCCTGAAATGCATTATTTCATATAGAACTAACAAATGCATATATTTCATGATTAAAAGTATGCAGAATTATTATACTGAATTTATTACATTATCACAGCCAAATTGGCTGTGATAATGTAATAAATTCAGTATAATAAAAATTAATAAATTTATCATAAAATTGAAAATTTCTCCCTCAAAGTATACTTTGCTACTAAAGTATACTTTGCAATGTTGATGAAATAGGCTACTGGTCGCCAATAGTAACCACTCTCTCTCTGTACTGCCTGTCCCTCAGACATTTCGCCTTTTTTTTGGCCGACGCCGTTTCATGCAATTTCCGTCCTGGACGTTTCGACATGTTAATATTCTTGTTTACATATTGGGAAGCCTACTGGCGCGCGTAGTATACTGCGCATGCGCACCGCAAGCCGTGATGTGAAAGTCGTCGTCCACGCACATTCATCAAAATAGACTGTTACCGCCGCGCGTCGCTAACAGTAATTTTATAATTAATAAATGATTATATTTGTATAGCGGGCACTCGTAATTTTTAGAACTGGTGGAATAGTGACATAATTATACACTTATTTAATTCCTATAAAGAACATTTTGTGCCTATTGCGTGGGCATGTACCTTTAACTTACCCCACACACCGATCAACTTTTGCGGAGATAAGATATTTCAGTACTTCCAGTACTTTGATTTTATTTGGTAAGTAAATCGGAAATTCCGATTTCAACACACGTTTTAAACTTCCTGTTGGTTTTCTTTTATATTGATGCATACGCAAGCAAGGATTCCATGACTTTTCCAGCTGACACACAAACACGATGATAAACAGCTAAATATAGCTCAGGTATGTGTTTGCCAGGGTCCGGTTGATCAAAACCTATATTAGCTTAAAGGTACATGCCCACGCAGTAGGTTACACTGTACTACTACTTTTCATTTTCTGTCATGCCTTATATGAGCCATTTGTCTACCCACTAACGAGTTCTTTTTAATTACGGCGCGTGTTAATTGGTGTTAACTCGCATTTTATATGCCGCGACCAGAAAGGGTATTTTCCGACCTCGTGCTATTTTTACCAATACGCGTCACGTGACACGGTCAATCATATCACATCTTTGACATGCGCAGTGAAGTATCGGAAGTTGAGAAGAAAAATCTCTATTCGAGTCCAAATCTAAATCTCCACGTAACTCTTTCCATTTGGTTATCTGGTCGCCAATATTAACCACTCTCTCTCACACTTTATAATAATTTACAACATGGTTTGACAGCACTTTAGAATCATTCCACAGCAGACCACAATTGTTGTGTGTGGCGGTCTAAGGGTTAAAGTTAGATAATGCATGTGACTGGAATGTGGTTAGTTAACAGCCTATGTGGGAAATTTAAAGGGCCGAAAATCGTCGAACAAAATTTACGATATTTTTCATAAATGAAGTTATAAGTTGTCAAAATTTTCAGAGTACATAATTCAGCATGTACTCTGAAAATGGTGTCACTTGTTTTTTCTTTTTTTATGAAAGATATTGTTTATTAATTAATGAAATTACACAAATGTCCAAAGGTACAAAATCACATGGCGTGTCTCATTAATGGGGCTGTTGTAGGCAGTTGTCCATTACAGAGAGGGTGTTGTTGTAGAGAGGTGGCCATTCGGGGTGGTTTCACTGAATATTGCTTGTTAGAGAAAGACAGGTGATTTAATGATGGAATGGCGACCAGTGCAGATCCGGAACAGACTGTGCGGATGCACAGGCTCATCTGGATCTACATTTGTCGCAAAACCAATATGAGACACTTCTCCTGTCACGGCCATTATTAACACCGTAGTTCCGTCGCCGGCGACGCCCGGAGGCGGAATTGTCAATGTGTTGCTATTTCATATACCGTAAGTTTAATACGCAGTTTATGAAATCCCAGTTGCACAATAGCGAGTACACGCAGTCGTAATGGAGTGATACGCAGGTATGAGAGTTTTGTAACGTTGTGATCACCACCTGAGTTCCACCTTCTGGAACCTCTCTAAGACGAACAACAGAGTAGTTCTGCAATCATACTTTTATTGGCACGCAATCGATCGTATAGTGGAATTAGCATAAATACCAGAGTCCCTGGTTAACCCATTACAGATGAGATACACTTTTAGTAGTATGAGCCTTTTGAGAGAAAAAAATCCCTATTGTAACCACTTATTTGAACCGTCTCGACGAGACGGTTCAAATGAGTGGTAACAATATATACCTTTATCGATGAATGAACAAAATAATGAGATTTTTTCAACAAAAATGATAGTATCCTTAGGCTGAAATGGGTGAAACGGCGCCACCAATGCTATTGCGTCAGAATTATTTGATTTCAGTCAGCCACAATGAGTATTCACTAACAAACAATTGCAGGCCCGTACGCAGTGATTATTTTAGTGGGGTGCGTTATCGACGGCCGATCGGTAACAAACAAACAAACAAACAGATCGGTGCCATGACTAAATGCACTTACCACTCACCGCACACGCAGTTGCCATGCGGTTTGTACATCCACCTTCGGACGTCTGCGTAATTTCATTAACCCTTAGACCTACACACAGCAATTGTCGTCTGCTGTTGCTTTTATATATTGCTTTATTTAAGTGCTGTCGAAGCATGTTGTAAATTATTCTAAAGAGCTGTCAAAGCATGTTGTAAATTATTCTAAAGTGCTGTCAAAGCATGTTTTTGATGATAAAAATTGAAAAAAGAAAATAATCAGCAGACGACAAAAAATTAAGATAGCGGTGTAAGGGATAAATACGCTTACAAAATTTACAATACTTTTCATAAATAAAGTCAAAAGTTGACAAAACGTTCAGAGTACATCCGCATATACTCTGAACATTTTGTAAACTTTTGACGAAATTTACGGAAAATATTGTAAATTTTGTAAACGCTCTTCATGAAGTTACGCAGATGTCCGAGGTCCAAAATCACAAGGCGTGTCTTGTTACTATAAATAGCAAGTCGGGTTTTATAACGTACCCTGCAGACTTGATATGTCATGTCCTGCCTCACCCTGTTAGGTCAAATTTGATACTGCATGTCTCATTCTATGATCAGTGCTTGTATTACACACGTGTATATCTAATCCTATCTTGTCTCCATGCAATATAACATGTCTCATAGGTCGTATATAGATAGTTATAGTCGTCAGAAAAAGTAACGCGCAATCAGTAACTGACTGTATAATTGCAGAAAATGAAAACGAGATATTATCGTCAATGTGTGTCTATAGTCTGTTTCACGAAAGCTGGCCAAATTTTACGGCCATATAAACAATTCAAAAACCATATTTTTTTCGATAATATTAAATTAAAGGAAAGTTTAAGAATGAGCCTTTCTTTTTCTTTCGTGAAATTCGGTCAAATATTGATTTTATTACGAAAAATTTATTTGTCTATGGGAATTTAACATGGGGGGAAAAAGTGGTAAGGAAGTGTGGGAGGAGTCAAAAAACGAAAAAAATTAAAAATCGGTCCAGTATTTCTAAAATTCAAAAAGATTTCCCCATGTTAAATCCCCATAGACATCTTCACTCCGTGAAGATTTCTATGGGGATTTAACATGGGGAAATTGTTTTTTCGCAATAAAATCAATATTTAACAAAATTTCACGAAATAAAAAGAAGGCTCATTCTTAATTTTTCCTTTTATTTAATATTATCAAAATAAATCTTGTTTTTGAATTGTTTATATAGCCGTAAAATTTCGGGAAGCTTTCGTGAAACAGACGGTATCTTGTCTCCATGCAATATAACATGTCTCATAGGTCGTATATAGATAGTTATAGCCGTCAGAAAAAGTAACGACAATCAAACTGACTGTATAATTACAGAAAATGAAAACGAGATATTATCGTCAATGCCGATCTAGTGGAATATTTGACTTATGTATCAACAATACATTCGTAGTGTTAGATAGTAAATAGGTTGCTATAGCGGACCTGGGACCAAGGATGCATGTATGGTCCTTGAGCGGACAGAAGAAACGAACATATATTATTTTAGTTATCAGTATTATATGACTTTGTATTAATTAATTACATGTAATGAACACAATATATTTTTGTCAATGCCGAAGATATATACTATCCGTATATTTCCAAAATGTGAATTGGAAATTCCCTACTAAATCGATAGTGTACATATAGTGTAATTGAAAATTATAATTTGATCTTGATGTTTACCCTTGCATGACAAATGAAATACCATACGAACTGTACAGAGCCCCGCAGGGGACGTAGAATTCTTTTTTAGCTCGACTATTCGAAGAATAGTTAGAGCTTATGTTGTTACCCCGGCGTCGGCGGCGTCGGCGTCGGCGTCGGCGTCGGCGTCACGCATTGGTTAAGTTTGTTTTAGTCAAGCTTGCATATGGAATACTACTGGCCCTACACCCACCATACTTGGACAACTTCATCTCCTAGTGATGTACATCAATAACCCCTGATCTATATTTGACCTTGACCTACATTTCCTCTTGAATTACTTAGTTAATTCCCCTTGGTTAAGGTTTTTAGTCAACCTTGGTTAAGGTTTTTAGTCAAGCTTGTACATGGAATACTATTGTGCATACAGACACCATACTTGGACAACCTTTTCTCATAGGGATGTACATCAATAACCCCTGATCTATATTTGACCTTGACCTACATTTCCTCTTGAATTACTTACTGAATTCCCTTTGGTTAAGGTTTTTATTCAAGCTTGTATATGGAATACTACTGGCCCTACACCCACCATACTTGGACAACTTCATCTCCTAGTGATGCACATCAATAATCCCTGACCTATATTTGACCTTGACCTACTTTTATCATTGGATTACTTAGTTATTTCCCCTTGGTTAAGGTTTTTAGTCCAGCTCGTATATGGAATACTCCTGGGCCTACAGCAACCATACTTGGAAAACTTCATATCCTAGTGATGTACATCAATAACCCCTGACCTATATCTGACATTGACCTACATTTAACCTTGAATTACTTACTTAATTTCCCTTGGTTAAGTTTTTTAGTCAACCTTGGTTAAAGTTTCTATGCAGGCCGCAGCCACCTTGTTTTTCAAGCTATGTGTACATCGACAACCCTCGTAGCCGAGCTATGCTGTTCTCCTACAGCTCTTGTTTAATTAATTCGTTCCCACTAAATAACAATCCGTTCCCACGAAATATCAATTCGTTCCCTCAATTTAACAATTCGTTCCCACGAATTAACAATTCGTTCCCTCAATTTAACAATTCGTTCCCTCGAAATAACAATTCGTTCCCACGGGAACGAATTGTTAATTCGTGGGAACGAATTGTCATATCGTGGGAGCGAAGAATTTTACAACCAACATCAATTAACAATTCGCTCCCACGATATAACAATTCATTCCCACGAATTAACAATTCGTTCCCGTGGAACGAATTGTTATTTCGTGGGAACGAATTGTTAAATGGAGGGAACGAATTGTTATTTCGAGGGAACGAATTGTTAAATTGAGGGAACGAATTGTCATTTCGTGGGAACGAATTGTTAATTCGAGGGAACGAATTGTTATTTCGTGGTAACGAATTATTAATTCGAGGGAACGAATTGTTAAATTGAGGGAACGAATTGTTATTTCTAAGATAATTTTACGTCCCCTGCGGGGCTCCGTAACTTGCCAACTTGGAACGGAAATATGCGTAATACCAAAGTTTGAAAATAGACCGTGGGACATTTTGATCGAAGTTGTGACTGCGACATTGGTCTTATGGGGTTTGTGAGCAGCGTAGCACCTGCTCAAATAGTGCTCGCATATAGCCTCGCAACATAACGCGATCTATATTGCTTGTTAGAAGCATGATGGGTGTTTCAATTAATAGAATGGCGAACAGTACATATCCTGATCAGACTTGCGCATGCACAGGCTGATCTGGATATACACTGATCGCAAAACGCATAACCCCCATTTATCCAGTCACAGTTGCAGTTACGCAATAACGGCCAGTCAGAAGATTGACCAAACACGGATATTCATGAACACAACCAAGATTAGATTGACCGATATGAATGGCGACCGGCGACCAGCCCTGATCAAACTGCGCGGGAAGCTCAGACTGATCAGGGCCCACGCTGGTTGCACACGCCATATGGACGATTTTCCCAACCGAGACCCAAATACAACACTATTCGAACTGTCATCAAATATCGTGAGCTGCGTCTTGAAAAAAAAAGGTTTTGCCATAATCTTTCTTGTGGTTTTACAGTATTGCCGTATTTATTTGTCAGTTTTCATCGTGAAATCTATGTTTTAATTCATGTTATACGTTAACATCAGTTTAATCAGGACCGACATTGTCAGCATAATCGGGGTAAAAATAACCACCTATGTGTGTATTCTATTTATGTCACTGCGGAAGTTATCGATGCTATTTTTATTGTCTGACGATGTAATGCGTGTTTACATATTACTAAACTAATGTGTGTCAACTATTTGCGTATAAGATATGGGTTTGCCCACCTATAATTAGCAAGGGTCTGACACATGAGAAAACAATCCCAACATCCTGAATTGTGACCACAGAATCGTATCCAACGACAATTGTTGTGGACTAATGAGACTACTAAGAAACATGGAGACACTTCACATACCATAATGTTTAATGGTCTATTGCATAAGACAAATTGACAATTTGTTCCCACGAAATAACAATTCGTTCCCTCGAAATAACAATTCGTTCCCTCGAATTGTTATTTCGTGCGAACGAATTGCTAAATTGAGGGAACGAATTGTTATTTTCGTGGGAACGAATTGTTACTTCGTGGGAACGAATTAATAAAAAAATAATTCCACGTCCCCTGCGGAGCACCGTAAAATCCAAATGTTCTGACCATAATGAGATAATTCTGCCACGACCATTAGAAATGTACACCACCGCCTCCGCTAATTTTGCCAATAGGTGTCAATCGTTTTCTTTCAAAATACTTGAATATCGTTAGTGAAGCCAAGCAGATTGATTGGCTGAACCTGAGCTGTGCTACAGCTCAGGCTCAGCCAATCAAACTGCTCGGTTGGAAGTTGCGATTGCCAATAGATGTTCAAACACGTCGACACCTGGGCAATATTATAACGCAGGCGGTTGTGTACACATTACAGAATGCATGTATTTCAACAGAATGGCACATGCATAGTATTCATATGACTGAACTTGAATAATGGTTATCTGTGTTTCTGGATGAACGAAGGAAGATGTGAGCGAGGGGTGGGAGTGATCATTGAAATTGGTTAATGGCTACATGCGGGGTGGGGGGCATGTACATTAACAAAATTCATCCAGCCCCCACCCTCCCCTCACTGGCGATAAATAATGACCAGGGGCCCGTTTCACTAAGACGGTCGTAAAACTAAGAAGTTCGTAAGTGAAACATTTAATTTTATAATAACATTTTAAAACACGGACAGCCGATGTTGGAAAAACGTTAGTGGATGTGTTCACAGGTAACGATGAGCGCATGTATCATGCAAAATGATAACGTTAGTTAACTCTATGCATGCTAACGGTGAAAATATCCGCCAAACAAATTAGGAGCATATTTTTTATTTCATTCTGTAAATATGTCTTGTAATTTCATTAGAATTGAGTCCTCAGGACTCAATTCTAATGAAATTACAAGACATATTCATGATATTCTACAAGGAAAAATAAAAGAAAACATGATGGTTATTGTCCGCTATTTTTGAACAATTTATAGCCCACAAGTTTCCCAGCATGCAAAGAGTTTACCAAGTTAGTGTGAGAAGTGTGGGTGGTTGGTCGGGCGAATGAGACGACGTACATTAATGGTAGGGGTTCCTCCTTAAATAGGAATCACGATTTGCCTGGTTTGGCCCTCGGGTACGTTTTATATTTGGCTCTTTTGTTACCTGGGAGTTGAATTGGGTTATTGCCCATTATAAAAGTAGTAAGATTAGTTCTGATCCTACTGCTTTTGGGAGGGGCCAAGTGATTCTGGTGTGGCGAGGACCTGGCATCAGATCAGGATTATTCTGATTTCAGGGCTGAATGTATAGTTTTTTATTGTAAATATTCAGTTCTGATTTTGGCATTCCCCACCCCCCCATTTGTGCATGTACTTGAACTTGTACATGTACTTGAACTTATACATGTACTTGAACTTGTACATTGTAAACTTGAACTTGTACATGTACTTGAACTTATACATGTACTTGAACTTGTACATGTACTTGAACTTATACATGTACTTGAACTTGTACATGTACTTGAACTTATACATGTACTTGTACAGGTAATATATTGGATTTATTACTAAACCCATTGACCCGGCCTTAACTGACCTGAGCTGTTGATAGGCCGTTAAACCCCAATAAACAAACAAAAACGTTAGTTAACCACGTTAGTGTGAGAAGCAAATTAATACAAATCTTCGTACGAACATTTTTATCGTACGAAGTTTAGTGAAAAAGATACACAGTTTGACGTTATTTTGTTTCGAAGTCAGACCTCCAGATAAGCTGAGTATTTGCGTAAATACACAATTAATTAAAATTGCAAAACAAAACAATTGAAATCGGAAGTAGCGAGTATCAAAAAGCAATGAGAACAATTGTGGTACCTTTATCATGCTGCAGAAAACAATAAACAGACCACCAATATAGCATATTTTTCCATGAAAACACATCTTGGTATTTCATTAGAATTGTCTCCAAGGAGACAATTCTAATGAAATGCCAAGACATGTTTTCATTTCGAAACAAACTATTCAATAATTGCTGTCTGTTGATGTGTAAACAATAGTGTGATTTTATTTTACCCAATTAAAATTTTGAAATACCCAATTTCTTCAGAAATGATGGAGTGACAATACTCAATTACTAATTCCTTATCTGGAGCACTGGAAGTAATATAACTATTGCTTGTCCCTTTTTTATTTTACGAAATTCCATCAAATATTGATGTTAATGTCAAACGAAAAAGGAAACTGACATCGAAATCTGGCTAAATGGCTCGGAAAAAAATCTAAGAAAACAAGTTACATTTTGTAAAACGGTCCTCCAGAAATATTACAATTAATGTATTTAAAACAAATCTATTTTATCACTATTGTTAAAACCCCATAGAAAATCTGCGTTGAATTTCATCAAATTCTATTTTTAGCATTTGTATTACCGTAAGTGCTGACAAGAGATTTATTTAAGTTTTAATTTACCCAACAGCGGATTTTACGTGAAACAGAAGGTAGAAATTAACATGGAACCTCTCTAAACCGGAAACCAATAAAACACATGTGATCTTATTTTTGATGAGTTTCTTGGTCATTTATCTCAGGTGATACTGTATATTATGCGGCATGCGAAATATAGAACACTGAGTTCACTCATGTGTGGCTATGACTGGAGAAATGGGGCTTATTGGTATTGTGACCAGTGTAGATCTAGATCAGACTGATCCGGATCTACACTGTTCACTATTTGTCAATGCATCTCATGGAGACGCGTTTGCTGCTCCATATTTCATCAAAATCCGTTGAATATTAAGGAAAATATCAAATAATACTTACTTTGGAGTGGGCGACGTTGTTGTTGTTGTAACCACGTGACCATGCACCTTGGTATACATGTATACAAGTCTGCTGCAATATAGTATACATTTATTTCGAATATTGATATCCATGGTTAGAAATTATATTTATTGGTCATAACAATGTCTGTTAAAATTATGTTTTTTTTTATTCAACAAAATGATCTGTGCTACTTGATTAATGCACTACTTGTATGATAAACGCTACTGATGTATCCATATAGGGCATGACCTAATATGGAAGTTTCTCCCGCTCATTTGCATTTTAGTATTACTTATTAAAGCTTTATCTCGTCGTACTCCATCTCTGTGCACTATCGGTTTATTTAAAATGAGACACATGCATGCCATTATTTGTAATACATGTCACCTGACTATTGTCAGACACCCTGTCGCAATTTTGCTTACTTATGTCATGAAAAGCAATCTGAGATTTGCAAAATAAAGATATATTCTGTTCTGTTCTATAATATATCGGATTTAGGTCAACATTAGATTTATTAGTACATTTCATGTACGGTATTGCAGTCTTTACAGTCGTTTTGAATGGAAATGGGTCTCCGACTTTCTAATACAATCAGTCCGTGGGTTTAATAAATATGGTAGTCAATGGCGAATTCACGTAGGGGTAAACCCGGCGCGCACCCCTCCTAAAATGTCGAGAGTAAAGATATTTTTGATCTAAAATGCGCCAGAACGCAGCAAAATGGGGTGTAGCTATCAAAAATATTCCGGATGGCATACCCACCTAGCAGTCTCCCCAGCTCTGCTCCGTCGACGAACAAAAGGTGCTAGTTCAAAAATATAGTACACTATTTCAATTAAAATGTCTCCCCCCACAACCTGAAATCCTGGATCCGCCCCTAACAAATGTTAGATTAAATCTATTGCATAAGCACATTCACTTAACATATTTTATGTAGTGGTTCCGTTGATAGTATGTATTATGTTAGTGTATACTTATCTTTCATACGCTGTGTGTTGTTAAACTACGTACGGCCATTTTCTGCAGTCAATACAGTGAAACATCTCTAAACCGGACACCCTGGTCCCTAGGGTGTCCGATTTAGAGATGTTCCACTGTTAACCAGGCACATGACCATTGTGAGACATATCTGTGTGCTTGCCAATCTTGATAAAGCATTGTTATCTGAGAGAAACTACACAGAAACCCATCAACAATAAGAACACAGATGTTGTCCTGGTGTTCGATATAGAGAGTTTCCACTGTATATGCACATGTATGTAGTGTTGAAACGCATCATCGTTCTTTTACTAGCCTATTGGATCACTGTTTAAATGGCGAACAACGTAGTACCGGGATCAGACTGCGCAGGCTAGTCCGGTACTATGCTGATTAACAAACCAGATATGCGCTAGTTGTGAGTCATACGAACTATTTCAGTAAGGTATTTATTAATAAACATTACCTCAGTCATTTCTATTTTCCATTTCAACGTGTGCGTATATAAAGACCACTCGCTTGTGCTCAACTACTATTGTTTTCATGATCGTTTTAAATATTTGCATAAAAACGAAAAGCACAGTAAGAATATGTCTAGCATGCATCGTATTGTCCAGGTGGCCGGCATGTGGCTATACGTGTTTTTGTCTGTCCATGGAAAGGTATGCCCACCAGATGGCGATAGCAGCGCAGGTAAATATACAACTTGCTATATATAGCGGTTTATGCAAACAGTGCAGATCCAGATGAGACGGCTCGTAACGAGCCGTCTCATCAGGAACTGCACTTTTTTTGAAAGTTGGTTTCATATTTTTGAGAACAAAAAATATCACCTGTTCATAAATGGACTAGTCTGAAAATCATTTTATGACGATTGGATTGGTGGCAAAATTAACATATCAAAATCCATTCCAGTTACGTATGGGTGAAAAGGTTAAAAGGGACACCGTCTCAAATATGCGTAGAAAGTGATGAAATAAATAAGTGAAACATAATTTAATTGCAGTAATACGGAGCCCCGCAGGGGTCATGGATTTTTTTTATTAATTCGTTTCCACGATATAACACTTCGTTCCCTCAATTTAACAATTCGATCCCTCGAATTACCAATTCGTTCCCACGATATAACAATTCGTTCCGTCGAATTAACAATTCGTTCCCTCAATTTAACAATTCCTTCCCACGAATTAACAATTCGTTCTCACGATATAGCAATTCGTTCCCGTGGGAACGAATTGTTATTTCATGGGAACGAATTGTTAAATTGACGGAACGAATTGTTAATTCGTGGGAACGAATTGTTAAATTGACGGAACGAATTGTTATTTCGTGGGAACGAATAAAAAAAGAAATCTACGTCCCCTGCGGGGCTTCGTACAGGAGTGTATCGAAATTACGGAACCAATATATACCAAGGACTAGGTTAAAAAATGGATTTATTTTTGAAAACGAAAAATAACAAATTGTATTTAAACTTATTCAACTAGTATTTATATGGAATTATATTAAACTTAGGCAGAAAAAGTATGATCGTTTCACCAATAAAAGCTTTATATCGTTTGATTGCGCACCGTCGTACTTTTGTTACCCACACATAATAATTGAGACACGCCATGTGACATGTACCTTCGGGCATCTGCGTAATTTCATTAAATATGTTTACAAAATTTACAATATTTTTCACAAATAAAGTTAAAAGTTGGCACAATTTTCAGAGTACATGCGGAATATAATTCGGCATGTACTCTGAAGATTTTGTCAACTTTTAACGCCATTTACGGAACATAAAAATATAAATTGTGTAAACGTGAAATTAAGCAGATGTCCGAATATACAAAATCACAGGGCGTATCTCATATGTTCCCATACTCAAAGCGGTAGGTGCTTTTTTATTTTTTGTCCATAAAACCATGGTTCGACTGCCCATTAGAATCATTTCAATTGGAAATGATTCTCAAGTACTGTCAAAGCATGTTTTCGATGATTACAATGGAAAAACATAAACATGAACAACAACTAATTCTGCATTGTATATGTTAAAGGTACAGGCCCACCCAGCAGGTACAAAATGTTCTTTATATCAGGGACATCATCTGATACATTTTCTGGCAAAATAAACATTCATTCGCCATTACCACCACATATTAATTGGCATTATTATTCATTTTATATCAGACGTATTATTTTTTTAAGGTGGCGCATTTAATTAATATAAATAATGAAAAAATATTATGCCTCATTTGCATATGAAAATAGCCTGATACCACCGCGCGTCACCATCATTAACATAAATATTAATAAATGATTATATCTGTATAGCGGACACTAGCAATTTTTAGAACTGGCGGAATAGTGACACAATTATACACTTATTTAATTCCTATAAAGAACATTTTGTGCCTACTGGGTGGGCATGTACCTTTAAACATAACATTTCGTTTCTTTCCAGATTACTTCCCTTTAACAGACAACATCCGGGTGTTATACGTACGTTACGGACATTACGCTTATCTCCCTTGCTGTGGTGATCACGTGGACTGGTACAAGTGGGATAACTCCACGTCGCTCTGGCAGAGTTATCGGCCGTACAATGATGGCAACATGTCACCCAGTTTCGAAGAAAATACACAGATTTTGACCTTTAAAAGTACGGAATATCGCGACGAAGGAAAATATAAGTGCGTAATACAGCGTGATAATGCGGATTTGTTAGAAAATATATTTTCCCTGCAGATTACAGCATGCGACGAATTAGAGCGTGGCCCGTATCCAATCGCGCCGTTACCATGTGAACGTACATACACTGACCTTCGGGCGACCTTGACGTTGCCATGCACGGGATATTTCGGCTGCGGCGGGGATGAAATGAGGAGCGTTACATGGTATATCAGAGAAGAGACCGACAAGAAATGGACACCAGCGGCACACTACAATAGCAGATACAGGGAGGTCACATTTGCTAGGTAAGTTAAAGGCACTGAGGAAATAGTTACTAATTTAGTTTATTTAAATTAATTACGCGGCGTCTATGATGGAAACAGATTCAAATGTGAAATAGCATTATCTAGCTTAGATAATCTCAGCTAATACGGATGACTTTTACTATTTCATCCGTATTTTATATTATCTGTATCCTTATAGGTGAGACCCGGTCTGTGCAAGTTTATTTAACAGAACTGCGAAGTATTAAACCGCTCGCTCGTCACAAAAGGCCAGGACAGAATGGGCTGTTATTGTGACCATATTTTATAATGGTCGGGTCTCAGTCACAGGTTGAAGTAACGGACCGAGGTCAATGAATACATTACATATGCCTAAAAGCATCAATAAATGAAGAAGAAAAAAGCTAAATTATTTTACTTCCTCCATATAGACTCCATATGGAGTCTATATGGAGGGAGTAACCCAATTTTTTTTTATAGACCTCGGTTCGTTATAAGATAAGAATAAGAATACAGATAATATAAAAGACAGATGAAATAGTAAACGTCACCCGTATAGCTGAGATTAGCTAGGCTAAGCAGGATCATATCACAAAAATACATACGTAATCAAGTTATCGTTAATTTTACCGGTATAACGAAAATAACGGGATAACCTTGCTTTGTTTTTCGATTTGGAGCGGTATCTGTAGCCTATTTCAGCAACATTGCAAAGTATACTTTTCTAGCAAAGTATACTTTGAGGGAGAAATTTTCAATTTAAGAATTAATTTATTAGTTTTTATTATACTGAATTTATTACATTATCACAGCCATTTTGGCTGTAATAATGTAATAAATTCAGTATAATAAGTCTGCATACTTTTCATCATCAAATATATGCAGTTGTTAGTTCAATATGAAATAATGCATTTCAGGAAAAATAAATGTTTACTCCCTCAAAGTATACTTTGCTAGAAAAGTATACTTTGCAATGATGATGAAATCGACTACTGGGCGGTTTTTTAGTCTGAGAATCTGGGTCCCGTTTCACTAAACTCCGTACGACTAAAATGTTCGTAATAAGAGAACAATTATGATCGTCTGTAAATTTCGCGTTAGCACTCTTTTCTTGTAAACACTTCTTGAATTAACATTATGTAGCATATGCTCAATAAATGTAAATCCATCAATTGGAATTTCCAGACGATCCTAAATTTGCACTTACGAACATTTTAGTCGTACGACGTTTATATTAGTGAAACGGGCCCCTGGCTGTTTGAAAAAAATCAGAGACGAACATCTGACCAAATAATATATATTACAACAATCCACCCACCCGCTTCACATTCCGAATATTGCGCTTGAAATAAAGCATCTCGATTGGCTGAACCTGAGCTGTGCTACAGCTCAGACTACAGCCAAACAAACTGCTTGATTGAAAGTTGAGATTGCCAACGCGCGTTCATAAACGTTGCCAGATTAACGCAGGCTGTTGTGTAAGGGTTATTGGGGTACAATTTAGCTGGTCTAACTCATAAATATTTCCCAGTTTTCAGAATCATGTGCGCGGATTGATACTCTGCTACACCAGAGTATGGAAGCGTCCTGGTACCAATGTTAAAATATATTTTTCTCCTAATTAGGAGATACTAATTCTTAATTAGGAGATAATATCTCCTAAGTAGGACTTATTATCTCCTAATTAGGATATACTAATTCCTAATTAGGACTTAATATATCATGATTAATAGATAGTAACTCCTAATTAGGAGATACAACTCCTACTTAGGAGATAATGTAGCCTAAATAGGAATCACTATCTCCTAATTAGGAATTAGTATATCCTAATTTGGACTTAATATCTCCTAATTATAAGTTATTATCTCCTAATTAGGAGATAACACATTTTTAGCATTGACACAGACAGTAAGTCCTAATTAAGAGATAATAAGTCCTAATTACTAATTAGAAGATACTAAGTCCTAATTAGGAGATACTAAGTCCCAACTATGATATATTAACTCCTAATTAGGAGATACTATCTCCTAATTAGGACATATACCTCCTAATTAGGAGGCAATGTCTCCTAATTAGGACTTAGTATAGGAGATAAAAATATTTTATTATTAGCACCAGGACGCTTCCATACCAAAGAGCGATGTATTGGTAACTCCTTATATATTAAGGTATTAATCGATTACGTTTAACTTAAAATCCTTGGCTACTCTAACCGATAACACACCCCCGTGTTTCAGGAATAACGGGGAGCTGGGCGCGAACCTGACCATATCGGACGTGCAGACAGACGACTTTGCCACGGAATTCATGTGTTTGCTCAGTACGCCACAGATGGTGAAAGGGCAGACCGAGATACACGTCCGCCTCGTCAATAACGGTCAGCTTCGCTGTTACAATGTAATAACACTGTGTAGTAAACTCATTATACACCATAGTTGCAGCATGTAACTCTGTGACCATCCCATACCGTACGTGCGTACGGTACGGGATGGTCACACGGAGTTACAGGCTGCAACTAAATACACTAATATATGTTCCGCGTGTTTCTGCCGACATACTTTTGGCTATTAAGCACATTCAATCTAAAAAATATTTAAATGTAAATACTTTTCTATCAACAACAAGAAAGTCACCCTCCCCCAAAACAATTGTTTGATGAAATTCCATCAAATATTGATTTTATTGCGAAAACACGATTTTCCTATGGGAATTTAACATGGGGGCTAAACATAGATTATTTTCTTATTATTTTTTATTTGTGGACCGATTTTCAAGATCTAACTTTTGTTTTCTTATTTACATCATTTCCAAGCTATCTCGACAGGTTTCGAAGTCGATTGCTATTTTTTTGTCGTTTTTCGAACCTCATGGTCAGCCTCCTTGTTTTCGCTCCATGTTAAATTCCCATAGAAAAATCGATAGTTTATGGAATTTAATCAAATAAATAAAATTGAAGAGGGTGACTTTTTTGTTATCGGCATAGCCTCGTTTCTTATGAAGTAAGTAAACTCGTTTAATAAATATGATATTAAATCATCACTGGTAAGATCTTCTATTTATCGCATTCAATTTCCTTTCACAATGTAATAACACTGTGTATTAAAAATGATAATACGCTATTGTGATAAATGTGTGTCTGTGACGAGATAAATGGGGCTTATGCGTTCCCACGAAACACAAATTCGTTCCCACGAAATAACAATTCGTTCCCTCAATTTAACAATTCGATCCCACGAAATAACAATTCGTTCCCACGGGAACGAATTGTTAATTCGAGGGAACGAATTGTTATATCGTGGGAACGAATTGTTAATTCGAGGGAACGAATTGTTATTTCGTCGGAACGACTTAATAAAATGAAATCCATGTCACCTGCGGGGCTCCGTACAGAAATGTTCAGAAATATTGACATCTTGGAAAGATTAACGCTGGCAGCTGTGCACCACTTAATAATGGCGCGCCGTGGCACTATTTGATTACTTTGTTTATTGTGTGTGTTGTGTTTTTGTTGCATAGAACGTATGCACATTGAGCAGCCTATATATTATTGCAAACATCATATGATAAGGTCCATTTTCTAAGCGGCGACCAAATATGAGACGCTTCTAAGCGGCGACCAAATATGAGACGCGCCGTATGCTGTTGTACCTAAGACGTGTGTGAGCTCATTAAAATTATTTACAAAATTTACAATATTTTCTGTAAATAACGTCGACAGTTGACGAAATGTTTATATATTGGATGACAATTTCGTCACCTTTTGACGTCATATGCAGAAAATATCACAGTTTCTTTAGCCCACTTTATGCTGAGGATACGCCATTATGTTTGCGGAAAATCCTAAATATTTTCCTGCAATGCGCTCAGAAGTATATGTCGTGACCACCATTTGAACCGAGACGGTTCAAATGATTGGTCACAACATATACAGGGTGGTGCAAAATGTACGTCCCCACTTTAAATAGACGTTACTACTGTCTGTTTCACGAAAGCTGCCCAAATATTACGCCCATATAAACAATTCAAAAACAATATTGTTTTCGATAATATTAAATTAAAGGAAAATTTAAGAATGAGCCTTCTTTTTATTTCGTGAAATTTGGTCAAATATTGATTTTATTGCGAAAACAAAATTTTTGTTGGGGATTTAACATGGGAAAATTTTGTTTTCGCAATAAAATCAATATTTGACCAAATTTCACGAAATAAAAAGAAGGCTCATGAAATTTGGTCAAATATTGATTTTATTGCGAGAACAAAATTTCCCCATGTTAATTCCCATAGACATCTTCACGGAGTGAAGATGTCTATGGGGATTTAACATGGAGAATTTCTTTTGAATTTCAGAAATACTGGACCGATTTTTAAAATTTACCTTTTGTTTTCTTAGTTAGATCATTTCCAATCTATCTAGTCAGGTTTCGGAGTCAATTTCCAAATGTTTTCGTTTTTTTTACTCCTCCCACACTGCCTTACCTCTTTTTCCCCCATGTTAAATTCCCATAGATAAATCAATTTTTCGTAACGAAACCAATATTTGACAAAATTTCACGAAATAAAAAGAAGGCTCATTCCTAAATTTTGCTTTAATTTAATATTATCGAAAACAATATTGCTTTTGCATTGTTTATATAGCCGTAAAATTTGGGCAGCTTTCGTGAAACAGACAGTAGTGTTCTAAGCAAGATATAGGCATTCACACTAAAGTTTATTACAAAGTAATACCTTGTAGCTTTTTACTCATTATGTATTCTAACTAATGACGTCACAACTTAGTGTAGGATATTATTGATTGTTCAAAGAATTCATGAAAATTGGTCGAAAACTGTATAAATACGCATGTTGAAACGCAATCGATAGCATCGGAAACTGATACAACAAATGTTCTTTCATTGAGAAATGACAAAATAAAAATAAAAATAAAATATTCCATACCCGTAAAGGTGCATTCCGAAACGAATTGGTTCAATATACATTGTATTTCATGAAAAATCGTACATGTTTTTAGGTACAAAATCACATGGCTTATTCATTATTCTTACATTTTTCTTTTGCAGGAATGAAAAACAATCTCCAGGGAATCGACGTTGCCTTCGCTTCGTTGAATGTGGCAGTATATATATCCCTAGCTGTATTTGTGACGTTACTTTTAGTCGTCCTAATCCTCACGACAATTGTGAACTTGTTAAGAACTCGAAACTCTAAAAAGGTTCCAGCACTCGGGAAAGAATCTCAATGTCTCACTTCAGCGGGGAATGAAGTCTTTGATGTGTAGCCTAGCTGACGTCATATACACGTGCCACTGTTCAGTGCGCCATGTGACATGATTTTTGTTTTGTTCGTTCTGTGATAACAAGATGGCCATCAAATATGAAGGGCAGCTATCATGTGAGGAAATGTGTACAGAAAGTAATTGAGACACGCCATGTGATTTTATACCTAAGAACATGTGCGATTTTTCACGAAATATATTTACAGAAACTGTGATGAAAAAATGTTCAATGACGTCGAGAGATGACGAAATTTTCATATCAAATGCGGAACATAATTCCGCATTTGATATGACAATTTCGTCATCTCTCGACGTCATTTACGGAAAATATCATAAATTTTGTAAATATTTTTCATATCGTACATGTCCTGAGGTACAAACTGACATGGCGTGTCTCATAATTGAGACACACCATGCGATTTTGTAACTTCTGACAACTGCGTTATTTCATGAAATACATTTACAAAATTTAACAAATTGTCCTTATTTGAAGACAAAAGTTGACAAACATGTCAGAGTGCTTGCCGCATGTACACTGAAATTTGTGTCAACTGCTGAAGTTATTTACTGAAAATATCCCATTTTCTGTAAATATATTTCGTAAAAATATCGCAGATGACCGTAGGTACAAAATCACATGGCGTGTCTCATATGTGTTTTGATAATGTCTTTCAAGGATGCTGAGCTCTCCGATTTCCTAGTAGTCAAGCGGGGTGAATTAATACACTACCACCGGCGCCAATCTTGTCTGTATTTGAGATTATTTTTATTATTTAAGAAAACACTTGAATATTGTACTTGCAATCAAGCGGCTTCATTGACTGAGCCTGAGCTGAGGATGAATTAATACACTACTGTCTGCGCTAATCTTTTCTGTATTTGAGATTATTTTTTATTTAAGAAGACATTTGAATATTGCACTTGAAATCAAGCGGCTTCATTGACTGAGCCTGAGCTGAGAATGAATTAATACACTACTGCCTGCGCTAATCATGCCTGTATTTGAGATTATTTTTATTATTTAAAGACACACTTGAATATTGTGCTTCAAATCAAGCGGCTTCATTGAGCTATGCTACAGCTAAGGCTCAGCCAATAAGACCGCTTGATAGCGAGTTGAGATTGCAAATACAAATTCAGAAACGTTGACATATTGACAAGATTAATTCAGTCGGCTGTGTTTGGTTGCACTATGCAACAAACACAAGAATATCCGGGTATCATTTTGTATGCATGTAATCTCGTACTTATTTAAAAGTTAAATAAGTACTCCACCAACTTTCAAATGAATGTATATGTAAGTGTGACTGGAGAAATGGGGCTTATGGGTTTTGCCACCAGTGTAGATCCAGATCAGCCTGTGCATCCGCACAGTCTGATCAAGATCTGCACTGTTCGTCATTCCATCAATGAAACACCTGCCATGCTTCTAACAATTTGTTCCCGTGGGAACGAATTGCTATTTCGTGGAAACGAATTGTTAAATTGAGGGAACGAATTGTTAATTCGTAGGAACGAATTGTAGGGGACGAATTGTTATTTCATGGAAACGAATTCATACAAAAAAGAATTATACGTCCCCTGCGGGGCTCCATAAATGTCAGGGGCCCGTTTCACTAAACATTGTACGACTAAAATATTCGTAAGCGCAAATTTAGAATCGTCTGAAAATTTAAATTGATGGATTTACATTTATTGAGCATAGGCTGCATATGCAGTCTATGCTCAATAAATATAAATCCATTAATTGTTTACAAGAAAACATTGTTATTGTGAAATTTACAGACTATCATCATTTTGGACTTACGAACATTTTAGTCGTACGAAGTTTAGTGCCCCCAGATATAGAATGTGTATATTTTAGCACATCAACTGCATATACCTGTTTACTGTCTGTTTCACGAAAGTTGCTCGAATGTTACGGCTATATATACAATTCAAAAACAATTTTTGTCAATAATGTTAGATTTTATGAAAATTTAAGAATGAACTTTTTCATTTTGTGAAAGTTGGTCCAATATTGATTTTATTACGAAATAACTATTTCCCCATGTTAAATCCCCATAGACATCTTCACAGTGAAGATGTCTATGGGATTTACCATGCTGAAATGTTTCTAATTTCAGAAATAGAAGAACGATTTTCAAAATATATCTTATGTTTTCTCAAATGGATCATTTCCAAGCTATCTAGTCAGGTTTCGGAGTCAATTTCCATTTCTTTAGTTTTGTTTACTCAACCTCCTTTTTACACAGGTGGAAGACTCGGACCTAGGACCCAATAATTGGCTCATTTGAAAAAAGTTACCCCGCCCACCCATTTCCATAAACAAACAGTACAGTCTTTTCAAGGTAGGAATACAAAAGCCATATTTTCGGGCTCACTCAAACACCACATATTTCGATTTTTTCCGCTGACTTATGTCTCTGGTAATCGATAAATGTCTGAGGTCTTCAAATATATTCACTTCAAGCATCTGCTTTCAGCAGTTCGTTAGTTACGGGCAAATTAGCTACCACAGACAAGGCGATAATTATATGTCCGAATAAATGTCACACATTAAATCATGCCGAAATGCCATTACAGTTTCACTGAAATAAACATCGGGAACTCAAATGTTACAATTTGTGACTAACAAGTGTCATCCACTAACCTCGAATTATCTAAAACGTCCTTTTATTTTGATTTGCATCACAACATCGACGTATCCTTCTGTGAACTTTACTTTCTGATTTCCTAATATATGTTATATTCGCAGAATTATCAATAATGACGTCATGGGAAAACCAGAACTGGAGTATCATAACTACTCCTAAATTAGTTCAACCAATCAGGTGGCGATGCGTGAAGCCGGTTGTGTGGGATTCTTTCGGACAAAGAAATTTCTCTGTAACTGTGGTAGCTAAAATGTGTGTAACAATATACTAATGTACAAGTGTTTAAAGTGAATATATTTCAAGGTGTATGATCACGTGGTTACAACAACAACAACAAGTACTGAAACTTCCAGAAGTCCTCCGATTCAAAGTACATATTCTTTTATTTTGTCCTTATTATGTACACGGAAATCGATTCTTCGCAAAAACGACATACGTATCTGCCGAACTCCCGGGACCACCAAATGCAGCTCATGAAGACGTGTTTGTTGCGCAATATTTCATCAAAATCCGTTGCATATTAAGAAAAATATCAAATAATACTTACTTTGGAGTGGGCGCCCTTTCAACACTTTCAGGCCTTGTTGTTGTTGTTGTAACGACGTGATCATGTACCTTGTATTTGGGGGCTGAATGCATTAATTTAATTATCTATTGCTAGAGACGTAAGCCAGCAGTCAAATCGAAACTTGTTGTGTTCGAGCGAGCCCGAAACAAAGCCTGTCTAGAGCATTTTGCCAAACTCTTGTCTACCTTAGAAAGACTGTGTAATGTATAGTGTATGTAAATGGGTGGGTGGGGTAACGTTTTTCAAATGAGCCAATTATTGGGTCCTAGGTCAGTCTTCCACATGTGCCCCATGTTAAATTTCCATAGACAAATCAACTTTTTCGTAATAAAATCAATATTTGACCAAATTTCACGAAGGTTCATTCATAAAAAAATTCAATATTATCGAAAAAAAGATTGTCTTTACATTGTTTATATGGCCGTGGAATTTGGAGAAGTTTCGTGAAACAGACGGTTGTTCTGAGTACATAACTATAATTACATTGCATTGCATTTATAAGTGTTGTGACGAAGTAGATTTGTGTTTTATGTATCTGTCTGTACACATATGTATATGTGTTTTTAGTACGTATATAGACATAATTATAATATTATACCACATTTAGAAAGTAGATACATATCTGGCAAGGCTCAGGAAACGGGATGGGCTCGGCTCTGCCGAGCACATCCCGTTTCCGTGCCGCGCCAGATATGTTTTCCCATTCATCGCACTAACCTACTATTCTATTTATCCCGTTAACACCTACAAATGGCTGTAAAAGTCAAAAATATAAACGCAGCCACCGCACATATTCATACGCAGTGATTAGGTCGTATTGCCAGGATATCAAAAATGTTTCACGGCACATACTCACTGTGTTGACGGGATAAATATGTATATCTGTTTTTAGTACGTATATAGACATATAATACTATACCCCCTTTAGAAAGTAGATCTACATGTATATGTGTATGTATATATGTGCGTATATGTATGTACACGTATATGTATGTACATGTATGCATGTGTGTGTACATATGTATGTCTATGTGTATGTATATGTCTGTATATTTCTCATTTATTGCTAAAAGTAATTAGAGCTATAACACTTAGTACACACTGTGATCACCAAGCGGAGATATATACATAAGTGTATGATACAAGTACAGATATATGTATTAGTGGTCGCGGCATGGTCTGGAATTTATTTGCCTATTTGCCACGATTGTGGTGTATATGCATTCATTATATTTAGTAGTTTACCCATGTACGCCATCTTGCATTGTACGTATATTATACCATTGTCATGTATGTATGCTCATGAGGCAGTTGCCTCGATGCAATAAACTATTAGTCATTATAATTTCGGAGAACTTTGAATGAATATGTCCAAATTTGCGTTTGAAGCTTTCTTTGTTTACTTTCTATGTTGTGAATTTTGACAATATACACTTTATTAGGTGAGTTATTATATAAATGCTGTCTCATATTGTAGAATTTTCTTCCTGCAGATTATTGCTGTATTTTAGTGCTCGAAATACAAACGTTATTCCGCAAACCGCTGGCTGTGGTGTAGCGATATAGTGCATACGGGCAACTATCACATCTTCGACACATTTCCGGGTGTTGTTTCTGTATTAACACAGCTCGTGTGCATGGTATGTGCATGAGGATGTGATAACTAAGTTAGATCACGTTTGTCCACATGTACGAGCGATAATCTGCGAGCTAAAGCTCGCGTATTATCTCCTCGTACATTCGGACGAACCGTGATCTAACTTATACTTGGAAGATTGACTGACAGTCTGGTTTATGTGTTGAATTTACACTTGTTTAATTAATACATGTATTCTATGAATTCTATAGAGTTGAAACGTTTATATGTCAGAGACAATGGTATGCAGTGATATTATGAGAAATTACATCGAGTCATTATACATATTTTGTGAGATATGCCATGGGAATTTGAATATTGTGGCATTTTTTATCCATCCAATATAATTACATGTATACATGCTATCTATTTAAATAAATTATAAACAAAACAACACATTATATTATATAATTGATTGACTTTTCTTTCAACTTGTGCCCGCGTAGGTGTCATATTAGTCGTAGCCGTGTCTGTCAGCGGTATTTATCCCGTCAACACAGTGCGTATGTGTCGTGAAACACGGTGCCGTGAAACATTTTTGATATCCTGTCAATACGACCTAATCACTGCGTAGGAATATGTGCGGTTTCTGGGGTTATATTACAGCCATTTATAGGTGTTGACGGGATAAATAGAATAATAGGTTAGTACTGGCGCGGCACGGAAACGGGATGTGCTCGGCAAAGCCTCGCCCATCCCGTTTCCTGAGCCTTGCCAGATAATTTTACCCAACCACGGCACTAACCTACTATTCTCTATTTATGTGACACAAAATTAATATGAAACACAAACTTACATATGACACACGCCGTGTGAGTTTGTACCTAATAACATGTCCGATATTTCAAGAAAAATATTTACAAAATTTACGAATGTTTCCGTAAATGACGTAGCAAGTGAAACTTTCGTCATCTTTCGATGTCAATTATAGAAAATAGCATAGTTTCTGTCAATACATTATACGAAAATTACACAATCGCATGGCTTGCTTTATATGCGAGTTTATGTTTCCGTTGATCATAGTACAGTCGAACCTCCCCGAACGGCCACCTCTCTACAACAACACCCTCTCTATAACAGCCGCTATTTTATATCCCAAATGGATGATTTCCTCTGTATCAAACCGTTAGACTGCTGAGCACGAAACTTGTCGTCTGCTGTTGCTTTTGCCTTCTTTCTCAACAAAAGCATGTTTTGACAGCATTTTAGAATCATTTCCATTGGAAATGATTCTAAAATGTTGCCAAAGCATGTTTTTGATGAGAATTATCGAAGAAAATAAATAAACAGCGGACGATAAAGTTTAATTCAGCATTAACCTCCCTACAACAGCCACCCCTCTACAAGAGCCAGTTTTGCGTCTTCCCATGGGTGGCTGTTGTAGAGAGGTTGCACTGTACGTGATATAAGCGTCATCCATGTGCCGTTTACCTGGTGGCCGTTTCACTAAACTTCGTACGACTAAAATGTTCGTAAGTGCTAATTTAGAATGGTCTATACATTTCAATTGATGGATTTACATTTATTGAGCATATGCTGCATATGCTCAATAAATGTAAATCCAATAATTGTTCCTAAGAAAACATTGTTAATGTGCAATTTACAGACTATCATAATTTTGCACTTACGAACATTTTAGTCGTACGATGTTTAGTGAAACGGCCGCCTGTTTATACGAGTGAATTCATGTGACTTCATGTGGTCTAGCATAACTTCGTTCCTTCATCCAAAACACGGGAGGAGTGGTTTAACCCTTTCAACCCTAAGGAACTGGAATGGACTGTGATATACTAATGTTCCGACCAATCTAATGGTCACAAAATGATTTTCAGATTCGTCCATTTATGAAAAGTGGGTGTTTTTGTTCTAAGAAATATGAAAATTACTTGCAAAAAGTGCAGATCCTGATGAGACGGCCGGCTCATCTGGATCTGCATTGTTTGCATAAACCGCTATAGCGGGCTTTCGGGTTCAAAGGGTTAATGTATCTCCATGTGCTTAGAACCAATGGTCTTAGACATTATAGTCGGCGACCTTAACCCTTAGAACGCGGGAAACGAAAACACTCTACAATAATTTCCATTGAAACTGATTCTAAATTGTTTTCGAAGCCTGTTTTAAGCGGTGGATGGCCGGTGGGAGCACGTGATGGGTAATTTAACGATCAGGGTTCACCCTTACCTGAATCCCGATTGGAGACCTGGTTTGGTACTCACATACGTCTTTCAAGTTGGCATTTTGTATGTGACAGTTGAATCTGGTTATATCCCTTATGTGATTATTACGATTATTCGTAATCGTATTTAAGGGGAAGGGGCCAAGTGACTTTGGTGTGGTATGGACCTGGCACCAGGTCAGGTTATTCTAATTTCAGGGCTGAATATATTTTTTCTCGATCTAAATATTCGGTTCTGATTTTAGGATCTCCCCAATGCAGCAGGTTAAAACGGGATCGAACCTTTACATGACCTTAGTTGTTGATAGGCTGTTAAACACCAATAAACAAACAAACAAACTGTTTTAAGCGAGAAAAATGGAACATAGAAAAATAAACAGCGAACGACACTTCAGATATGTATAAGGGTTAATAACACAGCGGATTTAAACGGGCATGCCTCACTGTTTTACTGATTAAAGATCGAACAGTGTAGATCATGATCAAACTGCACGAATGATTTTTTCTTAGTTTCGCCCCCCCCCCCCAGCACCCTCCTGAAAAGCTGACAACGCCCTTGTGCTTTGCTTTGGCACTAATCAGATGAGTGTTGTTATCTATTAAAAGGGCGGGAATCAAATATTGTCATCTGCATATTTTACATATGGATTTTCTTTCTTAATAGTTCATGTGTTGGTAACACACGAGAAGCGTGTCCATTGGCAAAGATTATAATGCGCTGCCAATACCTGTTTTGCCGAGGAAAATGAAAATAAATAACGAGCAGACGACCAAATGTAATTCAGCGTTATAACGGTCAATGTCGTCATATACGTGTTTTTGTTGGTCAGTAACCAAGTTTGATCATGAATGCGACGAAAAAAAAGACACAATAAGGCCTAACAAAAAAGTATTGTGGTGAGGGCAAAACGACCCTACCTATGAATATGCCGCCGGCCCTAGACTTTTAAAAATAAATAAACAAATACTATAAATCCGATATCAAGTTTCTTATACCCATTTAATACAATAGTGCAGGCCCGTAGCCAGGTGGGGGGGGGAGGGGGGGGGGGGGGTCGGAGCGGTCGAACGACCCCCCCCCCCCCGCCCAGCCTCGATTTCACTTTTTTAACCTTGAGGTCCACTTTATTAGACCCCCATAGATACTTCAGACCCCTTGAGCCTTCGAAACGACCCCCCCCCTTCAAACAGGTAGATACTTCAGACCCCTTGAGCCTTCGAAACGACCCCCCCCCCTTCAAACAGGTCTGGCTTAGGGCCTGTAGTGTTGTATTTGTTTTGGTTATTTTTGTATTATAAATATTCTTTGGTGTAGATATAGTATAAATATAAATATAGTGCCATCAATGGGCCGAGTGGTGACACGTGTTGACATGTTACTGTTTCTACTGCGCATGTGTGGCGTTTCCATGACGACGATCATTGAGTTAGCCGAAGAGACTAGAAGCACTGGTAAGTCACGTGATTGGCTGATTGACTGACGTGTCAAAGACGAACACACTGGGACACAGACAAGAAACGACAGTAAGTAGACGGGGGCGTAGCGGGGCGGATGACTGAATGGACGGATGGATGGTTAAATAGGGGACGTCAGCTAATCCGGACACCTGTGTTATCCGGACACCTACACTCGCTGACGTCAGTTAATCTGGACACGTATACTATCCAGACACCCACACTGACGTCAGGTAACCCAGATACCAATATCATTCGGAGACACACTGTACTAAGCCGGACACCACAGATATCCGGACCCCACTCCGACGTCAGTTCATCCGGACACCCGTTCACCAACACCCAGATACACACGCACCTACCTGACTTGGCGGCCTTGTCTGTATGCCAATGTGGCCCTCCGTGATAGGATCAACCAAGCGTGTCACCTACCACGTGATGTTGCTGTCCAACCAGTCAGGGACACGTCGGACGCACGTTAGAGGGCGTTATATAGAGGCGTGTCAACAAATGTCACCAATGACCTTAGAAACAGGTTACACGTATGGCATACCTTTTTTATTTTTTTTATCTTTATGTCTTTTTTTTTCGTTATTTTGTTTTTTTTATAATTTCTTTAATTGAGATTACTGAAGCCCGCCGAAGTATTGTACGTCTCGACGAAGCTTGGCGAGTTTAGCCGGGTGCTCAAGGCACAGGAGCGCATGCCATCTGAACTTGAGAACTGAAATAATAATAATAATAATATAAGTAACACAAATAATAATAATAATAATAATACACATGTAGCACATACATCTAATATGAACTAAATAATTACTGGATTGTCAGGTTGACCATGTGCAAACACATGTGCAAACTGTTGTATTTGATTTATTCGGCATTACTGTATGTTCCACGTTTTGCTGTCGACAAACTTTTGTCTATTAAAGTATATTAAGTCTAAAAAATATTTAAATGCAAATAATTCCAGCACAAAAATATTTACACAATTCCCTAACATTTGATTGGTCCGTAGCAAGTCTCTGTTCAAAATTTATATACCAGTAAACTCCCATGCCGAACTACTTTCCGTAACCGTCAGGCGCAGTTAAAATAATTCTCAAGAAAACGGAAAATAAACACATTTTCTTGATGAATTTATTTCAAATGCTGGAATTATAAGGAATAAATGGCCTTTTTGTGGAATTTATCGGGGATATAAACTTGGAAAAGTCGCGGGAATACTGGACGAGGCCTTCCGGCCTTCGTCCAGTATTCCCGCGACTTTTCCAAGTTTATACCCCGATAAATTCCACAAAAAGGCCATTCATTCCTATAGTAAATGTACTTTTTAATCAATTACAAAAATGTCACAGTTTTCATTTGCAATGAACTATGTTTACTGAAACAGCATATGTTGAACAATCCTAGAAGTGAACACTCATGTTTTTTTGTTTTTTTTTTGCAGTCGTACTGACTGCAAAAAAAACAAAAAAACATGAGTGTATTTACCGATTATCCATGCGCAAAGTATTAAATGATCTGCCTAATATATATGGGAGTTTCAGTTTCTTTTCTTTGAGTGGGGTGGTGGGACGGGTCGGGGCGAGGCGAGGCGAGGCGGAGCGAGGCGAGGCGAAGGAAATACCCGGAGA
This sequence comes from Conchocele bisecta, assembly GCA_029237695.1. Lineage (NCBI taxonomy): Eukaryota > Metazoa > Mollusca > Bivalvia > Lucinida > Thyasiridae > Conchocele > Conchocele bisecta. Next base: position 59,806,368 of record CM055278.1, on the reverse strand, counting down.
CATACATATCCAGAAAATATCCACATGCGCTAATGCATACTAAAAAAGTATAGTTTAAACAATCTTGGAATTAATCAGTCATGTTTGTTTTGCAGTCAGTACCAATGAATGTATCCGGTTTGGCGATGTTCCACTGTAAATCAGACATGTTAGCGTTTCATGACATATCGATGTTCTAGTAACATAAAGCATAGCACTTACGACCTTATGTTACTAGTCCATCGATATGCTGGTGTTTTGCAATCATGTCTCTATGACCGTCTTGGTACTCACCATGGCGCTCCAGGAAAGATAAATTTTCCGGTTCTGGACGAAGGCCGCCCAGGCTGAAGGGAACGGACTTCTCTAAAATGTGACTGTGACTGGAGAAATGGAGATTATTGGATTTGTGACAAGTCTAACTCCTGGTCAAGTAGCATACTCCAGTAGCCTGATAGCGGATCTGACCGGACTGTGCGGCTACACAGGTTGATAAGGATCTACACTGGTCGCAAAAACCCATCAGCCCCATTCTCCAATCACAGCCAAATAGTGTCTTTATGACTATTAGTCGGTGTCAGAAAGTGAAAACATATGCATTTGCAGAAATATTTGCTATAGTCTTAAATTTTGTGTTTATTTTTATTGTGATACACTGTAAAGGAAAATATCAAATTGGTACCATTTTTTTCCATCACTATCTTGGCCGCCATCTTGAATTACACATGGCCACCATTATTGTCAATAATGCTGCATAGGTGTGGGTTTTTGCTACATAATTGTGTTATGATTGTTTTTATATTTGTAAATTATACGCTTTTGAATATTGTATGGAAGTAGTTATCAGAAAATAAATTTCGCTATGTTGTCCAATCCATAGAAGGCCGTTATCTTGGATTTCAAAATGGCAACCCAATCAAACATATATTTTGCAATATTTTTGTTCAATGTTGTAATATAGAACTAATTTTTCAACACCATTCTACTTGATATTATTTGTAAGTAGTGTGTTATAAAATCCAGCAATGAGTAGTGCTAACAGATTATCATATAGTATGTCAAAATGGCCGCCAAGATAAGTTGTAAGTTTAAAAAAAACATTGTGCTTCTTCATTACATGAGTGTACATATTTGCATATGACTACCAGCACAAACACTACATGTGTATGTATGTTATTATTATTATATATGAAATATATTACTAAGTAATCAACATGTGTAATATGATATGTTGTATAACAATAGTGTTATTTAAAGCCCAGCAACACTACAATTAGTGTTGTGCATGTAGTTTCATGACACATGTTGTGATAAAGCTGCAATATTGATAGTGTGATCAAGTAACTACATATTGTTTTGATTCAGTTTATGCATGGACACACGTGTGATAAGCTCCTTTTAAAATTCGGAAGATGGGCATTTGTATATATATATATATTGGCTTAAAACCGGGGAATGAAATAACTACCTTTGACATGTTTATGTGGTGTCAGATATTTATGCCGACGAACAGGATAACACAACCTAGGTTAAGGTATTGCATGTTTATCTACGGACAGAAACAGCTCCGTCATTGACCCCTCCCCGGAATGTTTGACGTGGAATATTTGAAGACAATAGCACAATAAAAATGGTCATTTAATACTTAAACGATACAATAAGTGTTACTCACATGATACCATATGAGTTCCAAGTTATTTGCGAAGTAACCAAACATGTTACAGACACATGGATATGTGCAAATTGTCGTGACACTAACCCTGAACTAATTTCAAAATATAATTTTGTCTGGGTAGCGCAGAATATTTAAATCGAAATTATTGACATTTGCGAAGTAACCAAACAAGTTACAAACTCATCGATAGGTGCAATATGCTGGACAATAACACTGAACTAATTTCAAAATATATTTTCTTTGGGTAGCGCAGAATATTTGACATACATTCAGATACATGTATACCGAAAATAGTGCTATTTTTTGGTGTGTTTTTTAAAAAATATAAATCAATATTACCGACATTTACGAAGTAACCAAACATGTTACAGACTCATGGATAGGTGCACATTTTCGTGAAAAATTAACCCTGAACTAATTTCAAAATGTATTTTCTCGGGGTAGCGCTGAATACATGACATACATTCAGATATACCGAAAAATACGGCTATTTTTTGGTGTTTTTTTTCCTAATGTAAATCGATATGACAGACATTTGCGAAGTAACCTAACATGATACAGACACATGGATAGGTGAAAATTGTCGTGACACCAACCTTGAACTAATTTAAAATATGTTTTGTCTGGGTAGCTCAGACAATTTGACATAAATGCAGATAATTATACCGAAAAATAAGGCTATTTATTGTAATATAAATCGAAATGATCGGCATTTGCGAAGTAACTAAACATGTTACAGATAAATATGTGCAAATATTCTGACACTAACGCTGAACTAATTTCAAAATGTATTTTCTCAGGGTAGCGCAGAATATTTGACATAAATTCAGATATACGGAAAAATAAGGCTGTTTTGGGGTGTTTCTTTTGTAATATAAATCGATATGACCGACATTTACGAAGTAACCAAACATTTTACAGACACATGTACAGGTGCAAATTGTCGGGACACCAACCCAGAACTAATTTGAAAATACATTTTCTCAGGGCAGCGCAGAATATTTGACATAAATTCAGATATACAGAAAAATAAGGGTAATTTTGTGTGTGTTTTATTGTAATGCACATCAAAATGATCGACATTTGCGAAGTCACCAAACATGTTACAGACACATGGATATGTACAAATTGTCGGGACACCAACCCTGAACTAATTTCAAAATATATTTTCTCGGGACAGCGCAGATTATTTGACATAAATTCAGATATACCGAAAAATAAGGCTATTTTTTGGTGTGTTTGATTGTAATGTAAATCGAAATGATCGACATTTGCTAAGTAACCAAACATGTTACAAACTCATGGATAGGTGCACATTTTCGGGAAATTAACCCTGAACTAATTTCAAAATATATTTCCTCCGGGTAGCGCAGAAAATTTGACATAAATTCAGATATACCGATATACCGTGTGTTTTATTGTAATGCAAATAGAAATAATCGACATTTACGAAGTACCAAACATGTTACTGACACATGGATAGGTGCAAATTTTCGGGACATCAACCCTGAACTAATTCAAAATAAATTTTGTCTGGGTAGTGCAGAATATTTGACATAAATTCAGATATACCGAAAAATAAGGCTAATTTTTGGAGTGATTTATTGTAATTTAAATCGAAATGATCGACATTTGCGAAGGAACCAAACATGTTACAGACTCATGGATAGGTGCAATATTCTGGACAATAATGCTGAACAAATTTTAAAATATATTTTCTCGGGGTAGCGCAGAAAATTTGACATAATTTCAGATATACCGAAAAATAGGGCTATTTTTGGGTGTTTTTTTTTTTAAATATAAATCTATATGACCGACATTTACGAAGTAACCAAACATGTTACAGACTAATGGATAGGTGCATATTGTCGGGAAATTAACAATGAATTAATTAAAAAATAGATTGTCTCGGGGTAGCGCTCAATACGTTCAGATATACCGAAAAATAAGGCTATTTTTGGAGTTTTTGTTTTCTAATGCAAATCGATATGACCGACATTTGCGAAGTAACCAAACATGTTACAGACACATGGATATGTGTAAATATTCTTGACAGTAATGGTGAACTAATTTCAAAATATATTTCTCAGGGTAGAGCAGAATATTTGACATAAATTCAGATATACCGAAAAATAAGGCTATTTTACGGTGTTTATATTGAAATATAAATCGATATGACAGACATTTGCGAAGTAACCAAACATGTTACGGACACATGGATAGGGGCAAATTGTCGGGACACCAAACTGAACTAATTTCCAAAATATATTTTTTGTCTCGGGTGTGTAGAAATATGTGACATAAATTCAGTTATAAGAAAATATAAGGACTATTTTGGTGTTTTTTTTTGTAATATACATCGATATGACAGATATTTGCGAAGTAACCAAACTTGTTACAGACACATGGATAAGTCCAAATTGTCGGAACACCAACAGAGAACTGATTTCAAAATATATTTTGTCCAGGTAGTGCAGAATAGTTGAAAAAAATACGGATATAAGGAAAAAATAATGCTATTTTGGTGTGTGTTTATTGTAATATAAATCGATATGACCGAAATTTTCGAAGTAACCAAACATGTTACATACACATGGATAGGTGCAAATTGTCGGGACACCAACCCTGAACTAATTTCAAAATATATTTTGTCCGGGTAGTGCAGAATAGTTGACTTAAATTCGGATATAAGGAAAAATAAGGCGTTTATATTTTTGGTCTGTGTGTTGTAATATAAATAAATATGACCGACATTTGCGAAGTAACCAAACATGTTACGGATAAATGGATAGGTGCAAATTGTCGGGACACCAACCCTGAACTCATTCCAAAATATATATTGTTTCGGTAGTGCGAATTAGTTGATATTTCGGATTAAAGGAAAAATAATGCTATTTTGGGTTTTGTGTTTATTGTAATATAAATTCGATATGGACCGTCATTTTGCGAAGGTAACGAAACATGTTACAGACACATGGAATAGGCAAATTGTCGAACCAACAACCCTTGAACTAATTTCAAAATTATAAATTCCCGGATAGTGCAGAAAAATAAGTTGACTTAAATTCGGATATAATGAAAAATATTTTGGGCTTTTATGTGTGTTTATTGTAATATAAATTTTTTTTCGATATGACCCGACATTTGCGAGTACCTGAAATATGTTACACGCAACCCAATGCATAGGTGCAAATTGTGGGCACCAACCCCTGAAAACTATTTCAACCATATATATTGTTCTTCGGTAGTTGCGGAATAGTTGTTATTTCGGGATATAAGGAAAAATATGCTATTTTGGTGTGTGGGTTTTTTTGTAATATAAATAAATATGTCCGGACTGGTGAAATTGTAACCAAACATGTTACGGATAAATGGATAGGTGGAAATTGTCGGGACACCAACCCTGAACTCATTTCAACATATATTTTGTCTCGGTTGTGCAGAATAGTTGACATAAATTCGGATATAAGGAAAAATAATGCTATTTTGGTGTGTGTTTTTTTGTAATATAAATAAATATGACCGAAATTTGCGAAGTAAAGCAAACATGTTACGGATAAATGGATAGGTGCAAATTGTCGGGACACCAACCCTGACCTAATTTCAAAATATATTTTGTCTCGGTAGTGCAGAATATTTGACATAAATTCGGATATAAGGAACAATAATGCTATTTTGGTGTGTGTCTATTGTAATATAAATCGATATGACCGACATTTGCGAAGTAACGAAGCATGTTACAGACACATGGATAGGTGCAAATTGTCGGAACACCAACCCTGAACTAATTTCAAAATATATTTTGTCCCGATAGTGCAGAATAGTTGACTTAAATTCGGATATAATGAAAAATATGGCTATTTTGGTGTGTGTTTATTGTAATATAAATCGATATGACCGACATTTGCGAAGTAACGAAACATGTTACACGCACATGGATAGGTGCAAATTGTCGGGACACCAACCCTGAACTCATTTCAACATATATATTGTCTCGGTAGGTGCAGAATAGTTGACATAAATTAAACGGATATAAGGAAAAATAATGCATGGCATTTTGGTTTTGTTTGTGTGTTTTTTTGTAATATAAATAAATATGTCCGACATTTGTGAAGTAACCAAACAGTTACGGATAAATGGATCAGGTGCAATAAATTGTCGGGACACCAAACCTCTGAACTCATTTCAACATATATTTTGTCCGGTTGTGCAGAGTTGACATAAATTCGGATTATAAAGGAAAAATAATATTGACATAAATTCGGATATAAGGAAAAATAATGCTATTTTGGTGTGTCTTTTTTTGTAATATAAATAAATATGACCGACATTTGCGAAGTAAAGCAAACATGTTACGGATAAATGGATAGGTGCAAATTGTCGGGACACCAACCCTGAACTAATTTCAAAATATATTTTGTCTCGGTAGTGCAGAATATTTGACATAAATTCGGATATAAGGAAAAATAATGATATTTTTTGTTTGTTTTTGTAATATACATCGATATGACCGACATTTGCGAAGTAACGAAACATGTTACAGACATATGGATAGGTGCAAATTGTCGGAACACCAACCCTGAACTAATTTCAAAATATATTTTGTCCCGATAGTGCATAATAGTTGACTTAAATTCGGATATAAGGAAAAATAAGGCTATTTTGGTGTGTGTTTTTTGTAATATAAATAAATATGATCGACATTTGCGAAGTAACCAAAATGTTACGGATAAATAGATAGGTGCAAATTGTCGGGACACCAACCGTGAACAGTCATTTCAAAATATATGTTGTCTCGGTAGTGCAGAAAATTTGACATAAATTCGGATATAAGGAAAAATAAAGATATTTTGGTGGGTTTTTTTTTTGTATTATAAATCGATATGACCGATATTTGCGAAGTAACCAAACATGTTACAGACACATGGATAAGTCCAAATTGTCGGAACACCAACCGAGAACTAATTTCAAAATATATTTTGTCCCGGTAGTGCAGAATAGTTGACTTAAATTCGGATATAAGGAAAAATAAGGCTATTTTGGTGTGTGTTTTTCTGTAACATAAATAAATATGACAGACATTTCCGAAGTAACCAAACATGTTACGGATAAATGGATAGGTACAAATTGTCGGGACACCAACCCTGAACTAATTTCAAAATATATTTTGTTCCGGTAATGCAGAATAGTTGACTTAATTTCGGATATAAGGAAAAATAAGGCTATTTTGGTGTGTGTTTTTTTGTAATATAAATAAATATGACCGACATTTGCGAAATAACCAAACATGTTACGGATAAATGGATAGGTGAAAATTGTCGGGACACCAACCCTGAACTAATTTCAAAATATATTTTGTTTCGGTAGTGCAGAATAGTTGACAAAAATTCGGATATAAGGAAAAATAATGCTATTTTGGTGTGTGTTTATTGTAATATAAATCGATATGACCGACATTTGCGAAGTAATTTTACATGTTACGGATAAATGGATGGGTGCAAATTGTCGTGACACCAACCCTGAACTAATTTCAAAATATATTTTGTCTCGGTAGTGCAGAATATTTGACATAAATTCGGATAATAGGAAAAATAAGGCTATTTTGGTGGGTGTTTTTTGTAATATAAATCGATATGACAGATATTTGCGAAGTAACCAAACATGTTACAGACACATGGATAAGTCCAAATTGTCGGAACACCAACCGAGAACTAATTTCAAAATATATTTTGTCCCGGTAGTGCAGGATAGTTGACAAAAATTCAGATATGAGGAAAACATAATGCTATTTTGGTGTGTGCTTATTGTAATATAAATCGATATGACCGACATTTGCGAAGTAACCAAACATGTTACAGACACATGCATAGGTGCAAATTGTCGGGACACCAACCCTGAACTAATTTCAAAATATATTTTGTCTCGGTAGTGCAGAATAGCTGACACAAATTCGGACATAAGGACAAATAATGATATTTTGGTGTGGGTTTATTGTAAGATAAATTGATATGACCGACATTTGCGAAGTAACCAAACATGTTACAGACACAAAGATAGGTGCAAATTGTCGGAATACCAACCTTGAACTAATTTAAAAATATATTTGTCCCGGTAGTGCAGAATAGTTGACATAAATTAGGATATAAGGAAAAATAAGGCTATTTTGGTGGCTTTTTTTGTAATATAAATCGATATGACAGATATTTGCGAAGTAACCAAACATGTTACAGACACAGGGATAAGTCCAAATTGTCGGAACACCAACCGAGAACTGATTTCAAAATATATTTTGTCTCGGTAGTGCAGAATAGTTGACAAAAATGCGGATATAAGGAAAAATAATGCTATTTTGGTGTGTGTTTATTGTAATATAAATCGATATGACCGACATTTGCGAAGTAACCAAACATGTTACAGACACATGCATAGGTGCAAATTGTCGGGACACCAACCCTGAACTAATTTCAAAATATATTTTGTCTCGGTAGTGCAGAATAGTTGACAAAAATTCGGATATAAGTAAAAAGAATGATATTTTGGTGTGTGTTTATTGTAACATAAATCGATATGACCGACATTTGCGAAGTAACCAAACATGTTACAGACAAATGGATAGGTGCAAATTGTCGGAACACCAACCCTGAACTAATTTCAAAATATATTTTGTCCCGGTAGTGTAGAATAGTTGACTTAAATTCGGCTATAAGGAAAAAGTAATGCTATTTTGGTATGTGTTTTTTTGTAATATAAATAAATATGACCGACATTTGCGAAGTAACCAAACATGTTACGAATAAATAGATAGGTGCAAATTGTCGGGACACTAACCCTGAACTAATTTCAAAATATATTTTGTCTCGGTAGTGCAGAATATTTGACATAAATTCGGATATAAGGAAAAATATGGCTATTTTGGTGGCTTTTTTTTGTAATATAAATCGATATGACAGATATTTGCGAAGTAACCAAACATGTTACAGACACATGGATAAGTCGAACTTGTCGGAACACCAACCGAGAACTGATTTCAAAACATATTTTGTCCCGGTAGCGCAGAATAATTGAAAAAAATTCGGATATAAGAAAAAAAATAATGCTATTTTGGTGAGTATTTATTGTAATATAAATCGATATGACCGACATTTGCGAAGTAACCAAACATGTTACAGACACATGCATAGGTGCAAATTGTCGGGACACCAACTCTGAACGAATTTCACAATATATTTTGTCCCGGTAGTGCAGAATAGTTGACTTAAATTTGGATATAAGGAAAAATAAGGCTATTTTGGTGTGTGTTTTTTTGTAATATAAATAAATATAACCGACATTTGCGAAGTAACCAAACATGTTACAGAAAAATGGATAGGTGCAAATAGTCGGGACACCAACCCTGAACTAATTTCAAAATATATTTTGTCCCGGTAGTGCAGAATAGTTGACTTAAATTTGGATATAAGGAAAAATAAGGCTATTTTGGTGTGTGTTTTTTTTTAATATAAATAAATATAACCGACATTTGCGAAGTAACCAAACATGTTACAGAAAAATGGATAGGTGCAAATAGTCGGGACACCAACCCTGAACTAGTTTCAAAATATATTTTGTCTCGGTAGTGCAGAATAGTTGACAAAAATTCGGATATAAGGAAAAATAAGGCTATTTTGGTTTGTGTTTATTGTAATATAAATCGATATGACCGACATTTGCGAAGTAACCAAACATGTTACAGACACATGGATAGGTGCAAGTTGTCGGAACACCAACCCTGAACTAATTTCAAAATATATTTTGTCCCGGTAGTGCTGAATAGTTGACTTAAATTCGGATATAAGGAAAAATAAGGCTATTTTGGTGGGTGTTTATTTTAATATAAATCGATATGACCGACATTTGCGAAGTAACCAAACATGTTACAGACACATGCATAGGTGCAAATTGTCGGGACACCAACCCTGAACAAATTAAAAAATATATTTTGTCTCGGTAGTGCAGAATAGTTGACAAAAATTCGGATATAAGGACAAATAATGATATTTTGGTGTGTGTTTATTGTAACATAAATCGATATGACCGACATTTGCGAAGTAACCAAACATGTTACAGACAAATGGATAGGTGCAAATTGTCGGAACACCAACCCTGAACTAATTTCAAAATATATTTTGTCCCGGTAGTTTAGAATAGTTGACTTAAATTCGGATATATGGAAAAAGTAATGCTATTTTGGTATGTGTTTTTTTGTAATATAAATAAATATGACCGACATTTGCGAAGTAACCAAACATGTTACGAATAAATAGATAGGTGCAAATTGTCGGGACACTAACCCTGAACTAATTTCAAAATATATTTTGTCTCGGTAGTGCAGAATATTTGACATAAATTCGGACATAAGGAAAAATATGGCTATTTTGGTGGCTTTTTTTTGTAATATAAATCGATATGACAGATATTTGCGAAGTAACCAAACATGTTACAGACACATTGATAAGTCCAAATTGTCGGAACACCAACCGAGAACTGATTTCAAAGCATATTTTGTCCCGGTAGTGCAGAATAATTGAAAAAAAATCGGATATAAGAAAAAAAATAATGCTATTTTGGTGAGTATTTATTGTAATATAAATCGATATGACCGACATTTGCGAAGTAACCGAACATGTTACAGACACATGCATAGGTGCAAATTGTCGGGACACCAACTCTGAACGAATTTCACAATATATTTTGTCCCGGTAGTGCCGAATATTTGACATAAATTCGGATATAAGAAAAAATAAGGCTATTTTGGTTGCTTTTTTTTGTAATATAAATCGATATGACAGATATTTGCGAAGTAACCAAACATGTTACAGACACATGGATAAGTCCAATTTATCGGAACACCAACCGAGAACTGATTTCAAAACATATTTTGTCCCGGTAGTGCAGAATAGTTGACAAAAAATCGGATATAAGGAAAATAAAAATGCTATTTTGGTGTGTATTTATTGTAATATAAATCGATAGGACCGACATTTGCGAAGTAACCAAACATGTTACAGACACATGCATAGGTGCAAATAGTCGGGACACCAACCCTGAACTAATTTCAAAATATATTTTGTCTCGGTAGTGCAGAATAGTTGACAAAAATTCGGATATAAGGAAAAATAATGCTATTTTGGTGTGTGTTTATTGTAATACAAATCGATATGACCGACATTTGCGAAGTAACCAAACATGTTACAAACAGATGGATAGGTGCAAGTTGTCGGAACACCAACCCTGAACTAATTTCAAAATATATTTTGTCCCGGTAGTGCAGAATAGTTGACATTAAATTCGGATATAAGGAAAAATAAGGCTATTTTGGTGTGTGTTTTCTTGTAATATAAATAAATATGACCGACATTTGCGAAGTCACCAAACATGTTGCGGATAAATGGATAGGTGCAAATTGTCGGGACACCAACCCTGAACTAATTTCAAAATATATTTTGTCTCGGTAGTGCAGAATATTTGACATAAATTCGGATAAAAGGAAAAATAAGGCTATTTCGGTGGCTTTTTTTTTGTAATATAAATCGATATGACAGATATTTGCGAAGTAATCTAACATGTTACAGACACATGGATAAGTCCAAATTGTCGGAACGCCAACCGAGAACTGATTTCAAAACATATTTTGTCCCGGTAGTGCAGAATAGTTGACAAAAATTCGGATATAAGGCCAAATAATGCTATTTTGGTGTGTGTTTATTATAATATAAATCGATATGACCGGCATTTGCGAAGTAACTTTACATGTTACGGATAAATGGATATGTGCAAATTGTCGGGACACCAACCCTGAACTAATTTCAAAATATATTTTGTCTCGGTAGTGCAGAATATTTTACATAAATTCGGATATAAGGAAAAATAATGCTATTTTGGTGTTTTTTTGTGTAATATAAATCGATATGACAGATATTTGCGAAGTAACCAAACATGTTACAGACACATGGATAAGTCCAAATTGTCGGAACACCAACCGAGAACTGATTTCAAAACATATTTTGTCCCGGTAGTGCAGAATAGTTGACAAAAATTCGGATATAAGGACAAGTAATGCTATTTTGGTGTGTGTTTATTATAATATAAATCGATATGACAGACATTTGCGAAGTAACTTTACATGTTACGGATAAATGGATAGGTGCAAATTGTCGGGACACCAACCCTGAACTAATTTCAAAATATATTTTGTCTCGGTAGTGCAGAATATTTTACATAAATTCGGATATAAGGAAAAATAATGCTATTTTGGTGTTTTTTTGTGTAATATAAATCGATATGACAGATATTTGCGAAGTAACCAAACATGTTAAAGACACATGGATAAGTCCAAATTGTCGGAACACCAACCCTGAACAAATTTCAAAATATATTTTGTCCCGGTAATGCAGAATAGTTGACTTAAATTCGGATATAATGAAAAAATAATGCTCTTTTGGTGTGTATTTAATGTAATATAAATCGATATGACCGACATTTGCAATTGCGAAGCAACCAAACATGTTACAGACACATGGATAGGTGCAAATTGTCGGAACACCAACCCTGAACTAATTTCAAAATATATTTTGTCCCGGTAGTGCAGACTAGTTGACTTAAATTCGGATATGAGGAAAAATAAGGCTATTTTGGTGTGTGTTTTTTTATAATATAAATAAATATGACCGACATTTCCGAAGTAACTAAACATGTTACGGATAAATGGATAGGTACAAATTGTCGGGACACCAACCCTGAACTCATTTCAAAATATATTTTGTCTCGGTAGTGCAGAAAAGTTGACAAAAGTTTGGATATAAGGAAAAATAATGCTATTTTGGTGTGTGTTTATTGTAATATAAGTCGATATGACCGACATTTGCGAAGTAACCAAACATGTTACAGACACATGCATAGGTGCAAATTGTCGGGACACCAACCCTGAACTAATTTCAAAATATATTTTGTCTCGGTAGTGCAGAATAGTAGACAAAAAATCGGATATAATGAAAAATAATGATATTTTGGTGAGTGTTTATTGTAACATAAATCGATATGACCGAAATTTGCGAAGTAACCAAACATGTTACAGACACATGGATAGGTGCAAATTGTCGGAACACCAACCCTGAACTAATTTCAAAATATAGTTTGTCCCGGTAGTGCAGAATAGTTGACAAAAATTCGGATATAAGGAAAAATAATGCTATTTTGGTGTGTGTTTATTGTAACATAAATCGATATGACCGACATTTGCGAAGTAACCAAACATGTTACAGACACATGGATAGGTGTAAGTTGTCGTAACACCAACCCTGAACTAATTTCAAAATATAGTTTGTCCCGGTGTGTGTTTTTTTGTAATATAAATAAATATAACCGACATTTGCGAAGTAACGAAACATGTTACGGATAACTGAATAGGTGCAAATCGTCGTGACACCAACCCTGAACTAATTTCAAAATATATTTTGTCCCGGTAGTGCAGAATAGTTGACTTAATTTCGGATAATATGGATTAATAAGGCTTTATTTTGGGGGTTTTTTTTTTTTTTTTTTTGTGTTTTTTTTGTAATATTAAAGTAAATATGACGATATTTGCGAAGTATATCCAAACATGTTACGGATAATAATAAATGGATAGGTGCAAAATTGTCGGGGGACAACATCCCTGATAACTAATTCCAAAATATATTTTGTCTCGGTAGTGCACAATAGTTGATAAAAATTCGGATATAAGGAAAAATAATGCTATTTTGGTGTGTGTTTATTGTAATATAAATCGATGTGACCGACATTTGCGATGTAATTTTACATGTTACGGATAAATGGATAGGTGCAAATTGTCGGGACACCAACCCTGAACTAATTTCAAAATATATTTTGTCTCGGTAGTGCAGAATATTTGACATAAATTCGGATATAAGGAAAAATAAGGCTATTTTGGTGTGTGTTTTTTGTAATATAAATCGATATGACAGATATTTGCGAAGTAACCAAACATGTTACAGACACATTGATAGGTGCAAATTGTCGGGACACCAACTCTGAACTAATTTCAAAACATGTTTTGTCCCGGTAGTGCAGAATAGTTGACTTAAATTCGGATATAAGGAAAAATGAGGCTATTTTGGTGTGTGTTTTTTTGTAATATAAATAAATATGACCGACATTTGCGAAGTAACCAAACATGTTACGGATAAATGGATAGGTGCAAATTGTTGGAACACCATCCCTGAACTAATTTCAAAATGTATTTTGTTCCGGTAGTGCAGAATAGTTGATTTAAATTCGGATATTAGGAAAAATAAGGCTATTTTGGTGGCTTTGTTTGTAATATAAATCGATATGACAGATATTTGCGAAGTAACCAAACATGTTAGAGACACATGGATAAGTCCAAATTGTCGGAACACCAACCGAGAACTGATTTCAAAATATATTTTGTCTCGGTAGTGCAGAATAGTTGACAAAAATTCGGATATAAGGAAAAATAATGCTATTTTGGTGTGTGTTTATTGTAATATAAATCGATATGACCGACATTTGCGAAGTAACCAAACATGTTACAGACACATGGATAGGTGCAAATTGTTGGGACACCAACCCTGAACTAATTTCAAAATATATTTTGTCTCGGTAGTGCAGAATAGTTGACAAAAATTCGGATATAAGGAAAATAATGCTATTTTGGTGTGTGTTTATTGTAATATAAATCGATATGACCGACATTTGCGAAGTAACCAAACATGTTACAGACATATGGATAATGTCCATATTGTAGGAACAACCTACCTGTTTCTTTATTTCAAAATATATTTTGTCCCGGTAGTGCAGAATAGTTGACTTAATTTCGGATATAAGGATAAATAAGGCTATTTTCGTGTGTGTTTTTTTGTAATATAAATACATATGACCGATATTTGAGAAGTAACCAAACATGTTACGGATAAATGGATAGGTGCAAATTGTCGGGACACCAACCCTGAACTAATTTCAACATATATTTTGTCTCAGTAGTGCAGAACAGTTGACTTAAATTCGGATATAAGAAAAAATAAGGCTATTTTGGTGTGTGTTTTTTTGTAATATAAATAAATATGACCGACATTTGCGAATTCACCAAACATGTTACGGATAAATGGATAGGTGCAAATTGTCGGGACACCAACCCTGAACTAATTTCAAAATATATTTTGTCTCGGTAGTGCAGAATATTTGACGTAAATTCGGATATAAGGAAAAATAAAAGTATTTCGGTGGGTTTTTTTTGTAATATAAATCGATATGACAGATATTTGCGAAGTAACCAAACATGTTACAGACACATGGATAAGTCCAAATTGTCGGAACACCAAGCGAGAACTGATTTCAAAACATATTTTGTCCCGGTAGTGTAGAATAGTTGAACAAAATTCGGATAGAAGGAAAAAATAATACTCTTTTGATGTGTATTTATTGTAATATAAATCGATATGACCGACATTTGCGAAGTAACCAAACATGTTACAGACACATGCATAGGTGCAAATTGTCGGGACACCAACCCTGAACTAATTTCAAAATATATTTTGTCTCGGTAGTGCAGAATAGTTGACAAAAATTCGGATATAAGGAAAAATAATGATATTTTGGTGTGTTTTTTTGTAATATAAATAAATATGACCGACATTTCCGAAGTAACCAAACATATTACGGATAAATGGATAGGTACAAATTGTCGGGACACCATTCCTGAACTCATTTTAAAATATATTTTATCTCGGTAGTGCAGAATAGTTGACAAAAATTCGGATATAAGGACAAATAATGCTATTTTGGTGGGTGTTTATTGTAATATAAATCGATATGAACGACATTTGCGAAGTAACTTTACATGTTACGGATAAATGGATAGGTGCAAATTGTCGGGACACCAACCCTGAACTAATTTCAAAATATATTTTGTCTCGGTAGTGCAGAATAGTTGACTTAAATTCGGATATAAGGAAAAATAATGCTATTTTGGTGGTTTTTTTTTGTAATATAAATCGATATGACAGATATTTGCGAAGTAAAGTAACCAAACATGTTACAGACACATGGATAAGTCCAAATTGTCGGAACACCAACCGAGAACTAATTTCAAAATATATTTTGTCCCGGTAGTGCAGAATAGTTGACAAAAATTCGGATATAAGGAAAAAATAATGCTCTTTTGGTGTGTATTTATTGTAATATAAATCGATATGACCGACATTTGCGAAGTAACCAAACATGTTACAGACACATGGATAGGTGCAAATTGTCGGAACACCAACCCTGAACTAATTTCAAAATATATTTTGTCTCGGTAGTGCATTATAATTGACAAAAATTCGGATATAAGGAAAAATAATGCTATTTTGGTGTGTGTTTATTGTAATATAAATCGATATGACCGACATTTGCGAATTAATTTTACATGTTACGGATAAATGGATAGGTGCAAATTGTTGGGACACCAACCCTGAACTAATTTCAAAATATATTTTGTCTCGGTAGTGCAGAATATTTGACATAAATTCGGATATAAGGAAAAATAATGATATTTTGGTGTGTTTTTTGTAATATAAATAAATATGACCGACATTTCTGGAAGTAACCAAACATATTACGGATAAATGGATAGGTACAAATTGTCGGGAGACCAACCCTTAACTAATTTCAAAATATATTTTGTCTCGGTAGTGCAGAATAGTTGACAAAAATTCGGATATAAGGAAAAATAATGATATTTTGGTGTGTTTTTTTGTAATATAAATAAATATGACCGACATTTCGGAAGTAACCAAACATGTTACGGATAAATGGATAGGTACAAATTGTCGGGACACCAACCCTGAACTAATTAAAAATATATTTTGTCCCGGTAATGCAGAATAGTTGACTTAATTTCGGATATAAGGAAAAATAAGGCTATTTTGGTGTGTGTTTTTTTGTAATATAAATACATATGACCGATATTTGAGAAGTAACCAAACATGTTACGGATAAATGGATAGGTGTAAATTGTCGGGACACCAACCCTGAACTAATTTCAAAATATATTTTGTCCCGGTAGTGCAGAATAGTTGACTTAAATTCGGATATAAGGAAAAATAAGGCTATTTTGGTGTGTGTTTTTTTGTAATATAAATAAATATGACCGACATTTCCGAAGTAACCAAACATGTTACGGATAAATGGATAGGTACAAATTGTCGGGACACCAACCCTGAACTAATTTCAAAATATATTTTGTTCCGGTAATGCAGAAAAGTTGACTTAATTTCGGATATAAGGAAAACTAAGGCTATTTTGGTGGTGGTGTGTTTTTTTGTAATATAAATAAATATGACCGACATTTGCGAAATAACCAAACATGTTACGGATAAATGGATAGGTGCAAATTGTCGGAACACCAACCCTGAACTAATTTCAAAATATATTTGTCCCGGTAGTGCAGAGTAGTTGACTTAAATTCGGATATAAGGAAAAAATAAGGCTCTTTTGGTGTGTAATTATTGTAATATAAATCGATATGACCGACATTTGCGAAGTAACCAAACATGTTACAGACACATGGATAGGTGCAAATTGTCGGAACACCAACCCTGAACTAATTTCAAAATATATTTTGTCCCGGTAGTGCAGAATAGTTGACTTAAATTCGGATATAAGGAAAAATAAGGCTATTTTGGTGTGTGTTTTTTTGTAATATAAATAAATATGACCGACATTTCCGAAGTAACCAAACATGTTACGGATAAATGGATAGGTACAAATTGTCGGGACACCAACCCTGAACTAATTTCAAAATATATTTTGTCTCGGTAGTGCAGAATATTTGACGTAAATTCGGATATAAGGAAAAATAAAAGTATTTCGGTAGGTTTTTTTTGTAATATAAATCGATATGACAGATATTTGCGAAGTAATTTTACATGTTACGGATAAATGGATAGGTGCAAATTGTTGGGACACCAACCCTGAACTAATTTCAAAATATATTTTGTCTCGGTAGTGCAGAATATTTGACATAAATTCGGATAAAAGGAAAAATAAGGCTATTTTGGTGGGTGTTTTTTTGTAATATAAATCGATATGACAGATATTTGCGATGTAACCAAACATGCTACAGACACATGCATAGGTGCAAATTGTCCCGACACCAACCCTGAACTAATTTCAAAATATATTTTGTCTCGGTAGTGCAGAATAGTTGACATAAATTCGGATATAAGGAAAAATATTGCTATTTTGGTGGCTTTTTTTTGTAATATAAATCGATATGACAGATATTTGCGAAGTAACCAAACATGTTACAGACACATGGATAAGTCCAAATTGTCGGAACACCAACCGAGAACTGGTTTCAGACATATGATAAGTCCAAATTGTCGGAAACACCAACCCTGAACTAATTTCAAAATATTTTTGTCCCGGTAGTGCAGAATAGTTGAACTTAATTTCGGATTATAAGGATAATAAGGGCTATTTTTCGTGTGTGTTTTTTTTGTAATATAAATATTTGACCGATATTTGCGAATAAGTAACCAAACATGGTTACGGATCAATGGATAGGTGCAAATTGTCGGGACACCAACCCTGAACTAATTTCAAAATATATTTTGTCTCGGTAGTGCAGAATATTTGACTTAAATTCGGATATAGGAAAAAAAATAAAAAGTAATGGTATGTCATGTAAGTAATAAAATAAATCGATATGACAGATATTTGCGAAGTAACCAAACATGTTACAGACACATGGATAAGTCCAAATTGTCGGAACACCAACCCTGAACTAATTTCAAAATATATTTTGTCCCGGTAGTGCAGAATAGTTGACTTAATTTCGGATATAAGGATAAATAAGGCTATTTTCGTGTGTGTTTTTTTGTAATATAAATAAATATGACCGATATTTGCGAAGTAACCAAACATGTTACGGATAAATATATAGGTGCAAATTGTCGGGACACCAACCCTGAACTAATTTCAAAATATATTTTGTCTCGGTAGTGCACAATAGTTGACAAAAATTCGGATATAAGGAAAAATAATGCTATTTTGGTGTGTGTTTATTGTAATATAAATCGATGTGACCGACATTTGCGATGTAATTTTACATGTTACGGATAAATGGATAGGTGCAAATTGTCGGGACACCAACCCTGAACTAATTTCAAAATATATTTTGTCTCGGTAGTGCAGAATATTTGACTTATATTCGGATATAAGGAAAAATAAGGCTATTTTGGTGTGTGTTTTTTGTAATATAAAACGATATGACAGATATTTGCGAAGTAACCAAACATGTTACAGACACATTGATAGGTGCAAATTGTCGGGACACCAACCCTGAACTAATTTCAAAACATATTTTGTCCCGGTAGTGCAGAATAGTTGACTTAAATTCGGATATAAGGAAAAATGAGGCTATTTTGGTGTGTGTTTTTTTGTAATATAAATAAATATGACCGACATTTGCGAAGTAACCAAACATGTTACGGATAAATGGATAGGTGCAAATTGTTGGAACACCATCCCTGAACTAATTTCAAAATGTATTTTGTTCCGGTAGTGCAGAATAGTTGATTTAAATTCGGATATTAGGAAAAATAAGGCTATTTTGGTGGCTTTTTTTGTAATATAAATCGATATGACAGATATTTGCGAAGTAACCAAACATGTTACAGACACATGGATAAGTCCAAATTGTCGGAACACCAACCGAGAACTGATTTCAAAATATATTTTGTCTCGGTAGTGCAGAATAGTTGACAAAAATTCGGATATAAGGAAAAATAATGCTATTTTGGTGTGTGTTTATTGTAATATAAATCGATATGACCGACATTTGCGAAGTAACCAAACATGTTACGGATAAATGGATAGGTGCAAATTGTTGGAACACCATCCCTGAACTAATTTCAAAATGTATTTTGTTCCGGTAGTGCAGAATAGTTGATTTAAATTCGGATATTAGGAAAAATAAGGCTATTTTGGTGGCTTTTTTTGTAATATAAATCGATATGACAGATATTTGCGAAGTAACCAAACATGTTACAGACACATGGATAAGTCCAAATTGTCGGAACACCAACCGAGAACTGATTTCAAAATATATTTTGTCTCGGTAGTGCAGAATAGTTGACAAAAATTCGGATATAAGGAAAAATAATGCTATTTTGGTGTGTGTTTATTGTAATATAAATCGATATGACCGACATTTGCGAAGTAACCAAACATGTTACGGATAAATGGATAGGTGCAAATTGTTGGAACACCATCCCTGAACTAATTTCAAAATGTATTTTGTTCCGGTAGTGCAGAATAGTTGATTTAAATTCGGATATTAGGAAAAATAAGGCTATTTTGGTGTGTGTTTTTTTGTAATATAAATAAATATGACCGACATTTCCGTAGTAACAAAACATGTTACGGATAAATGGATAGGTGCAAATTGTCGGGACACCAACCCTGAACTAATTTCAAAATATATTTTGTCTCGGTAGTGCAGAATTAGTTGACAAAAAATTCGGATATAAGGAAAAATAATGCTATTTTGGTGTGTGTTTATTGTAATATAAATCGATATGACCGACATTTGCGAAGAAATTTTACATGTTACGGATAAATGGATAGGTGCAAATTGTCGGGACACCAACCCTGAACTAATTTCAAAATATATTTTGTCTCGGTAGTGCAGAATATTTGACATAAATTCGGATATAAGGAAAAATAAGGCTATTTTGTTGCGTGTTTTTTGTAATATAAATCGATATGACAGATATTTGCGAAGTAACCAAACATGTTACAGACACATGGATAAGTCCAAATTGTCGGAACACCAACCGAGAACTAATTTCAAAACATATTTTGTCCCGGTAGTGCAGAATAGTTGACAAAAATCCGGATATAAGGAAACAACAATGCTCTTTTGGTGTGTGTTTATTGTAATATAAATCGATATGACCGATATTTGCGAAGTAACCAAACATGTTACAGACACATGGATAGGTGCAAATTGTCGGGACACCAACCCTGAACGAATTTCAAAATATATTTTGTCCCGGTAGTGCAGAATATTTGACATAAATTCGGATATAGGGAAATATATTGCTATTTTGGTCATTTTTTTTTGTAATATAAATCGATATGACAGATATTTGCGAAGTAACCAAACATGTTACAGACACATGGATAAGTCCAAATTGTCGGAACACCAACCGAGAACTAATTTCAAAATATATTTTGTCCCGGTAGTGCAGAATAGTTAACAAAAATTCGGATATAAGGAAAAAATAATGCTCTTTCGGTGTGTATTTATTGTAATATAAATCGATATGACCGACATTTGCGAAGTAACCAAACATGTTATAGACAAATGGATAGGTGCGAATTGTCGGAACACCAACCCTGAACTAATTTCAAAATATATTTTGTCCCGGTAGTGCAGAATAGTTGACTTAAATTCGGATGTAAGGAAAAATAAGGCTTTTGATGATAAACATTTCAAAATATACATAGTATGTTTCTCCCGGTAATGCAGAATAGTTGACTTAATTTCGGATATAAGGAAAAATAAGGCTATTTTGGTGTGTGTTTTTTTGTAATATAAATAAATATGACCGATATTTGCGAAGTAACCAAACATGTGACGGATAAATGGATAGGTGCAAATTGTCGGGACACCAACCCTGAACTAATTTCAAAATATATTTTGTCTCGGTAGTGCACAATAGTTGACAAAAATTCGGATATAAGGAAAAATAATGCTATTTTGGTGTGTGTTTATTGTAATATAAATCGATGTGACCGACATTTGCGAAGTAATTTTACATGTTACGGATAAATGGATAGGTGCAAATTGTCGGGACACCAACCCTGAACTAATTTCAAAATATATTTTGTCTCGGTAGTGCAGAATAGTTGACTGAAATTCGGAAATAAGGAAAAATAAGGCTATTTTGGTGGGTGTTTTTTGTAATATAAATCGATATGACAGATATTTGCGAAGTAACCAAACATGTTACAGACACATGGATAAGTCCAAATTGTCGGAATACCAACCGAGAACTAATTTCAAAACATATTTTGTCCCAGTAGTGCAGAATAGTTGACAAAAATTCGGATATAAGGAAAATATAATGCTATATTGGTGTGTTTTTATTGTAATATAAATCGATATGACCGATATTTGCGAAGTAACCAAACATGTTACAGACACATGGATAGGTGCAAATTGTCGGGACACCAACCCTGAACTAATTTCAAAATATATTTTGTCCCGGTAGTGCAGAATAGTTGACATAAATTCGGATATAAGGAAAAATGAGGCTATTTTGGTGTGTGTTTTTTTTGTAATATAAATAAATATGACCGACATTTGCGAAGTAACCAAACATGTTACGGATAAATGGATAGGTGCAAATTGTTGGAACACCAACCGAGAACTAATTTCAAAATATATTTTGTTCCGGTAGTGGAGAATAGTTGATTTAAATTCGGATATAAGGAAAAATAAGGCTATTTTGGTGTGTGTTTTTTTGTAATATAAATAAATATGACCGACATTTCCGAAGTAACTAAACATGTTACGGATAAATGGATAGGTGCAATTTGTCGGGACACCAACCCTGAACTAATTTCAAAATATATTTTGTCTCGGTAGTGCAGAATAGTTGACATAAATTCGGATATAAGGAAACAATAATGCTCTTTTGGTGTGTGTTTATTGTAATATAAATCGATATGACCGATATTTGCGAAGTAACCAAAGATGTTACAGACACATGGATAGGTGCAAATTGTCAGGACACCAACCCTGAACGAATTTCAAAATATATTTTGTCCCGGTAGTGCAGAATATTTGACATAAATTCGGATATATGGAAAAATAATGCTATTTTGGTCGTTTTTTTTGTAATATAAATCGATATGACCGACATTTGCTAAGTAACCAAACATGTTACAGACAAATGGATAGGTGCGAATTGTCGGAACACCAACCCTGAACTAATTTCAAAATATATTTTGTCCCGGTAGTGCAGAATAGTTGACTTAAATTCGGATATAAGGAAAAATAAGGCTATTTTGGTGTGTGTTTTTTTGTAATATAAATAAATATGACCGATATTTGTGAAGTAACAAAACATGTTACGGATAAATGGATAGGTGCAAATTGTCGAGACACCAACCCTGAACTAATTTCAAAATATATTTTGTCTCGGTAGTGCAGAATACTTGACAATAATTCGGATATAATGAAAAATAATGCTATTTTGGTGTGTGTTTATTGTAATATAAATCGATGTGACCGACATTTGCGAAGTAATTTTACATGTTACGGATAAATGGATAGGTGCAAATTGTCGGGACACAAACCCTGAACTAATTTCAAAATATATTTTGTCTTGGTAGTGCAGAATAGTTGAATGAAATTCGGAAATAAGGAAAAATAAGGCTATTTTGGTATGTGTTTTTTGGTAATATAAATCGATATGACCGACATTTGCGAAGTAACCAAACATGTTACAGACACATTGTTATGTGCAAATTGTCGGGACACCAACCCTAAACTAATTTCGAAATATTTTTTCTCGGGGCAGCGCAGAAAATTTGACACAAATTCTGATATAACGAAAAATAAGGCCTATCTTTTTGTGTGTTTTATTGTAATGCAAATAGAAATGATCGACATTTGCGAAGTAAGCAAACATATATTTTCTCGGGATAGCGCTGAATATGTAACATAAATTCAGATAAACCGAAAAATAGGCCTATTTTTTGGTGTGTTTTATTGTAATATATATATAAATGATTGAAGTAACCAAACATATTACATGGATAGGTGCAAATATTCTTGACACTGACGTTGAATTCATTGCAAAATCTATTTTCTCAGGGTAGCGCAGAATATTTGACATAAATTCAGATTTATAAATATAAATTGATATGACCGACATTTATGAAGTAGCGAAACATGTTACAGACACATGGGTAGGTGCAAATTGTCGGAACACCAACCCTGCCCTAATTTCAAAATATATTTTCTCGGGGTAGCGCTGAATACGTGACATAAATTCAGATAAACTGAAAAATAGGGATATTTTTGGTGCTTATTTTTCTAATGAAAATCGATATGACCGACATTTGCGAAGTAACCAAACATGTTACAGGCAGATGGATAGGTGCAAATTGTCGGGACACCAACCCTGAACTAATTTCAAAATATATCTTCCCGGGGAAGCGTAGAATATTTGTCTTAAATTCAGATATACCGACAAAATAAAGGCTAATTGTTGGTATGTTGTCGTCATTCAAACATGTTCATGCGATCTGGTATTGTGCAAAATATTAATTATTCCGACATCAACTACCCACAAATTCCAAATCTACATTGCAAATTACACGAGTATCAGGGAGGAAGATTTTTATTAATTGATATTTGTATCACACACTCTTGGCATTTTCAACTGTCAACTATGTGGTTGCAACGGTATTGAACGTGCCGTTTTCATCACTTCCTATTTACATGGTCCTATTCCGGTCATGACTTATATTGCGCATGCAGTAATGACTATGCAGTAATGACATTAAATGTGTGCCGGTAAGGGGGCAGTGACCAGTTAATTTCAAATTATCATTCACGCCCTCAGCCAATATGTGGGCAAACAGCAAAATGTGTTCGACATTTGTGGACACGACACGCTAGAAGCTTTTACATAAACATAATTATGCTGCTATATTAGGGTTCCGTACCTATGCAGGAATGTGAACTATCTCGGCACAGCAATCTCTTTAAGATCATCAAATTCTAAGGTGAAATTTCCACTTTGGGACATGCCGTGCCACGTCACTTGCGGAAGTAGAGACTGACAGTTGCATATTTTCTCAATCATCATCCAGATGCAAATGCAATGTCATGGTGTAAACCCATTCCCAAAAATACGTTTTCTCTGGAATAAGTTATAGTTTGAAACTCCCAGAAATGTCTGCTATTTTGATTATTGTCTGTCACAACATACCCTCAATTCGTATTTGCCCATTTCTGACCAATGGGAACAAGTCAGATTGCCCTGGAATGAGCATTCCTCAATTAATACGATGTAAACTCTGATTAAAATCAAATATCAAGCAGAAAATAATAATTAAACAATCAAAGTGAATTTTAATCAGCACAAAATGTAATATTTATAAATTTCACCGGTGCCATTGTACGAAGTTGGATATTCAAATATCCTAGTTTCATGTGACCTTCCATGTTGAAATTCCGAACATATACAAGCGCCGTAATACAGTGTTTACTAATGTTAGTTTTATTCTGAATAGTGTCTTCCAAATTGAATGGCAAACAATATGCGTAGATAAAAAGCATACTGTGTTGATGCGTACACTGATCTTATGCTACGTTGGTCGCAACAGAATGATGAATATTTAAATCAGTAGAAACACAATTAAAACTAAAAAGAAAAAAAAATATGCTTCGGGATTCGAACTCGAATGTGCAGGCAAGACATACACGAAACCATTGCACCACGGCGCCCAATACACTATGAGGAACGTAATGGTCATTCACTACGAAACAGTTATGAAACATGTCAATTTTGGCTTGAAATCCAGCAAACAATATGATCAAAACTGATTAGTAACCGTATACGTTCGCCCTTTCCCGATTCGTTCCGGTACATTTTGTTACATTATAAAATGCCATTCACTTTTGATCGAAAACAACGCACTGGGTGACACAGAGTTTGAAAATATTTATTTTGGACATCTTTGGTCTATTCACGTGTATCATAAGTTTCACCTAACTACCGTCATTGCTCACAGAAGCAACGAGGCTGTATGCATTCCGCTGTGGGCGCATTTTAAAAATAGCCAGTTGTAAATCGTCTTTCGTACGTTATGGCTTAGACACGAATTGTTTGGGTACGTTCAACGGTGGTACCCGGCCTCATGGACGGGCATGTATGCTTTAGTTGAATACTTTCACCAATACTTTCATTCAGGACTCACTAGCGCAGTGGTCTAAGGCGTTGTGTTCCTCGTTAAACGTATGCAATGATATTTTGTCGTCATTCAAATTAGAACAAGAGCGCATACTTTTTATTTTTACTTTTATCATTTATTTTATTTACTAATACGGTTTTTCTTTTTGCATAAACATGTTCATACGTTCTGGTATTGTGAAAAATATTAATTATTTCGATATCAACTACCCATAAATTGAAAATCTGCTTTGCAAATTACACGAGTATCAGGGAGGAAGATCTTTATTAATTGATATTTGTATCACACTCATGGAATTTTCAACTGTCAGCTATGTGGTTGCAACGGCATTGCACGTGCCGTTTTCATCACTTCGTATTTACATTGTCCTATTCCGGTCATACGAGGTCATGACTTATATTGCGCATGCAGTAATGACTATAATTATTGCGGCACATATTAAGACAACTATTGTGTTTTATCTGAGTCATCCACTTATGAAGTGTAGTTATGTAAGTTTTTAAATTTTTAAATTGGGAGATGCATAAAAACATTAAATGTGTGGCGGTAAGGGGGCAGTGACAAGTTAATTTCAAATGATCATTTTCACGCCCTCAGCCAGCATGCATTTAATGCAATATTTCAAATATGTGGGGAAACAGCAAAATGTGTTCGACATTTGTGGACACGACACGCTAGAAGCTTTTACGTGAACATAATCATGCTGTTCCGTACCTATGCAGGAATGTGAACTATCTCGGTGCAGCAGCCTCTTTAAGATTATCATATTCTGAGGTGAAATTTCCACTTTCGGACATGCCGTGCCACGTCACTTGCGGAAGTAGAGACTGAAAGTTGTATATTTTCTCAATCATCATCCAGAGGCAAATGTACTGTCATGGTGTAAACCCATTCCCAAAAATACGTTTTCTCTGGAATAAGTTATAGTTTGAAACTCCAGAAATGTCTGCTATTTTGATTATTGTCTGTCACAAACATACCCTCAATTCGTATTTGCCCATTTCTGACCAATGGGAAGAGGTCAGATGGCCCTGGAATGAGCATTCATCAATTAATACGATGTAAACTTTGATTAAAATCAAATATCAAGCAGAAAATAATAATTAAACAATCAAAGTGAATTTTAATCAGAACAAAGTGTAATATTTATAAATTTCACCGGTGCCATTGTACGAAGTTGGATATTCAAATATCCTAGTTTTATGTGACCTTCCATGTTGAAATTCCGAACATATACAAGCGCCGTAATACAGTGTTTACTAATGTTAGTTTTATTCTGAATAGTGTCTTCCAAATTGAATGGCAAACAATATGCGTAGATAAAAAGCATACTGTGTTGATGCGCACACTGATCTTATGCTACGTTTGTCGCAACAAAATGATGAATATTTAAATCAGTAGAAACACAATTAAAACTAAAAAGAAAAAAAATATGCTTCGGGATTCGAACTCGAATGTGCAGGCAAGACATACACGAAACCATTGCACCACTGCGCCCAATACACTATGAGGAACGTAATGGTCATTCACTACGAAACAGTTATGAAACATGTCAATTTTGGCTTGAAACCAGCACATGTCATCAAAACTGATTAGTAACCGTATACGTTCGCCCTTTCCCGATTCGTTCCGGTACATTTTGTTACATTATAAAATGCCATTCACTTTTGATCGAAAACAACGCACTGGGTGACACAGAGATTGAAAATATTTATTTTGGACATCTTTGGTCTATCCACGTGTTTCATAAGTTTCACCTAACTACCGTCATTGCTCACAGAAGCAACGAGGCTGTATACATTCCGCTGTGGGCGCATTTTAAAAATAGCCAGTTGTAAATCGTCTTTCGTACGTTATGGCTTAGACACGAATTGTTTGGGTACGTTCAACGGTGGTACCCGGCCTCATGGACGGGCATGTATGCTTTAGTTGAATACTTTCACCAATACTTTCATTCAGGACTCATTAGCGCAGTGGTCTAAGGCGTTGTGTTCCTCGTTAAACGTATGCAATGGTATGTTGTTATCATTCAAATTAGAACAAGAGCGTATACTTTTTATTTTTACTTTTATTATTTTATTTATTTCCTAATACGGTTGTTCTTTTTGCATAAACATGTTCATACGTTCTGGTGTTGTGAAAAATATTAATTATTTCGATATCAACTACCCATAAATTGAAAATCTGCTTTGCAAATTACACGAGTATCAGGGAGGAAGATCTTTATTAATTGATATTTGTATCACACTCATGGCATTTTCAACTGTCAGCTACGTGGTTGCAACGGCATTGCACAAAATAGCCAGTTGTAAATCGTCTTTCGTACGTTATGGCTTAGACACGAATTGTTTGGGTACGTTCAACGGTGGTACCCGGCCTCATGGACGGGCATGTATGCTTTAGTTGAATACTTTCACCAATACTTTCATTCAGGACTCACTAGCGCAGTGGTCTAAGGCGTTGTGTTCCTCGTTAAACGTATGCAATGATATTTTGTCGTCATTCAAATTAGAACAAGAGCGCATACTTTTTATTTTTACTTTTATCATTTATTTTATTTACTAATACGGTTTTTCTTTTTGCATAAACATGTTCATACGTTCTGGTATTGTGAAAAATATTAATTATTTCGATATCAACTACCCATAAATTGAAAATCTACATTGTCCTATTCCGGTCATACGAGGTCTTGACTTATATTGGGCATGCAGTAATGACTATGATTATTGCGGCACATATTAAGACAAGTATTGTGTTTTATCTGAGTCATCCACTTATGAAGTGTAGTTATGTAAGTTTTTAAATTGGGAGATGCATAAAACATTAAATGTGTGGCGGTAAGGGGGCAGTGACAAGTTAATTTCAAATTATCATTTTCACGCCCTCAGCCAGCATGCATTTAATGCAATATTTCAAATATGTGGGGAAACAGCAAAATGTGTTCGACATTTGTGGACACGACACGCTAGAAGCTTTTACGTGAACATAATCATGCTGTTCCGTACCTATGCAGGAATGTGAACTATCTCGGTGCAGCAGCCTCTTTAAGATTATCAAATTCTGAGGTGAAATTTCCACTTTCGGACATGCCGTGCCACGTCACTTGCGGAAGTAGAGACTGAAAGTTGTATATTTTCTCAATCATCATCCAGAGGCAAATGTACTGTCATGGTGTAAACCCATTCCCAAAAATACGTTTTCTCTGGAATAAGTTATAGTTTGAAACTCCCAGAAATGTCTGCTATTTTGATTATTGTCTGTCACAACATACCCTCAATTCGTATTTGCCCATTTCTGACCAATGGGAAGAGGTCAGATGGCCCTGGAATGAGCATTCATCAATTAATACGATGTAAACTTTGATTAAAATCAAATATCAAGCAGAAAATAATAATTAAACAATCAAAGTGAATTTTAATCAGAACAAAGTGTAATATTGATAAATTTCACCGGTGCCATTGTACGAAGTTGGATATTCAAATATCCTAGTTTCATGTGACCTTCCATGTTGAAATTCCGAACATATACAAGCGCCGTAATACAGTGTTTACTAATGTTAGTTTTATTCTGAATAGTGTCTTCAATTCCAAATTGAATGGCAAACAATATGCGTAGATAAAAAGCATACTGTGTTGATGCGCACACTGATCTTATGCTAAGTTAGTTGCAACAGAAATGATGAATATTTAAATCAGTAGAAACACAATTAAAAAAAAAATAAAAATAAATATGCTTCGGGATTCGAACTCATATACGTGTACGCTCGAATGTGCATGCAAGACATACACGAAGCCATTGCACCATGGCGTCCAATACACTATGAGGAACGTAATGGTCATTCACTACGAAAGAGTTATGAAACATGTCAATTTTGGCTTGAACCAGCACATGTGATCAAAACTGATTAGCAACCGTATACGTTCGCCCTTTCCCGATTCGTTCCGGTACATTTTGTTACATTATAAAATGCCATTCACTTTTGATCGAAAACAACGCACTGGGTGACACAGAGTTTGAAAATATTTATTTTGGACATCTTTGGTCTATTCACGTGTATCATAAGTTTCACCTAACTACCGTCATTGCTCACAAAAGCAACGAGGCTGTATGCATTCCGCTGTGGGCGCATTTTAAAAATAGCCAGTTGTAAATCGTCTTTCGAACGTTATGGCTTAGACACGAATTGTTTGGGTACGTTCAACGGTGGTACCCGGCCTCATGGACGGGCATGTATGCTTTAGTTGAATACTTTCACAAATACTTTCATTCATGACTCACTAGCGCAGTGGTCTAAGGCGTTGTGTTCCTCGTTAAACGTATGCAATGATATTTTGTCGTCATTCAAATTAGAACAAGAGCGCATACTTTTTATTTTTACTTTTATCATTTTTTTTATTTCCTAATACGGTTTTTCTTTTTGCATAAACATGTTCATACGTTCTGGTATTGTGAAAAATATTAATTATTTCGATATCAACTACCCATAAATTGAAAATCTGCTTTGCAAATTACACGAGTATCAGGGAGGAAGATCTTTATTAATTGATATTTGTATCACACTCATGGAATTTTCAACTGTCAGCTATGTGGTTGCAACGGCATTGCACGTGCCGTTTTCATCACTTCGTATTTACATTGTCCTATTCCGGTCATACGAGGTCATGACTTATATTGCGCATGCAGTAATGACTATGATTATTGCGGCACATATTAAGACAACTATTGTGTTTTATCTGAGTCATCCACTTATGAAATGTAGTTATGTAAGTTTTTAAATTGGGAGATGCATAAAACATTAAAATGTGTGGCGGTAAATGGGGGCAGTGACAAGTTAATTTCAAATTATCATTTTCACGCCCTCAGCCAGCATGCATTTAATGCAATATTTCAAATATGTAGGGAAACAGCAAAATGTGTTCGACATTTGTGGACACGACACGCTAGAAGCTTTTACGTGAACATAATCATGCTGTTCCGTACCTATGCAGGAATGTGAACTATCTCGGTGCAGCAGCCTCTTTAAGATTATCAAATTCTGAGGTGAAATTTCCACTTTCGGACATGCCGTGCCACGTCACTTGCGGAAGTAGAGACTGAAAGTTGTATATTTTCTCAATCATCATCCAGAGGCAAATGTACTGTCATGGTGTAAACCCATTCCCAAAAATACGTTTTCTCTGGAATAAGTTATAGTTTGAAACTCCCAGAAATGTCTGCTATTTTGATTATTGTCTGTCACAACATACCCTCAATACGTATTTGCCCATTTCTGACCAATGGGAAGAGGTCAGATGGCCCTGGAATGAGCATTCATCAATTAATACGATGTAAACTTTGATTAAAATCAAATATCAAGCAGAAAATAATAATTAAACAATCAAAGTGAATTTTAATCAGAACAAAGTGTAATATTTATAAATTTCACCGGTGCCATTGTACGAAGTTGGTTATTCAAATATCCTAGTTTCATGTGACCTTCCATGTTGAAATTCCGAACATATACAAGCGCCGTAATACAGTGTTTACTAATGTTAGTTTTATTCTGAATAGTGTCTTCCAAATTGAATGGCAAACAATATGCGTAGATAAAAAGCATACTGTGTTGATGCGCATACTGATCTTATGCTAAGTTAGTTGCAACAGAAATGATGAATATTTAAATCAGTAGAAACACAATTAAAAAAAAAATGAAAAATAAATATGCTTCGGGATTCGAACTCATATACGTGTACGCTCGAATGTGCATGCAAGACATACACGAAGCCATTGCACCACGGCGTCCAATACACTATGAGGAACGTAATGGTCATTCACTACGAAAGAGTTATGAAACATGTCAATTTTGGCTTGAACCAGCACATGTGATCAAAACTGATTAGCAACCGTATACGTTCGCCCTTTCCCGATTCGTTCCGGTACATTTTGTTACATTATAAAATGCCATTCACTTTTGATCGAAAACAACGCACTGGGTGACACAGAGTTTGAAAATATTTATTTTCGACATCTTTGGTCTATTCACGTGTATCATAAGTTTCACCTAACTACCGTCATTGCTCACAGAAGCAACGAGGCTGTATGCATTCCGCTGTGGGCGCATTTTAAAAATAGCCAGTTGTAAATCGTCTTTCGTACGTTATGGCTTAGACACGAATTGTTTGGGTACGTTCAACGGTGGTACCCGGCCTCATGGACGGGCATGTATGCTTTAGTTGAATACTTTCACCAATACTTTCATTCAGGACTCACTAGCGCAGTGGTCTAAGGCGTTGTGTTCCTCGTTAAACGTATGCAATGATATTTTGTCGTCATTCAAATTAGAACAAGAGCGTATACTTTTTATACTTTTTATTTTTTACTTTTATTATTTTATTTATTTCCTAATACGGGTTTTCTTTTTGCATAAACATGTTCATACGTTCTGGTATTGTGAAAAATATTAATTATTTCGATATCAACTACCCATATATTGAAAATCTGCTTTGCAAATTACATGAGTATCAGGGAGGAAGATCTTTATTAATTGATATTTGTATCACACTCATGGAATTTTCAACTGTCAGGTATGTGGTTGCAACGGCATTGCACGTGCCGTTTTCATCACTTCGTATTTACATTGTCCTATTCCGGTCATACGAGGTCATGACTTATATTGCGCATGCAGTAATGACTATGATTATTGCGGCACATATTAAGACAATTATTGTGTTTTATCTGAGTCATCCACTTATGAAGTGTAGTTATGTAAGTTTTTAAATTGGGAGATGCATAAAACATTAAATGTGTGGCGGTAAGGGGGCAGTGACAAGTTAATTTCAAATTATCATTTTCACGCCCTCAGCCAGCATGCATTTAATGCAATATTTCAAATATGTGGGCAAACAGCAAAATGTGTTCGACATTTGTGGACACGACACGCTAGAAGCTTTTACGTGAACATAATCATGCTGCTATATTAGTGTTCCGTACCTATGCAGGAATGTGAACTATCTCGGTGCAGCAGCCTCTTTAAGATTATCAAATTCTGAGGTGAAATTTCCACTTTCGGACATGCCGTGCCACGTCACTTGCGGAAGTAGAGACTGAAAGATGTATATTTTCTCAATCATCATCCAGAGGCAAATGTACTGTCATGGTGTAAACCCATTCCCAAAAATACGTTTTCTCTGGAATAAGTTATAGTTTGAAACTCCCAGAAATGTCTGCTATTTTGATTATTGTCTGTCACAACATACCCTCAATTCGTATTTGCCCATTTCTGACCAATGGGAACAGGTCAGATGGCCCTGGAATGTAAACTCTGATTAAAATCAAATATCAAGCAGAAAATAATAATTAAACAATCAAAGTGAATTTTAATCAGAACAAAGTGTAATATTTATAAATTTCAACGGTGCCATTGTACGAAGTTGGATATTCAAATATCCTAGTTTCATGTGACCTTCCATGTTGAAATTCCGAACATATACAAGCGCCGTAATACAGTGTTTACTAATGTTAATTTTATTCTGAATAGTGTCTTCCAAATTGAATGGCAAACAATATGCGTAGATAAAAAGCATACTGTGTTGATGCGCACACTGATCTTATGCTACGTTGGTCGCAACAGAAATGATGAATATTTAAATCAGTAGAAACACAATTAAAACTAAAAAAAAAAAAATATGTTTCGGGATTCGAACTCATATACGTGTACGCTCGAATGTGCGGGCAAGAGATACACGAACCCATTACACCACGGCGTCCAATACAGTATGAGGAACGTAATGGTC
Source organism: Conchocele bisecta (assembly GCA_029237695.1). Classification (NCBI taxonomy): domain Eukaryota; kingdom Metazoa; phylum Mollusca; class Bivalvia; order Lucinida; family Thyasiridae; genus Conchocele; species Conchocele bisecta. Next base: position 59,772,903 of record CM055278.1, on the reverse strand, counting down.
ATTCACTACGAAAGAGTTATGAAACATGTCAATTTTGGCTTGAACCAGCACATGTGATCTTGAACCAGCACATGTGATCAAAACTGATTAGCAACCGTATACGTTCGCCCTTTCCCGATTCGTTCCGGTACATTTTGTTACATTATAAAATGCCATTCACTTTTGATCGAAAACAACGCACTGTGTGACACAGAGTTTGAAAATATTTATTTTGGACATCTTTTGTCTATTCACGTGTATCATAAGTTTCACCTAACTATCGTCATTGCTCACAGAAGCAACGAGGCTGTATGCATTCCGCTGTGGGCGCATTTTAAAAATAGCCAGTTGTAAATCGTCTTTCGTACGTTATGGCTTAGACACGAATTGTTTGGGTACGTTCAACGGTGGTACCCGGCATATTTAGTTGAATACTTTCACCAATACTTTCATTCAGGACTCACTAGCGCAGTGTTCTAAGGCGTTGTGTTCCTCGTTAAACGTATGCAATGGTATGTTGTCGTCATTCAAATTAGAACAAGAGCGTATACTTTTTATTTTTACTTTTATTATTTTATTTATTTCCTAATACGGGTTTTCTTTTTGCATAAACATGTTCATACGTTCTGGTATTGTGAAAAATATTAATTATTTCGATATCAACTACCCATAAATTGAAAATCTGCTTTGCAAATTACACGAGTATCAGGGAGGAAGATCTTTATTAATTGATATTTGTATCACACTCATGGCATTTTCAACTGTCAGCTATGTGGTTGCAACGGCATTGCACGTGCCGTTTTCATCACTTCGTATTTACATTGTCCTATTCCGGTCATACGAGGTCATGACTTATATTGCGCATGCAGTAATGACTATGATTATGGCGGCACATATTAAGACAAGTATTGTGTTTTATCTGAGTCATCCACTTATGAAGTGTAGTTATGTAAGTTTTTAAATTGGGAGATGCATAAAACATTAAATGTGTGGCGGTAAGGGGGCAATGACAAGTTAATTTCAAATTATCATTTTCACGCCCTCAGCCAGCATGCATTTCATGCAATATTTCAAATATGTGGGCAAACAGCAAAATGTGTTCGACAATTGTGGACACGACACGCTAGAAGCTTTTACGCGAACATAATCATGCTGCTATATTAGTGTTCCGTACCTATGCAGGAATGTGAACTATCTCGGTGCAGCAGCCTCTTTAAGATTATCAAATTCTGAGGTAAAATTTCCACTTTCGGACATGCCGTGTCACGTCACTTGCGGAAGTAGAGACTGAAAGTTGTATATTTTCTCAATCATCATCCAGAGGCAAATGTACTGTCATGGTGTAAACCCATTCCCAAAAATACGTTTTCTCTGGAATAAGTAATAGTTTGAAACTCCCAGAAATGTCTGCTATTTTGATTATTGTCTGTCACAACATACCCTCAATTCGTATTTGCCCATTTCTGACCAATGGGAACAGGTCAGATGGCCCTGGAATGAGCATTAATCAATTAATTCGATGTAAACCCTGATTAAAATCTAATATCAAGCAGAAAATAATACTTAAACAATCAAAGTGAACTTTAATCAGCACAAAGTGTAATATTTATAAATTTCACCGGTGCCATTGTACGAAGTTGGATATTCAAATATCCTAATTTCATGTGACCTTCCATGTTGAAATTCCGAACATATACAAGCGCAGTAATACAGTGTTTACTAATGTTAGTTTTATTCTTAATAGTGTCTTCCAAATTGAATAGCAAACAATATGCGTAGATAAAAAGCATACTGTGTTGATGCGCACACTGATCTTATGCTACGTTGGTCGCAACAGAAATGATGAATATTTAAATCAGTAGAAACACAATTAAAACTAAAAAAAAAAAAAAATGCTTCGGGATTCGAACTCATATACGTGTACGCTCGAATGTGCAGGCAAGACATACACGAAGCCATTGCACCACGGCGTCCAATACACTATGAGGAACGTAATGGTCATTCACTACGAAACAGTTATGAAACATGTCAATTTTGGCTTGAAACCAGAACATGTGATCAAAACTGATTAGTAACCGTATACGTTCGCCCTTTCCCGATTCGTTCCGGTACATTTTGTTACATTATAAAATGCCATTCACTTTTGATCGAAAACAATGCACTGGGTGACACAGAGTTTGAAAATATTTATTTTGGACATCTTTGGTCTATCCACGTGTATCATAAGTTTCACCTAACTACCGTCATTGCTCACAGAAGCAACGAGGCTGTATACATTCCGCTGTGAGCGCATTTTAAAAATAGCCAGTTGTGTTCCTCGTTCAACGTATGCAATGGTATGTTGTAGTCATTCAAATTAGAACAAGAGCGTATATTTTTTATTTTTATTATTTTATTTATTTCCTAATACGGTTTTTCTTTTTGCATAAACATTTTCATACGTTCTGGTATTGTGAACAATATTATTTATTTCGACATCAACTACCCATACATTCCAAATCTGCTTTGCAAATTACTCGAGTATCAGGGAGGAAGATCTTTATTAATTGATATTTGTGTCACATTTTCACCTGTCAGCTATGTGGTTGCAACGTAATACAGTGTTTACTTTTCATCACTTCGTATTTACATGTTCCTATTCCGGTCATGCGAGGTCATGACTTATATTGCGCATGCAGTAATGACTATGATACTGCGGCACATATTAAGAAAAGTACTGTGTTTTGTCTGAGTTGACATAAATTCAGATATACCGAAAAATAAGGCTATTTTTTGGTGAATTTTATTGTAATGTAAATGGAATTGATCGGAATTTGCGAAGTAACCAAAGATGTTACAGACACATGGATATGTGCCAACCCTGAACTAATTTCAAAATATATTTTGTCTCGGCAGTGCATAATATTTGACATAAATTCAAATATAAGGAAAAATAAGGCTATTTTGGTTTTTTTTTTTTTTTTATATAAATCGATATGACCGACATTTGCGAAGTAACCAAACATGTTACAAACACATAGATAGGTGCAAATTGTCGGGATACTAACCCTGAACTAATTTCAAAATATATTTTCTCGGGGTAGAGCAGAATATTTGACATAAATTCAAATATACCGAAAATTATGTCTCATTTTTGGAGTGTTTTATTGTAATGTAAATCGAAATGATCGGCATTTGCGAAGTAACAAAACATGTTACAGACACATGGATGTGTGCAAATATTATTGACACTAACGCTGAACTAATTGCAAAATACATTTTCTCAGGGTAGCGCAGAATATTTGACATAAATTCAGATATACGGAAAAATATGGCCATTTAGGGTGTTTTTTTTTAGTAATATAAATCGATAAGACCGACATTTGCGAAGTAACCCAACATGTTACAGACACATGGGCATGTGCAAATCGTCGGGACATCAACCCTGAACTGATTCTATTATATATTTTGTCTCTGTAGCGCAGAATATTTGACATAAATTAAGACATACCAAAAAATAAGCTATATTGGTGTGCGTGTTTTTTTTTAAATATAAATCGATATGACCGACAGTTGCGAAGTAACCAAACATGTGACAGACACATGGATAGGTGCAAATTGTCGGGATACTAACCCTGAATTAATTTCGAAATATATTTTCTCGGGGTAGTGCAGGATGTTTGACATAAATTCAGATATATAAAAAAATAGAGCTATTTTTTGGAGTGTTTCTTTTGTAATGTGAATCGATATGACCGACATTTGCGAAGTAACCAAGTATGTTACAGACACATGGATAGTTGTAAGCTTTCTGGACGCTAACCCATAACTAGTTTCAAAATATGTTTTTTCGGGGTAGCGCAGTATATTTGATATAAATTGAAATATACGGAAAAATATTTGTATTTTTTTGGTAATGTAAATAGATATGACCGACATTTGCGAAGTAACCAAACATGTTACAGACACATGGATATGTGAACAATTGTGTTGGTATGTCAAATATTCTGCGCTACCCAGACACTATATATTGCGATATTAGTTCAGGGATGGTGTGCAAACTGTCGGGACACCAACCCGGATCTAATTTCAAAATATATTATAAAACACCTATTTTGTCAAAACAAGATCGTTCAAAGTTCATGTGTATCGTTCATAGTTCATGTGTATGAATTATTTTGAGCTCATGAATACGCCACTGTCACTATCATACAAGGTGTGCAAATGTGGATTTGGCTAAATGATCATCTGTGTAATATACATATGGCACCAGTATGAATTTGCAAGTTCTACATAGACAATATGTATACATGGCCACATGACTAGCGAGACATCGCTGTAAAATAAGGTGGTCGACGAGAAGAGGACCGTCTTGTCCATAACATAGTAGGTTGGTGACACAGGGTGCTTAGTCATAAATCTGAGGAATATATTGATGAAGCTTGAAACAGAACACTGACTAACATATCACGAGATACATGAATGCAATATCTAAATGTATGCCCAAATATGTTGATGCCATCTACACAGCTTTCGCCGAAATTGTGACAGTTCGGTGTAACATTTCACTACAGATGGTTATACAATTGTGGAGTTAATTCATATACATAGGGAGTTAATGTTTGGCACATATAGAAAATAGTAGGTTAGTGCCGTGAATGGGAAAACATATCCGGCAAGGCTCAAGAATTTCTTTATTTCTCATCAGAAGTTTACACATGGGCCAATTATAACTACATGTAATAGGAAGTAGTGAAAATGTTCGCGACATCCATGATTCATTGATTTTGTGAACGTGAATTGATGTGAAAAGGTACACCAGCCTAACAATAAATCTGAATTAAGAAAAAAAAGTTATCCTTTTATAAATCATGCCTTATACAATTGAAATTCCATCAAGTATGCGTTAGCGGGGCAACGAACGCCATTGCTTTACAGGATATAAACACTATAAATGTTCAAACGACAGCAAAGTAGATATCACACACTTTCTATTTGTATCATGTTATGCCTATTTTAATAAATAACTGCGTTGCTTATGTAAATTATTTAAATTACAAGTACCCAATTGGAACACGTCAAAGTATGCTAAATATATCGGCCATCTTGAATTAAAAAAAGAAAACAGGCATACGTATTATTACATACAAATGTGGCTGTTTAAAAATGTTTTCAATCAATATCGTACATAACCAGCCACATTTATAGTCCAAACCGTTACTATTATCGTACTGACATAATTGTTTGATTATAACGATGACCATTTTGAAATACAAATCTATATAAACAACACTTTAACGTATTTACGTCACATAGTAATATATGTTCAAATGGCACATTTCATTGACTGCATGATTCTGTTCAAATGAAAATAACAAAACATGTAATGCTATGGTGGCCATTTTGAATTTTAAAATGGCACACATATAATGACTATTTCATTTTTTAGATATATCCCATAAATACTTTGTCTAACTTGTGGTCAAAAATGGATTTATTATCTTGATAAAAAGAGTATATGTGTCTTGAATGGCGGCCATTTTAAAATTCAAGATGGCCGCCACACATGTGACCGAAAATAATGGTACCAATTTGTTTTTTGTGCTATGTCACATACTCTGTCATGAAAACACCTTTCCGAAGACTATAGTAAAAAGATCAGCAGGTTCGTATTTTTTCCCCGACTATATATTGGTACATGTACTCACCATGGCGCTCAAGGACAGAAAAACTTTCCGGATACAAAAGGCCGGCCTCGCTGAAGAGAACGGACTTCCCTGAAATGATAGCGTGTGGATTCGGTGTAGACATATATGGTGGAACCTCCTTAAACCAGACACCAAGAAAACACATGCGACTTTATTTTTGATGAGTTCTTGGTCATTTATCTCATGTGATAATGTCTTTTCGTGATCGCATAGCACGCAACTATGGCTCAGAATGATGAAATGCCCGATTTACAGTGAAACCTCTCTAAGCCGGACACCCTGTTGTCCGGCTTAGAGAGGTTTCACTGTATATCACGACTGGTGAAGTGAGAAGGAAGCGTGTATCTGAGCCCGGTTAGCTCAGTCGGTTGAGCGATGATACGGTAAACCAGATGTCCGCGGTTCGATTTCGAGCCGGTGTGCATCTGTCTCGCTCTGTGACATTTGAAGCCCTAACCGACACATTTACATCGAGATCGTCCGACAAATAGTTACTCAGTCTAAAAATTCACAGTCTGCTCAGGATCTGCAATGTTCGCCATTCCATCAATGAAACACTAGTCATGCTTTTAATAATCAATATTGATCGTTATCAGGCTACAGGAGAGAGCTTTTTGATCTGGAGCTACACTGGCCACAGATACCATAAGACCCGCTTCTCCAGTCACAGCCACATATATAGAGCTGGAAAACTCGTATATGAGACACGCGATGTGATTTTGCACTTCGGACATCTGCGTAATTCATGAAATACGTTTACACAATATACAATATTTTACGTAAATGGTGTCACAAGTTGACATAATTCTCAGAGTACATGCGGAATATAATTTTGTCAACTTTTGACTTTATTTATGAAAAATATTGTAAATTTTGTAAACGTATTTTATGAAATTACGCAGATGTCCGAAGGTACAAAATCAAGTATTACCTTCCCCGCCAAGCATGGCGCTTAGAATACTCCGGCTGGTGTCCGCCTGAAACGTCGCCACTGTCCGACCTGCTCTTAAGATACTTTTGTTCATACCCTCTAGTCGAATGGTGTCCACGTCCTGTGGAAACAATGTACATATGTGTCCATTTTCCTCGGATAATGAGCGTGCTTTAATTGCTCATAACGCGCACTTCACTGTGCGATACTTGATGTGTAATCGTTGGTTTCGAGACCGTCCATATTTTCTCCGCACGGCCGCCCTTACTGTCGCCTCGTGCCCAGGTAGACCCTGGTTTCAGTCCTCCATTATACATATATCAGATAACTGATACATTGTACATTGAAACCTCTCTAAACCTGACTCCAAGAAAACAGATGTGATCTTATTTTTGATGAGTTTCTTGGTCATTTAAACACAGGTGATACTATCTGTTCGTGATCGTATAGCGCCCAACTATGACTCAAAACGATCACATTCCTGATTTACAGTGAAACCTCTCTAAGCCGGACACCCTGGGGGGCTCCCAGGGTGTCCGGTTTAGAGAGGTGTCACTGTACATCTAGTCCGATGACATATAGTGGGAACAGTTCCAAATGCCAAATCCTGAACATGACCAAACAAACATATGTTTGCACCCAAAATGCGTAAAGGTATGGAAGCGTCCTGGTGCCAATGCTAAACTAATTATGAGTCAGTATCTCCTAATTATGACTTAGTATATTTAGGAGATAGTATCGCCTAATTAGGAGTTAGTATCTCCTAATGAGTACTTAGTAGCTCCTAATTATGACACAGACACGGTGACAGGTACATGCCCACTCAGTAGGCACAAAATGTTCTTTATATCAGAGATATCATCTGAGACATTTTCTGGCAAAATAAACTATCACTGCATACCATTGTCTCTGGCTAATGAGCACTCTTACATTACGGAGCCCCGGAGAGGACATGGATTTTATTATTAATACGTTCCCACGATATAAAAGTTTGTTTCCTAAATTTAACAATTCGTTCCCACGAATTAACAATTAGTTTCCACGAAATAACAATTGTTAATTCGTGGGAACGAATTGTTATATCGTGGGAACGAATTGGAATTTCGTGGGAGCGGAAACAATTCTATGTCCCCTGCGGGGCGCCGTACTTATACCATTGCCGCAGGGAAAATACAAAAGTAACATATGTTTTTGGAGTTATTGAGGTAGATGTTTTGCCATTGAAATTTGGTGGGTGGCTAATAAAACATGAACAATTCTTCATCTGAATTATAAGATTTTATTTAATTGAACTGAATTTTATTGTATAGCTATGAACACATCTGAAAACGTACAAAACTGCCATATCCAGTGTTTTAAATGATAAAAACAGCCGATTTTTTCAATGAAAAATAAATATAATTGTTCACGACTGCGAATCGTCCGAGGTTAGTATACTTCAAAGTGGTGTCAAATATTCATCCAGCGGATTACAGAGCGCATATATACATGAGAAATGAGAAACATAATCAAATCTTTCCACGTAAAAATGGATTAAGATATAAATTCGACAAATGTTAAAGGGTGCCTGCGCCGGACACGCCCCCAGCCTGGATCCGCACCTGATTGATCCGGTGTTATGTGACAGTTGGGGTGCCATCTATTCTGTACAAAATGGTCTTCGTATAAGTTAAATAATTATAAGCCGGAGCGGATATCCAGCGTTTTTGATGGGGAAGGGGGGGGGGGGGGGGGGGGGGGGGGGGGGGGGGTGGGGGGGGGGTGGGGTAGAGGGGTCTTATTTTCGAGCTCCACGGATTGAGCGAGCATGCTAGGTCCGGGGGCCGCCCCCCAGGACAAATTTTGAAATATAGATGTCCAGAAATGCACTTTCCTGTGTTTTACGGCATTTAAATTCAGGCTCCAACTGGTGGTAAACTGTGATCTATGTAAAAACTACATGGCTGAACGGGGGGTTGCAACCCCGGAACCCCCCTAGATCCGCCCCTGATAAGTGTATAATTGTGCAACAGTCTATTCGACCAGTTTTAGACATTACGAATGACCGCTATGATAATGCAGATACATGTATAATCAGTATGTAATCTTTAAATTACTGGTAATAACGCGTACGTGGTTGTATCAGGTTATTTTGATATGCAAATGAGGTTAGATTATAATGTTTAAATTATTGATATCAATTAAATGCGTCACGTGACTAAATAGTTTTATTGACTGACAGACATATGATAAAGTATGTTCATTGCACATCAACAAATAGAGAGAATAAATAGTTAAATAAGGAAACACGGTTATCGCCCTTGATATTAACAGTGGCAATTAAGTTTGATATAAAAAACGTAATACTGCAAATTAACACGTCTAGTAGCTAATGGTAAATTACCATTAGCTACTAGACCTGTTAATTTGCATTACTAAACGAATCTTTATTTTACCCGAAAAATATCATCTCTTTTACAGTAATGGAAGAAAAACGTTTGACAACCTAGGATGTGGGAGTCAAGCTTTAATATGGTTGTAGAATAACATCATACAACTATGTGTGGCGGTGACTTGAGAAATGGGGCTTAAGCCTTATGAGCTTTGCGATCAGCGTATATCCAGATCAGCATGTGAATCCGCACAGTCTGATCAGGATCTGCGCATGCACCAGTTGTCATTGTCAACACTCCCATCTGAAACAGACTATACTCGGTGCAAGGGAAGTAATTTGCTCATAGTCATAACTGCTGGACTTGATTAAACACACTATGTAAATTTAATATACCCGAGATTTTCGACCCTATTGGAATAGCGCAGTACGGGCGGCTATATATTCGTTGTAATGCGGTAGTTAAAGAAATGGTTCCGTTATCGTCGCTTTCTGGAACTTCAAGATGGTAGCATTTTACAACACAACACAGGATCAGGCTTTCGGGTTGTGGGGGTGGGGGTGGGGGTGGGGGGGGATATGTAATAGTTTACTTATTTTCGAACGAGCACTCGGGAGACTGCTATATAGTCCTGTTAGTCGACTATCATTGGTCCCCTGACTAACTATGCCTTATAATAGTATATATACACTATAGACAGACACAATCAGTATAATGTGTCATCCTATCACCAAGCCGACAGTCAGGAATTTCCAGAGACGGCCATTGCATCCTGGGGTTGTGATATAAAGCCACAAGTATGCAACTCCTATCGTTTCTGTTTGCAGATTCTGTCCCTACCGTCGAGAATTAGACACATATTTAATTCCGATATGCGATCATTATATACTGTTCATTTTTGTAATATGTCTAATTCATCCTCCTACCAACATAGAGGCATGATGAAAATTGGATAGTGTATAGTGTAGGCCATAATCTGACTTCCTGGATATGGGCATGATAGTTTGAAACTACACTAATCGCTATCGTTGCGGTAATTAAGTAACACTGTAGAATACTCCCGTATCGTCCGTACCCGGCTGGGTACGGACGATGCGGGAGTATTCTGCAGAGTTACTTCCCGCAACTAACTAATCGCAACCTCAGTTAACCGTTATTTGTCGAAGGTTTGAAGGTTGAAGGTTTTTGATCCAATTCCCACTTTTAAATGGAAGATCACAGTCTTCATATTTACACACACTTAATCATACTTACGCATTTAAAAAAAACTTACCTTTACTAACAGTATACGTATTTGAGATACGGCTTCTCAATCAAGTACGGCCAATTAATTGTTTTGGAAGTTTTGACAGGTGCATGTCGGTGCCAATGCAAGTCAAAGAAGTTTTCGGGATAATGGTTTAGTATTGTCTCACTTGATTGAATGAGAAATAACTATGTATGAATGGATATTAAATGTATAACATAGGCAGTTGACAAACAAATAGCTTTCTGACGCGTGTTCTGGAACTTTGTGTCAAAATCAGGAATTTCTTACACTTAGACTTACAGAAAACAGAATTTGCCAAAAAAGGATCGAAAGTCGAGAAAGTAAGCCTTTTTTGGGAGGATGGCCTCAGCAAAAGTAGCCAAAGTGAAAAAGCAGTCAGCTCCAGCCAAGAAACCTCCAGATGATGAAGATGAGAACAAACTGGAGAATTATGAAATTCTGAAAACTATCGGTAAGCTAGCTGAACATGTGTTTTTCTTTTTTCTCCATAATTTTACAGAGTAGTCAAATAAATACTACGTACGATGTTACTTGGCTAAGAAAAGCGGACACAGTAAGCAGACTGAAACTGTGGAATACATTGTTCTACAGAGCTCCAGATAAGCTGCGTATTTTCTTATATACCCAATTAAAATTGCCAAAAACCCAATGGAAGTAATGAGTATAAAAAAGCAATGAAAAATTTGTGATACCTTTATCATGCTGCAGAAAAAAATAGACAGACCACAAATATAGCATATTTTTCTTATTTGTCCATGAAAACATGGTGGACCGCACTAGCCAAGTGGTGGGCGCGTCGAACTGCTGATCCAACGGTCGTGGGTTCGAGCCTCACTGGAGGCGTGCGTTGTGTCCTTGAGCAAGACACTTTATCCACACTGCTTCAGTCCACCCAGCTGTAAATGGGTTCCGGCTAAATACCGGGAACATCGATTGTATTTGAAATTATATGTACATGTATATATGAAATAAAGTATAATCTACATCTCTAAGTCCCCAACAGGGGTTTGAGATTAATGGAAGATAGAAACACATCTTGGTATTTCATTAGAATTGTCTCCATGGAGACAATGCTAATGAAATGCCAAGACATGTTTCCATTTAGAAGCAAACTATTCAATAATTGCTGAATGCTGATGTGTTAACTGTAGCGTGATTTTAGTGTACCCAATTGAAATTTTGAAATACAAAGGTATACCCAATTGCTTCAGAAATGATTGAGTGACAATACTCAATTACTAATTCCTTATCTGGAGCCCTGGCTCTATTTACAGAGGAGCATCTCTTCTCCTATGTCATGCTGAAGATGTATTCACTTGGCTAATCTTTCTCGCAGTAAAAAAGAGTATTTTTCTTTTTTTTCACCAAAAAGTATATGTCGTTACCACCAAAGGAGTCGAAAGCTCTACCATGTGTTCAATACTTTCAGCACAGACTTTTCTCTATAAAGCGAACAGAAAAATCAAAGTGCTGAAAGTACTGAACATACGGTAGAGTTTCTGACTCCGTTGTTACCACTCAGTTGAACCGCATCAACAATATAATGCTGGTGTATGTTTTTAAATTTAAACTAGGGGTCAATCCAAGTGTTTATACAGTTAGATGCTGTATATATATGTTCAGTTTTATTGAAAAATATAAAATGCCAATAAACAAATAGCAGCCATCACTACCCAACTTTTGATTGGGTCGGTGATGTTCTCGACTAGAACAAAATGTGCATGTTTAATAGTGAATGTTGATACCTGTGAATCTGTGTTCCATGTGAAATACACAAGACACCTGTAAGTTTATTTTTTTATGAGTTTTACTATCAAGGTGTATGATCACGTGGTACTAACAACAAGTACTGAAACTTCCAGAATCCATCTGATTCAAAGTACGTATTCTTTTATATTGTCCTTATTAATACGTAGCAGATCTTGATGAAATATGGCGCATCAAACGCGTCTTGTTAAGCTGCATTTTGTCGTCTCTGTATTTATAATACTTACTTTGGAATGGGCGACGTTGTTGTTGTTGTTGTAACCACGTGATCATGCACCTTGACTTGTATAGTAGTTGAGATCACATGGTCTAATGTTTACACTACAGTAATGGCAATGCCCATGAAGTCTCGGGTAATCTTCTTTTTCATCAATATTCGACTGCAGTTTCTTCCTTCTAATGTTCCAGCCGTTAACACTACGAGTCTGCCAATGCCAAATTTAGCAACATTACTTGAGTAATTAGTCTGAACATTCTGCAGAGATATTTGAATCGGACCAAGTTTAAACAACGTTCGATTCCGTCCGATTCAGATTTCTCTGCAATGTCCGGTTTGGAGAGGTTCCACTATAGCTCTGTTTAGCAAATTGAAAATTAGGGTCGATTTTACAAATGATAAGACCACAATACATAAAACTTTATATAATTAATTTAATTTATCATGTCTCGCTGTACTACATTTTCTTATGGTAAAAGCATGTAATATATGTTATATACATGTACATGTACCAGAATAAAATATATTATAGGAATGAATGGCCTTTTTGTGGAATTTATCGTGGTATAAACTTGGAAAAGTCGCGGGAATACTGGACGAAGGCCGGAAGGCCTCGTCCAGTATTCCCGCGACTTTTCCAAGTTTATATCCTCCATAAATTCCACAAAAAGGCCATTCATTCCTTATAATTCCAGCATTTGAAATAAATTCATCAAGAAAATGTGTTTTCCGTTTTCTTAAGAATTATTTTAACTGCGCCTCACGGTTGCGGAAAGTAGTTTGGCATGGGAGTTTACTGGGATATACATTTTGGACAGAGACTTGCTACGGGCCAATCAAATGTTAGGGAATTCTGTAAATATGTTTGTGCTGGAATTATTGTATTGTATATAGCCTTAACTACATTAACTACATATTTATCAATATAAACATACATAAAACCTACATTAAAACCATGGTCCGGGTTAGATTTAGGATTAAAGGCTATATATACATAGGTTAGGTTTGTGTTGTCAACAATGGGGCGGACAGATTCTAAAATCTCTGACAATTGCCTTATCTATATTCAGAGCTCTAGATTTTGAATTGATATTGGGTAGTAATGGGTACTGTTATGTAATTCTTTTGAAATGAACTGTGTTTAATTGGGTACTTTAACATGTTTAAAGGCATTATCCCACACTTGTTTTGAACAATTAGTTATTCCTAGTTGTATCGTTGTATAAAAATGTATGGAAGGGCGTTGAAAGATCTAGGTTAGATTGATCACAAAGTTTGCAAAATACATTGATGGTAAATAAAGCTAAGGATGGCATGTACCAGAGCTCCAGATAAGTTTTGTATCTAAAGAGTACAAACCAGTGTACAAAGAGTACATAGAGAATACCAGGCTACTGTCTTTCGATATCAGGCAAGGCTAGGAAACGCGTAGGAATTCCGAGGCTTGCCGAGGAATTCCTACCGTTTCCGAGCCGAGCCTGATAAACTTGATATCGAAAGACAGTAGCCTGGTATTCTATTTATCAGGTAACGTTTTATGCTCGAAAAAGACCAAAGATGACGTCGTTATCTATGGATAGAACGCAGACTTGTTTACGTTGCGTCATTACACTGACGTCATTCAGTAACGTCACGTGACGTCATCCGACCAATGGAATACTTCATTGTAACCCGGATGTTTGTATCAGGTCAATGCCTGATACAACAATATGTTATCAGTCAGTACGTATTCGATCAATACAGTGCAGGTTACCTGATAAAAACCTCTCTAAACCAGACACCAAGAAAACACCTGTGATCTTATTTTTTATGATTTTCTTGGTCATTTATCTCGGGTGATAATGTCTGTTCGTGATCGTATAACACATGACTATGGCTCAGAATGATCAAATGCCTGATTTACAGTGAAACCTCTCTAAGCCGGACACCCTGGGGACCAGGGTGTCCAGTTTATAGAGGTTTCACTGTATATTTAAATCACTTATAGACCTTGGTCCCATTACTTCAACCTGTGGGTATAAGCGAGCCAAAATAGAAGGTGTTCGTGACATACGTTATCCACCGTGTGGTCCAAGATGGGTTCATCTCAGTTGATTTTTACACTATTGGGTGTATGAATAACACCACCTCGCAGGGCAAACAATTCTTTTCATAGATCTTTAAAAATTTATATGAACAATGCTGACAATGGCCGTGTGGGATCTGATTTAGAGGACCAAAGTTTTTGTATGACAGCCACAGTAGATAACGTGTCATTTGGCGGTTTCTACCAGTTTTTGTCTGGGTCATTTTTGTAAACCTGGTTGTGAAATTCCAAATATTATTCAGCGTGCATTTTTTATTTAATTGTTTTGTAAGCAATTTTTTAATTCGCAGTGGCGATTTAATCACTAAACTACTCATTGTGTGTAATGCATTGTCGTATTTATATAATCGGACAATTTGTTGTGCCAAGGCGGTGGCACATTTAATTCGGATCAATAATATTCCAATGCCATATTTATTTTCCAATACACTGTTATTGTTATTTAACCCATTAATGATTATAGAGACTACTGGTAGATACATGTACAATTATGACAATTTGGAGAGAAATAAAACACTATTTCCTTTATTTCATCTCGAAAGTATATGTTGTTACCACTCGTTTGAACCGTCTCGATGAGACGGTTCAAACGAGTGGTAACACCATATACATTTATGCAGAAATAAACAAAATAGTGAATTTTTTTTTTCTACAAAATTTATTGTATTCTTAGAGTGAAATGGGACGTTTGACTCGTTACACCAAAAATGGGCTTATTGAGTTTGTTAGTGTAACACATTTCCGTAGTTTGGTTCAGACACAGTGGCAACTATCTTAAAGGTACAAGCCCACTCAGTCGGCCCAAAATGTTCTTTATAGGAATTAAATAAGTGAATAATTATGTCACTATTCCGCCATTTCTAAAAATTACCCCACATATTGATTGGCATTATTATACAGTTTATATCAGATGTAAATTTCCACATTGATATCAGGGGCGATAACCGTGTTTCCTTAAAATGTTAACAGACATTACTATTTATTCACTTTAGTTTTGATGCGCAATTATCATACTTTATAATCTGTTGAAAATATTATTTTCTCATGTGACACATTTAATTAGTATAAATAATTAAAAAAAATCATGCCTCATTTGCATATGAAAATAGCCTGATACAACCGCACATCTCTATCAGTAAAATAAATATTACTAAATGATTATAAATGTATAGCGGGCAATTATAATTTTTAGAACTGGCGGAATACTGACACAATTATACACTTATTTATTTCCTATAAAGAACATTTTGTGCCTACTCAGCAGGCATGTACCATTAACCTTTATAATGTGGAAAACAAAACTGTTGTTTCATACATGTATTTCACTTTTTATCTCAATAAAACATGGATTGGTAACATTTTAGAATCATTTCCATGGTAAATTTCCTTCCATTCATGCATCAATAAATATAAATATTCTTTTTGCTTGTTCTTATTTTATAGGAATGAATGGCCTTTTTGTGGAATTTATCGGGGTATAAACTTGGAAAAGTCGCGAGAATACTGGACGAAGCGATAAAAAATTACAATTTTCGAAAAATAATTGAGAAAATTTTTTTTATTTTTTTAGAAAATTGTAATTTTTTAAGGCCTCGTCCAGTACACCCGCGACTTTTCCAAGTTTGTATCCCCGATAAATTCCACAAAAAGGCCATTCATTCCTTATAATTCCAGCATTTGAAATAAATTCATCAAGAAAATGTGTTTATTTTCCGTTTTCTTAAGAATTATTTTAACTGCGCCTCACGGTTACGGAAAGTAGTTCGGCGTGGGAGTTTACTGGGATATAAATTTTGGACAGAGACAGAGACAGAGATCAAATGTTAGGGAATTGTGTAAATATTGTGTAAATATTTTTGTGCTGGAATTATGAGTCGATATTTCGCAACAAGCTCCATTGGATAACCCGGTGGGTGGTTGGTCGGGCGAATGTGAAGGCGTAAATTAACGGTAGAGGTTCCTCCTTATGGGAATCACTTGCCTGGTGTCGATTTCATCAAAATTGCAAAGTATACTTATCTAGCAAAGTATACTTTGAGGGAGAAATCATTTATTTTTTCCCGAAATGCATTATTTCATATAGAACTACCGACTGCATATATTTGATGATTTCAAGTATGCAGAATTATTATACTGAATTTATTACATTATCACAGCCAAAATGGCTGTGATAATGTAATAATTTCAGTATAATAAAAATTAATAAATTTATCCTTAAATTGAAAATTTCTCCCTCAAAGTATACTTTGCTAGATAAGTATACTTTGCAATGTTGGTGAAATAGGCTACTGGTTTGGCCCTCGGGTACGTTTTTATCTTTGGCTCTTTTGTTATCTGGGAGTTGAATTTGGTTTTTGACCATTATGAAAGTACATGTACATGTAGTAAGATTATTACTGATCCTGCTGCTTTTGGGAGGGGGCCAAGTGATTATGGTGTGGCGAGGACCTGGCACCAGATCAGGATTATTCTGATTTCAGGGCAGAATATATAGTTTTTTGTCGAGCCCGCTTGCAGAAAGCGAGACATAGTGATCACAATGGCATCCGGGTGTCCGTGCGTCAAAAATCTGTGTTAAAAGTTTTTAAAAACCTTATATCTCTGCAGTCCTAAGTCATATTGACTTGAAACTTCATATGTTTATTAGTCATCATCCATATATTCATGCTGTATCCCACTCATGTGGCCCCTGTTCCCAAGGTCAAGGTTAAATGACTTATATCTCTGCAGTCTTACTTCAACCTGTGTGTGAGGTCATCCACCTGGGCATACAATCAAGTATTAACGAGGCCGCTAGCTGGTTTGTTTTCGGGACAGGATTTTGTCTAGCAGACATACAGGCGACGGTTTAGTACGAGAAAAGTCCTGAAATACGGATTTGTCTGAGATTATCTATGATGTACCTGTAGGTCCTTTAACCATACTAGAGCACTTACCTCATTTTCTTTCAGTTTCATGCGTTTTCACAGGCATATATCAGTAGCCTATTTCACCAACATGGCAAAGTACCGGTATACCTTTCTAGCAAAGTATACTTTGAGGGAGAAATTTTCAATTTTAGGGTAAATTTATAAATTTTTATTATGCTGAATTTATTACATTATCACAGCCATTTTGGCTGTGATAATGTAATAAATTCAGTATAATAATTCTGCATACTTTTAATCATCAAATATATGCAGTCGTTACAAGTTCTATAATTTATATGATTAATGCATTTCATGAAAAATAAATGATTACTCCCTCAAAGTATACTTTGCTAGAAAAGTCTACTTTGCAATGTTGGTGAAATATGTTACAGATAAGCTTTGTGTCTAAAGTGTACTATACCCCCTTATTTCAAATTCATTGCGTATTTTACTTTTACAAATGGATTACCGGTATTGATTTTCTTCATTACTAAATAGGGAACAAGTGATAAAAAAATATAACAAATTTAAACATTCACTTATTTGAGCTGCAAAAAAGCTTTTTGCAGCTCAACTAATTGAATGTTCAACTTTATGACAGTATTTTCACTACTCAATTTGAAAATCGATGCGTATTTTCAGTTTTTCACATTGCTGTGCGTATTTTGTACTGCCACTTTTGATAATCAATGCGTATTCAGCTAAAATAATTGCATAAATTACGCCAATACGCACCTTATCTGGAGCTCTGATATATCACAGATGGTATTGTCTGTTCATGATTGCAAAGCATGTGTGGTCTGTTTATTGTTTTCTGCAGCATGGTAAAGGTACCACCAAATTGTTATTGCTTTTTGATACTCGCTACTACTGATTTCAATTGGGTTTTTGACAATTTTAATTGGGTATTTACGCAAATACGCAGCTTATCTGGAGCCCTGTAGGCCATTAACCTATTACAGACGGGATACGCTTTTAGTAGTATGAACCTTTTGAGAGAAAAAAATCCCTATTTTCTTTATTTCCTTTCGAAAGTATATGTTGTAACCACTCATTTGAACCGTCTCGACGAGACGGTTCAAATGAGTGGTAACAACATATACCTTTATTGATGAATGAACAAAATAATGAGATTTTTTCAACAAAAATCATAGTATCCTTAGACTGAAATAGGTTAAACACCAATAATCAATCAATCACTTTTCATTCCAGGAACGGGAACATTTGGGCGAGTGGTGTTGGCGCGTCATCGCGAATCCAAGGCTTACTTCGCCCTGAAGGCAATGTCGATAACGGAGGTGATACGTCTCAAACAGATCGAACACGTGAACAACGAAAAGGAAATCCTTTCCACGATATCTCATCCATTTATAGTTAACATGTAAGTATACACAACTATACGACCTGTACCTATCTACATCAGGCATGAGAATCTTCAGCTGATTTCAGATGATTTTGTCATCATTTGCGTTTTCCAAAATGATTCAGAATCAATCAGTAGCCTATTTCACCAACATTGCAAAGTATACTTTTCTAGCAAAGTATACTTTGAGGGAGAAATTTTCAATTTAAGGAGAAATTTATTAATTTTGGCTGTGATAATGTAATAAATTCAGTATAATAATTCTACATGCTTTTAATCATCAAATATATGCAGTGGTTAGTTCTATATGAAATAATGCATTTCGGGGAAAATAAATGATTACTCCCTTTGCTAGATAAGTATACTTTGCAATTTTGATGAAATCGGCTACAGATGATTTTGACATCATTTGCGTTTTCAAAATGGTTCAGAATCAATCCAATCTGGTATGCTCAAATCTGATACTTTTACAAGTGGGGTGAGGGGATTTCAGTGGATTTTCAGATGTTTCATTCTCATGCCTGCTACATGTATACCTTCCCGACGGAAAGGTGGGGCAGCCTGTCGGGTAATTTGATAATTTCAAAATCAACTTGTCTAATTCTCGCCTCTCAGGAAAACATTTCTGAAATTATGAATTACATGTACAGAGCTCCAGATAAGGTGCGTACTGGCGTATTTTACGCAATGATTTTAGCTGAATACGCATTGATTATCAAAAGTGGGAGTACAAAATACGCACAGCAATGTGAAAATATGCATTGATTTTCAAATTCAGGAGTGAAAATACTGTAATAAAGTTGAAAATTCACTTAGTTGAGCTGCAAAAAGCAAACAGTGTTTGCTTTTTGCAGCTCAACTAAGTGAATTTTTAAATTTGTTATATTTTTTTATCGTTTGTTCCCTATTTAATAATGAAGAAAATCAATAATCCATTTGTAAACGTAAAATACGCAATGATTTTGAAATCAGGGGGTATAGTACGCTTTAGACACCAGGCTTATCTGGAACTCTGCATGTATATGCTATGGATAGTGCAGTGTTGTGATAGAGGGTTAGGGAGGCAAACTAGATGGATAAAAAAGCTAGAATATTTAATTACATTAGTTTGTTTTCATGCCCACTTTCACACTGGTTAGGCCGCATTATCAATTGAACGAATAATATGTCTTTGCAGTTATATATTTTGCTATGGTCGTGCTTCAATGGGTTTAATTTGTATGCAGTGTGTCTACATGCGAACAGAGACATTTCAATTTAAAGACCACACCCAAGTAGTGGAATAATGAATAAAACATAACATTAAGACCAACCGCATAATTGGCACATAAATGTGGACTATTTCCAATAAAACGCATCTGACAGCACGAACGTCAGATAAGAATGACATTGTTTGGAAAATAAACTGCAGATTTTTGCCGAAAGACATATTATTTGTTAAATTGATACTGCATCGGCAGCATATGCGTTGCATGTCAATCGGCATTGCCCATCGTTGCAGTAAAGAAATGTCAATATTCTGCATGCAATGTGTTGTTGTGTTGGCAGGTGTCTCAAATTGTATTTCTCTACATGTATTCAATGATTTCCAATGCCGGGGGTCACATACATGTATGTGTACGATAAATTGGCATACAGGGCCATTTTGTGCTACATGTACATGTACTTTGAATTTGTTTTCCACGTTTTGTTGTTGACAACCCAAACTTTGTTTTGCATTTCTCCATCAATTCCACTTACACAGCTTCAAAAGCAGTATTTGCAGACAGCGGATACTTGGTGGCATTCCGTAAGACCAATCATGAGGCTGAATTTGTTTATATATCATAAATATAAAAATAAATACAATGCTTACCTCAAAAACTGCTTCCTTTTTCGGCCATTTTATCTGACTGTAACCGCGCGTTCCAAAAAGTACGGATATTCGTTGCATCTGTCGACCAAGCGTTCGGCCTAACCAGTGTGACTTTGCTATTGATGTGATATAGCTGCCGCTTGTGGTGTGCGTGCTGCATTTGCGTTAAAGTTTTTATGTACCATGAATACGCATTGATTATCAAATGTGGGAGTACAAAATACGCACAGCAATGTGAAAATACGCATTGATTTTCAAATTGAGTAGTGACAATACTGTCATAAAGTTGAAACTTCACTTAATTGAGCAAACAGTGTTTGCTTTTTGCAACTCAAATAAGTGAATGTTTAAATTTGTTATATTGTTTTTATCATTTGTTACCTATTTCGTAATGGAGAAAGTCTTAATCCATTTGTGAAAGTAAAATACGCAATGATTTTGAAATCAGGGGCTATAGTACGCTTTAGACACAAAGCTTATCTGGAGCTCTGTACCAAATATCTCCACAACCCTAAGTCTGATTGACTTGAAACTTCATAAATCTCTTTATCATCATCCATATTTTCATATTATAGCCCACCCATGCGGCCCTCAAGGTCAAGGTCAAATTACTTAGAAATTTGCATAAAAGGTTTGTCGTAAAATCTGTGTCAATGTTTTTAATTACCAAATATCTCCACAAGCCTCGGTCCGATTGACATGGTCAAGATCAAATCGGGACCATCAAATACCTCGACAGGCGTGATATGCTGGCCGTGACCATCTAGAGCTTAGCCATAAGTTTATGATAGTATAAATTATTGTTTCTCTTATTTTGTTGCAGGTTATGGGCTAGTCACGATGACACATTTCTATATATGCTGATGGAGTACGTGCCTGGTGGGGAGGTTTTCTCCTACCTGCGGAATTACGGACGCTTTAACAACACCATGGCAAACTTTTACGCTGCAGAAATTGTATGCTCGTTGGAGTACTTACATTCACGGAATATAGTGTATCGAGACTTAAAGCCCGAAAACTTGTTACTAGACAGAGACGGGCATCTAAAAATTACGGATTTCGGATTTGCAAAGAAATTGTTAGACAGGTAAGTAACGTGTGAAATTTTGGCGGATCCGGGATTCCGGCGAAGGGGTGGGGGGGAGGGGGGGGGGGGTAGTAGAAATTCAAACGACTTATTTTCAGTACATAGTGCATAGTGTGATAAGGCACATTGTGAATGGGCTCTCTGTAATATCTAAACCTTGATTAGTTGCGAATGGTAACTCTTGCAATCTACTCCCGTACCGGGAGTAGATTGCAAGAGTTACCGTTCGCAACTAGACCTTCATCTGATAATGTCGCCCTTATTTGACAGTGCTTGTTTTTTTTTTTTACAGATTGCAAAAATCTCAATTGCAAAAAGAAATCTGTAATCGTGAAAGGGGGAGGGGGTGGGGGGGGGGGCCCGGGCCACCCCCTGAATCCCTGAATCCGCCACCGTTGCATCATATACATGTACCAGTATGTGGCATCAGAATAAAGTGACCTGCTGTATGTCTGTTTTACATATTGCTGCGCCATACTTTTGGCTATTAAACACATCAATTATAAAAAAATAGTTAATTATAAGTACATTTTCATCGATAACAATAATGTCACCCTCCCCAATATTTTGTATTTGACCTTGATCTTTTAACCATCACACAGGTCTGTGCTTATGAATACTTGTCACATTTGGTTAATTAACTTTTCTCCACAGTTTCTAGAATCTGCCACTGGGGGCATTCGTGTGCCGACAGGCCAAGGCCACATTTTCTTGTTTCTTCTTAGCAAAAATAAGTTTTTTGTCAGTGTTGATATGCCTGTAATGCGTACAATTTCAGACATTTCTGGTGTATATCCTACCCTTTGCTCCATGTACCACAGAGCTCCAGCTAAGCTGCGTATTTGCTTAAATACCTAATTAAAATTGCCAAAATCCCAATTGAAATCAAAAGTAGCGAGTATCGAACAATTTGTGTTACCTTTATCCCGCTGCAGAAAACAATAAACAGACCACACATATAGCATATTTCTTCTTATTTTCAATGAAAACACATCTTGGTATTTCATTAGAATTGTCTCCAAGGACTGGCAAGGAGACAATTCTCATGAAATGCCAAGACTGGTTTTCATTTCGAAGAAACCACTCAATAATTGCTGTCGATGTGTAAACAGTAGTGTGATTTTATTTCACCCAATTAAAATATTGAAATACCCAATTGCTTCAGAAATAATGGAGTGACAATACTCAATTACTAATTCATTATCTGGAGCCTGTGCCATGTAACTAACGTTTCTCGACAGGACGTGGACCCTTTGTGGGACCCCGGAATATCTGGCCCCGGAGATAATCCAGAGTAAGGGCTACAACAAGGCGGTTGATTGGTGGGCCCTGGGCATTCTCTTGTATGAAATGATTGTAGGGTAAGGGACACAGAGACTGCACAATGCATGTGTGTTTCGTATTGTAATGGAGCTGGAGACTGCACACTGCATGTGTGTTTCGTATTGTAGGGTAAGGGAGATGCAGACTGCACACTGCATGTGTGTTTCGTATTGTAAGGGAGCTGGAGACTGCACACTGCATGTGTGTCATCTTGTAGGGTAAGGGAGCTGGAGACTGCACACTGCATGTGTGTTTCTTATTGTAAGGGAGATGGAGACTGCACACTGCATGTGTGTTTCGTATTGTAAGGGAGCTGGAGACTGCACACTGCATGTGTGTTTTGTATTGTAAGGGAGCTGGAGACTGCACACTGCATGTGTGTTTCATATTGTAAGGGAGCTGGAGACTGCACACTGCATGTGTGTTTCGTCTTGTAGGGTAAAGGATAGTCAGTAAAGACTGTCACATGATGTGTGTCATCTAAGGGAGCGGGAGGAGACTGCACTGCATGTGTGTTATTGTAAGGGAGGGACGCACACTGCATGCATGTGTGTTTCGTTTGTTGTAAGGGAGCTGGAGACTGCACACTGCATGTGTGTTTCCTGTAGGGTGGGAGGCTGGAGAGTGGAGATGACACTGCCAACTGCATGTGTTTGTTTCGTAGGGTGTAGTGGAGCTGAGACTGGGAGCACTGCACACTGCTGAGTGTTTCATATTGTAAGGGAGCTGGAGACTGCACACTGCATGTGTGTTTCGTCTTGTAGGGTAAGGGATCTGGAGAGTGGAGACTGCACACTGCATGTGTGTTTCATAGTGTAAGGGAGATGGAGACTGCACACTGCATGTGTGTTTCGTAGTGTAAGGGAGCTGGAGACTGCACACTGCATGTGTGTTTCGTCTTGTAGGGTAAGGGATCTGGAGAGTGGAGACTGCACACTGCATGTGTGTTTCGTAGTGTAAGGGAGATGGAGACTGCACACTGCATGTGTGTTTCGTAGTGTAAGGGAGATGGAGACTGCACACTGCATGTGTGTTTTGTATTGTAAAGGAGCTGGAGACTGCACACTGCATGTGTGTTTCATATTGTAAGGTAGCTGGAGACTGCACACTGCATGTGTGTTTCGTCTTGTAGGGTAAGGGATCTGGAGAGTGGAGACTGCACACTGCATGTGTGTCGTCTTGTAGGGTAAGGGAGCTGGAGACTGCACACTGCATGTGTGTTTCTTATTGTAAGGGAGATGGAGACTGCACACTGCATGTGTGTTTCGTATTGTAAGGGAGCTGGAGACTGCACACTGCATGTGTGTTTTGTATTGTAAGGGAGCTGGAGACTGCACACTGCATGTGTGTTTCATATTGTAAGGGAGCTGGAGACTGCACACTGCATGTGTGTTTCGTATTGTGGGGAAAGGAAGCTGGGGACTGTGTATGAATCTACATCCTGTATGTGCAAACACTGTAGATTCAGATGAGCCGGCTCATAGCGAGCCGTCTCAATCTGTATCGCCAGTGTTTATCAGTGTTTTCCAATTACCAGCTCTTGTCTGTTTCCATTCTCCCTTTCTTCAGCAAACATGCGTTGAGCGTTTACGTTACATATGTTACCCTTGATGTTCTGTGCAGTTCTTGGCAATACAATTCTGTTAATCAATTAGTCGAAACAAGCGTTCTTTCATATGTTTTTGCTCTCTGTTTTTGCGGCTGAAACTTGAGCTTTGACCAGATGAATGCACTTCTATCTTTGTAAAACAGTCTTCAAGATACACCACTGCTTCTGTGTCCCAGGTCAGGTGAAATCAAGCCAGATGGTTCAATGGGCAAGCAGAAACGTCTGCACGGCGCAAAATACTGCATTTCGTTTACTCGAAAGTATATGTTGTTACCACTCATTTGAACCGTCTCGACGAGACGGTTCAAATGAGTGGTAACAACATATACATTCATGGAGAAATAAACAAAATAATGAGATGTTTGTTTTTTTACAAAAATTATCGTATCCTTACTTTGAAATGGGTTAAGGCCTCTTTTCCGGCATTTGGTTTTATATCGGTTTCATTTTGGAACTGTTCCTACACAACAAACCACTGTTTATATGGCTCAGTTCGCTTGTGATAAAGACACACACCCGTACCTATTGTCTATATTGTTTGTGAGTTAGGCGATACCTAAAAATCTGCCGTAGCACAACTTATGACAATAATAATTTGGACAGTAGGTACGCATGCAAATTGTTTATTTGGTTTTGTATCAGTTTCATTTTGGAACTGTTCCTACACAACAAACTACTGTTTATATGACTCGGTTCACTTGTGTATAATAACGACATATGGTTATTGTCTATGTGGTTTATGAGTTAGGCGATACCTAAAAATCTTCCATAGCACAACTTACAGTTGGGTCAGCGTATAAGTGCAAACACGAACGAACACGACAGGTTGAAACCAACCTGTCATGTTCGTTCATGTGTGCACTTACATGCTGACCCCACTGTATGAACTAGCACAACTTCTGAAAATTAACTATTGTTTATTGGGACTGTATGCCAAAACATTGACTATAATGTAAATATACATGTATATTTAACTAATTCAGACTGTGTGCTTTATTCTTTAGTTTACATGTGCTAATTCAGTAAAATTCAGTAATGAAAGATTACAAATTAGAGTTTTAAATGTAGAAATAGTTGACATTCCATCTCTACCACTGCTATACTAGGTAGCTCCAAGGGATCAGGAGCTACACTGATCATGACTCGATAAGCGCGACACTTCTTGCAGTGGATGACAACAATGACAGCAATACCACAGGTTGAAGTCAAGCGCGGATCCAGGATTTCGGGTTAGGGGGGGGGGGGTGTAACTATTTTGCAATACTTGACTAGCATATAAGCTCGTTCGATAATATGGTCAAGTATTGCAAAATAGTTGACCGGAGCTCGGGATAGCGCTAGGGGGGTCTACATCGCATTTCCTGCATTCTGGTGCATTTTGGAGCAAAAATATTGACACTGTCACAGTATGTTTAGACATGATTTTTGTCGCGCCCGCTTGCGGAAAGCGCGATATAGTCGGCTGTTTGGCGTACGTACGTACGTACGTACGTACGTACGTACGTGTGTCCGGTTAAAGTTTTTGGTTAAGCTGTAAGGTTAAGTTTTTTGGTTAAAGTTTTTGGTTAAGTTCTTTGGTTAAAGTTTTTGGTTAAGTTTTTTGGTTAAGTTGTTTGGTTAAGTTTTTTGGTTAAAGTTTTTGGTTAAGTTCTTTGGTTAAAGTTTTTGGTTAAGTTTTTTGGTTAAGTTGTTTGGTTAAGTTTTTTGGTTAAAGTTTTTGGTTAAGTTCTTTGGTTAAAGTTTTTGGTTAAGTTCTTTGGTTAAAGTTTTTGGTTAAAGTTTTTGGTTAAGTTTTTTGGTTAAGTTTTTGGTTAAAGGTTAAAGTTTTTCGTTATACTATATCTGCAAACTGCTTTGCCCATTACCTTGAAACTTCACATGGGTGTTTATCATCATCTATATTTTCATTCTAACCCCCTCCCGTGCGGCCCCTGTGCCCAATGTCAAGGTCAAATTACTTTGAAGTTTTTGGTTAAGTTTTTTGGTTAAAGTTTTTGGTTAAGTTTTTTGCTTAAGTTTTTTGGTTAAAGTTTTTCGTTATACTATATCTCTGCAACTGCTTTGCCCATTACCTTGAAACTTCATATGGGTGTTTATCATCATCTATATTTTCATTCTACCCCCTCCTGTGCGGCCCCTGTGCCCAATGTGAAGGTCAAATTACTTTGAAGTTTTTGGTTAAGTTCTTTGGTTAAAGTATTTGGTTAAGTTTTTTGGTTAAGGTTTTTGGTTAAGTTTTTTGGTTAAAGTTTTTCGTTATACTATATCTCTGCAACTGCTTTGCCCATTACCTTGAAACTTCACATGGGTGTTTATCATCATCTATCTTTTCATTCTACCCCCCTTCCGTGCGACCCCTGTGCCCAATTTCAAGGTCAAATTACTTTGAAGTTTTTGGTTAAGTTTTTTGGTTAAAGTTTTTGGTTAAGTTTTTTGGTTAAAGTTTTTCGTTATACTATATCTCTGCAACTGCTTTGCCCATTACCTTGAAACTTCACATGGGTGTTTATCATCATCTATATTTTCATTCTAACCCCCTTCCGTGCGACCCCTGTGCCCAATGTCAAGGTCAAATTACTTTGAAGTTTTTGGTTAAAGTTTTTGGTTAAAGTTTTTGGTTAAGTTTTTTGGTTAAGTTAAGTTTTTTGGTTAAGTTTTTTGGTTAAGTTTTTTGGTTAAGTTTTTCGTTAAAGTTTTTCGTTATACTATATCTCTGCAACTGCTTTGCCCATTACCTTGAAACTTCATATGGGTGTTTATCATCATCTATATTTTCATTCTACCCCCCTCCCGTGTGGCCCCTCTGCCCAATGTCAAGGTCAAATTACTTTGAAGTTTTTGGTTAAGTTCTTTGGTTAAAGTTTTTGGTTAAGTTTTTTGGTTAAGTTTTGTGGTTAAAGTTTTTGGTTAAGTTTTTTGGTTAAAGTTTTTTGTTATGCTATATCTCTGCAACTGCTTTGCCCATTACCTTGAAACTTCACATGGGTGTTTATCATCATCTATATTTTCATTCTACCCCCCTCCCGTGCGGCCCCTGTGCCCAATGTCAAGGTCAAATTACTTTGGAGTTTTTGGTTAAGTTTTTTGTTTAAAGTTTTTGGTTAAGTTTTTTGGTTAAAGTTTTTCGTTATACTATATCTGCAACTGCTTTGCCCATTACCTTGAAACTTCACATGGGTGTTTATCATCATCTATATTTTCATTCTACCCCCCTTCCGTGCGGCCCCTGCGCCCAATGTCAAGGTCAAATTACTTTGAAGTTTTTGGTTAAGTTTTTTGGTTTAAGTTTTTGGTTTAAAGTTTTTGGTTAAGTTTTTGGTTAAGTTTTTTGGTTAAAGTTTTTCGTTATACTATATCTCTGCAACTGCTTTGCCCATTACCTTGAAACTTCACATGGGTGTTTATCATCATCTATATTTTCATTCTACCCCCCTCCCGTGCGGCCCCTGTGCCCAATGTCAAGGTCAAATTACTTTGAAGTTTTTGGTTAAGATTTTTGGTTAAAGTTTTTGGTTAAGTTTTTTGGTTAAAATTTTTTGTTATACTATATCTCTGCAACTGCTTTGCCCATTACCTTGAAACTTCACATGGGTGTTTATCATCATCTACATTTTCATTCTACCCCCCTCCCGTGCGGCCCTTGTGCCCAATGTCAAGGTCAAATTACTTTGAAGTTTTTGGTTAAGTTTTTTGCTAAAAGTTTTTGGTTAACTTTTTTGGTTAAAGTTTTTTGTTATACTATATCTTTTTTTTTAGTGTCCATGCCTCGCCACAAGGCGCGACATGCAGGCCGCGGCCATCTAGTTGATTGAAAACGTTTACATTTTGAAACAATAAGACTAAGACCGTAGAAACGTGCCTTGTAACTTGTAAAAAATCTTTACTCGGCGAATTTTAGGTGGGGGCGCGCGCCGGGTCCGCCCCCCCCTGAATCTGCCCATGAGGTCTATAAATACATGTACATTAACCCTTTCAACACCACAGACCTCTATAGAGACAATGTTTGCAAACAGTGCAGATCCAGATGAGCCGGCTCGTAACGAGCCGTCTCATCAGGATCTCCACTGTTTGTTAATAATTTTAAACGTCGTACAGATTACCCTTTTAGAAGAATGGGATAATTTGAATGAACAAAATTAATGAAATAGCGTGAAACATTGGCATGGAACATCCTATTAAGTTACTTGGTGTTGAAAGTGTTAAATATACCTAAAAGCATTAATAAGTTAAAAAAATAGGCTAAACAAATTCTTGACTCCTCCTATACATGTATACAGTTACTGTGTATAGGAGGGAGTAAAGAATTTTTGTTTGCTTATTTTTTTCTCACTTATTGAAGGTTTAGAAATAATTAGTTTACTGATAGTGACACGCGGTGTGTATCAGACTATTTTCATATGCAAATGAGGCATGCTATTTTTTAATTATTTATAGTAATTAAATGCATCACCTGAAAAAATAATATTTTTCGACAGATTATAAAGTATGATCATTGCACATCAGAAAATAAATAAATACAGATAATAAACAGTAATGTCCGCATTTAAAGGAAACACGGATATTGCCCCTGATATCAGTGTGGAAATTTAAGTCTGATATAAAATTTTATAATAATGCCAATCAATGCGTAGGGTAATGGTGAATGAATGTTTATTTTGCCATAAAATGTCTCAGATGATGTCTCTGATATAGCGAACATTTGTGTGCCTACTGAGTGGGCATGTACCGTTAATGTTTTTAGGTATATTTAATGTATTTATAGACCTCGGTCCGTTACTTCAAGCTGTGAGCAAATACATGTAAATATTAAAGAATTAATGAATTTGCCGACTGATTAACTTTTTGTCAGCTTCCAGTGTCATTGATGCTAGAAAATATCCAGGCCTCTACAAATTCTTACTTTACTCATCCAGATTGGATTTCAACTCAAACATTCCTACATATGTTTTAAAGTTTTTGGGATGGATTGTGAACTAGGCATTAGAACACATGGGCCCGGTTGTTCAAAACATCAGTTAGCTTAACGGACTGTTAAATCCTTAACTGAATGGTTAAAATCTCTGTTTAACAGAGATTTTAACCATTCAGTTAAGGATTTAACAGTCCGTGAAGCTAACTGATGTTTTGAACAACCGGGCCCTGACTTCCAATCAGGATGTTGTGGGTTCATGCCTCGCCATAGGCATCAAAATACTTTTATAGTATTTCCATCCCACTGGTCTGTCGGATGAGACTTTAAACTGTGGTCCCGTCTCTATATGACCCTAACTGTTGGTGGGACGTTAAACCCATTCACTTTCACTTTAAAGTTTTTGCCGCATTATAATCTCTTAAAATTTCCACTCGTCCAGATGAAAAATTCACTCGCCAATACGACCGGACGAGGCCTGATGTCGCAGGTTTTTGAAATACATTTCAGAAAATGTTCATATAAGATATGGCATATAATTTTATTTCAGTCTGTATGTACGTGCGTCCGGGTTAAAGTTTTTCGTTTAAAGCCTTGGCGGGCGCGACATGCGGGCCGTGGCCATCTATTTATTTCAAATGCTGGAATTATAAGGACTGAATGGCCTTTTTGTGGAATTTATCGGGGATATAAACTTGGAAAAGTCGCGGGAATACTGGACGAGGCCTTAAAAAATTACAATTTTGAAAAAAAAAATAAAATAAATTTTTATCGCTTCGTCCAGTATTCCCGCGACTTTTCCAAGTTTATACCCCGATAAATTCCACAAAAAGGCCATTCATTCCTATATGGACATAGGATTGACCCATATCATGCCTATATTCACACTGACCTACACATGTATCAGTACTGAATCGCTGTAAACAGTAAAAATGGTGTAAAAGCAGTAGAAGTGGTGTAAAACATCGGGATGCCATGTATTGCTACTCTCGACAAGCATCTCCGTGTTCCTCAGTAAGCAATCCTAATCTTGGAAAGTTTTACTGTACTTCTGTGAATAGTGTACAGGTGAAAACTGAGCTAAATATGTGGCTGCGACTGGAGAAAATGGGGATTATGGGTTTTGTGACCAGTGTAGATCCAGATCGGCCTGTGCATCCGCACAGTCTGATCAGGATCTGCACTGTTCGCCATTCCATCAATGAAACACCTGTCATGCTTTTAACAAACAGTATCGTTATCCGGCTACAGGAGGGTACTAATTTGATCAGGAGCTATACTGGCCACGAATCCCATATACCCAATTTCTCCAGTCAGTGCCACATGTGTATCATATTTATTCTAATAACCACACCATCAGGCTGATTGTAATGTTTTGGCAAACTTCTTATTGGTACGTGTATATATATTATGCACATTGTGAATTTGATTTTTTATTTGACCATCGGGCCATAGATTATCTCCCCCTTTTGACAGTTTAAAGTCTCATCCGACAGACCAGTGAGATGGAAATACTATGAAAGTATTTCTAATGCCTAAGGCGAGGTTTGAACTCGCAACCTCCGGATTGGAAGTCGGGTGTTGTAACCCCTAGGCCACAATCCATCCTAAACTTGCATGAAGAAACAATAAGATATTTGATAATTTTCCTCCGAATTAGTAGCCTGCGTGAAATTGGTTAAATACTTCATTGCATGGGTGTCCACTTTGGAGAGGTTCCACTGTACGTATGTTGTAAAGCACATTTTTATTTTTCAGCATTTGCACCGCCATTATGTGATATAGCCGATTCGTGTATTGTACATGTATGTGGGGCCTTGGCTGTGAATAGGGACGTTATTAAATTGAAGTCAAACTTTATAGTGTATTTCTGGATTGATCTTGCACACAACTGTTCAAATTTTGAAATATTTTCTTTTCTATTTTACTTATTTCTCAACGAAAGTATATCTTGTGACCACTCATTTGAACCATCTCGTCAAGACGGTTCAAATGGTGGTCACCACATATATGTCTGATGAGAAAGGAAAAAAGTATCTGAAATTTTTCTTCATTAAAATTGTCTTCCTCAGAATCAAATGGATTAAGAAAGTCGGGCATTACAATTGTCGCTTGTGAAAACATCTATGACTGGATAAATGGGGCTTACGGTCATTATGACCAGTGCTGACCCAGGTCAGCCTACGTATCTGCGCTGTCTGATCAGGGTCTACAACGGTTGCCAAACCATATCCTAATCAGGCTGCAGGTGTATAGGACAGGAGCGAGATGATTGGCCACAATGATATAAGTCCAGTTTCATTCAGTCACCTACACGTGTACATGTGGCTGTGACCAGTAGCCTATTTCATCAATATTGCAAAGTATACTTTAGTAGCAAAGTATACTTTGAGGGAGAAATTTTCAGTTTTATGATAAATTTATTAATTTTTATTATACTGAATTTATTACATTATCACAGCCAATATGGCTGTGATAATGTAATAAATTCAGTATAATAAAAATTAATAAATTTATCATAAAATTGAAAATTTCTCCCTCAAAGTATACTTTGCTACTAAAGTATACTTTGCAATTTTGATGAAATCGGCTACTGGGAAATGGGGCTTATGGGTTTTGCGGCCAGTGTAGATCCAGATCAACCTGTGCATCCGCACAGTCTGATCAGGATCTGCACTGTTCGCCATTACCTCAATGAAACACCCGTCATGCTTCTAACAAGCAACGTAGATTGTTATCAGGCCTTCGGAGTGTGCTATTTGATCAGGAGCTACACTTTCGTTTCCCAAACCCCATAATCCCCATTTCTCCAATCACAACCACATATCATCTTGCTGTTGGATGTATTTCAAATTCCAATCAATTAACCCTTAGACCGCTATCTTAATTTCTTTGTCGCCTGCTGTTTATTTTCTATTTTCCATTTTTATCATCAAACACATGCTTTGACAGCACTTTAGAATAATTTTCAACATGCTTTGACAGCACTTCAATAGAAATGATTCTGAAGTGCTGTCAAACCATGTTTTTATTGAGAAATAAGGAAAGATATAAAAGCAACATCAGACGACAATTGTTGTGAGTAGCAGTCGGTCTAAGGGATAAGCGAAAGGCTGTACGTCATTTTTTATTTTCCATTTTTATCATAAAAAAAATTTACAACATGCTTTGACAGCACTTCAGAATCATTTCCTTCTAAGTGTTAATCAATTAATTAGTTTCAAGCCCAATTAAAGAATGTCCTTATTGATAGCCATGGTCATGTTCTCTATTGTTTGCAGCTTTCATGTCACTCGTAGCATGCACTGTCACACAGGGTGGCCATATACACGTACCGTATTTATTATAATAGTAGCCCCCTTTCTAATAGTAGCCCCCCTCCCATGTTTGCATTCTAAATATGTTATTTTCGCATACAAAAGCCATTAACCCTTAGACCGCTATCTTATTCTTTTTGTCGTCTGCTGTTTATTTTTTATTTTCCAGTTTTGTCGTCAAAAACATGCTTTGAATAATTTACAACATGCTTTGACAGCACTTCAGAATCTTTTCCATTGGAAATGATTCTGAAGAGCTGTCAAACCATGTTTTTATTGAGAAATAAGGCAAGATATAAAAGCAACAACAGACGACAATTGTTGTGAGTAGCGGTCTACGGGTTAAAACATTGATTTAAATGGCTTTTATATGTGAAAATAACATACATGTACTTTGATCCTATTTTCTACGTTTTGATCCCACAAATTGCATAGCTCTGGGGAATTTATTATAATAAATACGGTATGTGTCTTTACATGGAACAATCTGTAATTAAATGGCTGTTTAACAAATTCAGGAGGGTACCTAAAAAAGCATCCATTTTCATTCCCGATATTGCCAAAACCCTATGTACATACTATTTTGGAGGAGGTGCTTGCATTATGCATCAACACAGGTTTTTGGTGAAAATTGTGTGAGAAAACACGAGACAAAACCTCTTTCTGGCTATGATCATGGTTGCTTGCTAGTCTTCAAATTCAAAAAAGCCATAATTTTCTGGTTCACCATTTCATCCCTAAATAACAGGAATGGATTTTGATATGATAATTTTACGGCCAATCCAATTGTCACTAAATGATTTTCAGACTAGTCCATTTATGAAAATGGGGTGGTTTTCTTCCACAAAAATATGAAAATTACTTGTAAAAAGTGCAATCAATCATCATGTTGAGACCGCTCGTCACGAGCTGGCTCATCTGTATAGGTCTGTAGTGTTGAAATGGTTAAAAAACAAAACAAATTCTCTATACAAAGTTTGACATAACCAGCAGTTAAAGTAAATTCAAAATGGCCACTGTGTGGGAGAGCTGCGACAAAATGGCTTCCCTGTTGAATGCTGGGACAATTGCATGGTTTGACTGTATGTAGAATGTTGACTGGTGCACTGTTTATTTATTATAACTTGTGCTGTTTTAGAATGTGGACTGGGGCACCGTTTTTCTGCTATTTATAGAATATGGACTGGCGCACAGTTTGTGTTGCTTATTGAATATAGAATGGTGCACCCTTTGTGTTGTTTGTAGAACGTGGACGTTGTGTGGCACACCGGAATATCTCGCGCCAGAAATCATCCAGAGTAAAGGCCACAGTAAGGCTGTTGACTGGTGGTCACTTGGTATACTTGTATATGAGATGTTAGTCGGGTAAGTTACATCGATATGGGTAGGGTAAAGAAACAAGTTTTGATTGTCAAATTTTCTGATATATAAAAGTTGTCAAGCAAGGCTGGGAATCGTGACCCTTAGAAGTGACCTACCATTTCCAAGCCAAATTTTATATCAAAAGACACAGGCCTGGTATTCTGTTTATCAGGTAATATGTTATTCTAAGAAATTTGCCTTTATTTCACCTTTATAAGTTGCTATTGAAATATTATGCTCGTACCTATCAAATGAAGTTGATAAAACATAGTTTTCACATATTGATCTGATGGACAACATTACTGTTGTATTATGCAATTTAACTCTTCGCATGCTAGTGGTGAAAATAACAGTCAATAAATTTAGGAGTATTTTTCTTATATCTCTCTGTAAATATGTCTTGGAATTTCATTAGAATCGAGTCCATAGGAAGAAGTAAAAGAGGAATATAATGAATTTTCGTCCGCTATTTTTGAACTATTTATAGCCCAAAAATTTCCCAGCATGCAAAGAGTTAATGCCAATGAATTCAACCTGAGTCTCATTGAGATCATCTGATCATATGATAGCATGTACACAATATGCCCGATAACTTTGATATTTATTATTCTAACACGTTTTACTTTCATTTGTTTGTAGGTTTCCACCATTCTTCGATGAACAACCATTCGGTATATATGAAAAAATTCTGGCAGGGAAAATTGACTGGCCAAGACATTTGGACCCAGTTGCAAAGTAAGTTGTTTTTTTTTTTTACCAGCCCTCTTCGTGCAGACCCCTAGCACTATTTTTTTCCAGTCGAGTGTGATTGTTTTTTTACCAGCCCTCTTCGTGGCGATTGCAAACTTCAGTGCAGACCCCTAGCACTATTTTGCCAGTCCAGGGTTTACTTTCGCCATTTTGGAAACATGACCCATACCCCTGGAATTGGGAATTTTCACAGCATATTTATCCAAAGTGGGAAAAAATATAATATTTTAGAAAAAATCAGTTTTAACTTTAACACTGTAAA
This sequence comes from Conchocele bisecta, assembly GCA_029237695.1. Classification (NCBI taxonomy): domain Eukaryota; kingdom Metazoa; phylum Mollusca; class Bivalvia; order Lucinida; family Thyasiridae; genus Conchocele; species Conchocele bisecta. Next base: position 59,737,848 of record CM055278.1, on the reverse strand, counting down.
CTCATTCGAACAGATACAAGTAACACCTGTAGCCTATTTCATCAACATTGCAAAGTATACTTTAGTAGCAAAGTATACTTTGAGGGAGAAATTTTCAATTTTATGATAAATTTATTAATTTTTATTATACTGAATTTATTACATTATCACAGCCAAAGTGATAATGTAATAAATTCAGTATAATAATTCTGCATACTTTTAATCATGAAATATATGCATTTGTTAGTTCTATATGAAATAATGCATTTCAGGAAAAATAAATGATTACTCCCTCAAAGTATACTTTGCTAGTAAAGTATACTTTGCAATGTTGATGAAATAGGCTACTGGTCCTGATTGATCAAGTGTTGATAGGTTGATGAAATAGGCTACTGGTCCTGATTGATCAAGTGTTGATAGGTTGATGAAATAGGCTACTGGTCCTGATTGATCAAGTGTTGATAGGTTGATGAAATAGGCTACTGGTCCTGATTGATCAAGTGTTGATAGGTTGATGAAATAGGCTACTGGTAGAAACTTCCACTAATAACAGTAATACAGAGAGGATATAACAGCACTCGTGAAATATGGACATTCCACACCACTCGATGAACATATATGTCATATTGTTGCAAAAATATGAATATTCTATTTAGTACATACCGCTCCATAGAAATTAGAATTTTTTTTAGACTGTATACGGTAATGAATGTGTATTTGCAGCCTATTTGCAGTCCGGCACTGCAGATGCGCGTTATGAATATAGATAGCGGAAGTAGTCGTATTTTCACCGGAAGATGTTTATTTCATCGATGAGAAATGGGTAGGTATATAATAAAACTGAATACTAAATGACTCCGACACAAAATGTAATGGCAGATTAAAAAAAATAATTTGGAAAAAAATCATACTTTTTGCGATTGGGAATATAGCCGGCTATAAAAACGTAAAAAAAACACCTGCAGTCACACATCTTGATACATATAGGATCATACATTAGTCATGATTTACAGCCCATTTCCTCCTATTTGTAAATTGTATTTTTTTGTGTGTAAATTACCTGCATATTATATATAGACAATGTATACTACAGCGATAAAATAGGTTTAAATTAATTGAACCCTTTCAGCAAGTATAGTGGTATTGGCAAAAAGTATAGATGCAGATGAGCCGGCTCGTGACGAGCCGTCTCATCAGGATCTGCACTATTTGCAAGTAATTTTCATTATTTTGAGAACAAAAACACCCCCTGTTCATAAATGGACTCGTCTCAAAATCATTTTGTGATGCTTGGATTGGTTGGAAAATTAACATTTGACAAAATCCATTACAGTTAGTTAGGGGTGAACGAGTTAAATCATCAAGTCAGTGAACAAGTCATTATAACATATTAAGTCAACACAAATGTTAGATGCTAAATATCACATAAGGACAGCATCATGCATTGAAGTTGTACTGATCACCTAGCAAGTTTTTCTGTCTCATTTCAGTACCGTAACCAGGATGAGGCAGACAGGGCGATCGCCTCGTCTGTCATTTTGCCTATTTTTTTTTACACCGTTTGTTGCTAAGAATTAAACAAATCCCCGGGGTGGCGGCGGGGAGAATTCTCCCTGTCCCCCATATTGGGATTTGGTTCGCCTCTGGTTATGGCCCTGCATTTACATAATTATTTACACTAGTGTATTATGATTTTTAATACACAGTGCTAGTAGACTGCAGAAGCCCGTTTTATGCAATATATGTTTTTTTCTGTCTCGGTACATGCTGTCGAGTGTGATGCGTATGTACAAATGTATACACTAAAGTACCTACATTGTAGCGGCTGTTTTACAAATTAGTCGTGTACACACAGAGGTAAGTGCCGGATTACATGCGGTATTATCATTCTGTGCATATTGACAATGCAGGGAAAATGCTAATCTGTCTTAGATGGACCAATCCTGAGAATACCCATCTTACTTCAGCTCCATGGAACGCCAAATCTACATAAACTCAAATAATTAATGTTAGCTCTAAATAATTAAAGCTAGCATTAAATATTCAGAGCTAGCTCCAAATCATTTGAAGAGCTCTCTAAATAATTTAGAGCTAGCAAATAATTATTCGAGTTCATGTAGATTTGGCGTTCCAGGAACGCCAACTCTACATGAACTCAAATAATTAATGCTAGCTCTAAATATTTACAGCTAGCAATAATTATTTGAGTTTATATAGAGTTGGCGTTCCATAGAGCTCGGCTGTTAATTACACTGCAATCTCTGTATACAACTTTTGTAGAGGTGTAACTTGTAGAGAGGTTAACCCTTTCATCCCTAATTTAAACTAGAATGAACTGTAATATGTTACTTTTCTGACCAATCCAATCGTCCCAAAATTATTTTCAGAACAGTTTATTTATGAAAAGGGGCGTTTTTTTTTGTCTAAAATTTTTTTTTTTTTTAATTACTTGCAAAAAGTGAAGATCCTGATGAGACAGCTCGTCACGAGCCGGCTCATCTTGATCTACTCTGTTTGCAAAAACCACTTTTGAGGTATGTACTAGTGTTGAAATGGTTAAAACTATTTTATTGCGATATAAAATATTGGCTGTTCCAGATGATTGGGATATATAATTGGCTGCTACACAGGGGAGGTTGTTGTACAGAGGTTAAATGCATCTGATTGTGATGTAAATATTGGCTGTTATGGAGAGGGTGGTTGTTATAGAGAGGTAACTGTAGACGGAGGTTCGACAATTTGATTTGGGATTTCAGGTTTAGTAAACACCATTTTCGTTTCCGGCAGTCTAAGGGTTTAAACACAATATGAATACTCTGCAATTAGGTCGTTAATCCCATAGCTGAGACGAGATTATAATCTACACAGATGGATTATCCTAATAAAATGATACTTGACGTATGCTTAATCCCACTGTTATACTCAGCTGAAGTATTGTTGACATATTGTGACCTGTCCATTTGAACTGTGACCTGAATATCAGTGAGGTTGTCGGCTATTGATGAAATGTGGGTGGGATGTTTTACTGTTGTTTGCTGTTCAATGTGCTCAGTATGTAGCCAGTATTTTGTCTCGATTAATTGCTTGTTGTGACTCCTTCTCCAATATTTGTTAAATTCATCATTAATTATTCACAATAAGTACAACATTATGTTTATAACCAGGTGTCACTCCTTGTTGTTGAAAATTTGCGAGACACGCAGCCTGTTACTTCACGTGCACCCACCGTTATAAAAGTAGTAAGATTATTACTGATCCTACTGCTTTTGGGAGGGGCCAAGTGATTCTGGTGTGGCGAGGACCTGGCATCAGATCAGGATTATTCTGATTTCAGGGCTGAATATATCGTTTTGTTATTGTAAATATTCAGTTCTGATTTTGGGATTTTCCCCCCATTTGTACATGTACATGTACTTGAACATGTACTTGTACAGGTAATATAAGGGATTTAGTACTAAACCCATTGACCCTGCCTTAAATGACCTTCGCTGTTGATAGGCCGTTAAACCCCAACAAACAAACAAACAAACAAGTGCACCCGTACTTTAGTGTCAAACCACCAAAATCACATAATCATGATAATAGTATTGTAATTTGAAAGCGAATTTAGGGGTGGGGTTACATTTAATTGAACAGGTGTGTGGTGTGAAGGTGTACATGTATGTGTTTCATTATCAGCGGGCCATGGATTATCTCCCCCTTTCAGATTGGAAAAAGTGGGTATATTGTGATGGCGCACCATCGACTTCCGTCCAGTTGTTTTTAACCCTTTCCCCCCTAAGTAACTGGAATGAAGTTTTATATATTAATTTCCGGACCAATCCAATCGTCACAAAATGATTTTCAGACTAGTCTACTCAGGAAAAGGGGGGTGTTTTTGGTTCTCAAAAATTATAAAATTACTTGCAAAAAGTGCAGATCCTGATGAGACGGCTCGTCACGAGCCGGCTCATCTGGATCTACACTATTTGCCAACACCACTATACAGGCCTGTGGTGTTGTCAGGGTTAAGATTGACTTCAAAGGAAGTCTAAATATATGTAAATTGTGTTACTTTCTGGCAGAGGTTCATAAACCTATATTTTGCTATATCTGGCCATACTTCATGTTCAGCAAAATACATGTACCTTATACATGCACAAATCTTCATTTAGCAGCCATCGTTGCACTGCGAGTGAAAATATTTTGACAAACCCATCAGACAAAATTGCGCAGAACATGTGGTAATTTAATTACCGTCAAATTCTCAAATATGCATGTTAAAATATCTTAGATTTTCTGCTAATGCTCAAGACAGATTTTTGCATTTTCGGGAAGCATAGTTAACACCAGAGCTCCAGATAAGTATTGGCGTATTTTACGCAATTATTTTAACATTGTTTATCAAAAGTGGGAGTACAAAATATGCACAGCAATGTGAAAATACTCATTGATTTTCAAATTGAGTACAGTGGGAGATCGATCTCTCGAACCGGCAACGGACTCGAATTAAAGTTCGAGTCAGGCGTAGTTCGAGGGAAAGAAAATAAATACTAGTCACTAAGTCAGTGATTTCATTCCATTTATAGGAATGACAACATTGATTGATGTTTGTATGGCCTTCTGGAAGAAATATCAAGTAAACAACTATAATGAACTAATTATTGTATTTCAATATGTACATGTATGCATACGTAAATAAATAAACTGTTACTTAAATTGAATATTACAAACCGTCTCGTCTTTGTTTTGTTTTTTTCATATCGAAGCTGGAAGTTGTCGTGAGCAACAAACCCATTGTAAATGTGTTTATTTTACTATGCTATAATTAAGCTTGACAACCATTTTTATTGCGGGTGAATGTTTTTTTTATCACAGATCATTTGCATATACACAAGCAGTAAAGTGTTTGCAAAAGATCGGCGTAAAATAACATTCAATAAACGAAAGTAGACAGGTGCGAAATATCATATCCAAAGAAAGTGTTTATAAATAGCACACTGGTTTATTAAATAAAAATGTATACAAAATGTACAAATAAAATTTAAACGAAATTGCACAAAACGCAAAAAAAATAAGTGAATCACTCATAATTCACTGATGTGACAGTTAAAATTCAATTAAATATTTAAAGGCGAATTTTGTTCAAATTAATTAATTATCGTGGTCATCTTGACGTGGAATTAACACCGTTTAATTTTTAAATTCGTGATTTAATGTCACCACCTGTCAAGCGAAACAAATCAAACAGACCGCCAATTGTGATATTCACACCTCGTTAGGCAAACAGATCAGCTGGCGACAGACTTACCTGTTCGAGCTATCAATAGCACTTTACGTTGATTGACTGACCAAGGGACTGTGACTTCGGTCGAGAGTTCGACTTTGTCGTAGTTTTAGGTTGAAAAATATATGATTTATATAGGGAAATTTGGCGGGACTCGAGGTTCGAGTTTTCCGGAGTGTTCAACAGAGACCGGTTCGAGAGATCGATCTTCCACTGTATTGAAAATGCTGTCATAAAGTTGAAAATTCACTTAGTTGAGCTGCAAAAGTGTTTGCTTTTTGCAGCTCAAATAAGTGAATGTTTAAATTTGTTATATTTTTTTTATCATTTTGTTCCTATTTAGTAATGCAGAAAACCAATAATCCATTTGTAAAAGAAAAATACGCAATGATTTTGAAATCAGGGGGTATACGGTTGTACGCTTTAGATATAAAGCTTATCTGGAGCTCTATAACACTATTATAGGTACAGCATTTGAGTGGCTTATTGATCAACACTTTCAACACCACAGGCCTGTATAGCTATAGTGGTATTGGCAAACAGTGTAGATCCAGATGAGCCGGCTCGTGACGAGCCGGCTCATCAGGATCTACACTTTTTGCAAGTAATTTTCATATTTTTGAGAGCAAAAACACCTGTTTTTTCATAAAACCCATAAAGTTGTATTCCGAAAGGCACAGGTTAATGCAGTCGAAAGGCACGGGTTAATGCAGTCGAAAGGCACGGGTTAATGCAGTCGAAAGGCACGGGTTAAATGCATCGAGGCAAACACGGTTAATGCAGTCGAAAGGCAGGTTAATGCAGTCGAAAGGCACAGGTTAATGCAGTCGAAAGGCACAGGTTAATGCAGTCGAAAGGCACAGGTTAATGCAGTCGAAAGCACAGGTTTAATGCAGTCGAGCGAGGCACGGTTAATGCAGCAAACAGGGTTAATGCAGTCGAAAGGCACAGGTTAATGCAGTCGAAAGGCACAGGTTAATGCAGTCGAAAGGCACAGGTTAATGCAGTCGAAAGGCACGGGTTAATGCAGTCGAGTATATTACACTACAAAATGCGTAACATGAAGTTTTCACATGAATGTCATATGAAACAATTTCATATGCAAAAATTTCATATGCAAATTATTCATATGAAATATGAAGTCTTCATGTGAATTTCATATGAAAATCTTATGAATTTCATATCGGCATATGTGGCACATTTTGCTGTGTAGAGCAAATTTGGTACTTGAGGTCACATCAGGACGACGGATAATACATATGTGATTGGAGAAATGGGGCTTATGGGATTTGTTACCAGTGTAGTGACTCGGAGACCAACCGATCGTGGGCGACTGACAGACCGACCAACCGATAACCGACCGACGGACCTAATCACCAACCCCAACCCAACCACCGACAAAAAGGGCCTTATTGAGTTGTTAAACCAGTATAGCTCCTGATCAGCTTGCTCAGTCGTGCAACTAGATATGGATCTAAAATTGTGCTTCAATCGGCAATAATTGTTTACATCTCGTTAGCGAACTGTGTAGGCCCTGATCAGACTGTGCGGATGGGGCTACACTGTTTGTCAAAAAAAATAAACCATGTTTTGTCACGGCGTTCCAGATAAGGTGCATAATGGTGTATTTTACGCACTTATTTTAGCTGAATACACATTCATTATCAACAGTGGGAGTACAAAATACTCACAGCAATGTGAAAATACGCATTGGTTTTCAAATTGAGTAGTGAAAATACTGTAATAAAGCTGAAAATTTACTTAGTTCAGCCGCAAAAAAATCACTTATTTGAGATGCGAAAAGCAAACACTGTTTGCTTTTCGCATCTCAAATAAGTGAATTTTTTATTTTTTTATCATTCGTTCACTATTTAACAAGGAAGAAAATCAATAATACATTTGTAAAAGTAAAATATGGATGGAATTTGAAATCCAGGTGTATAATACTCTTTAGATACAAAACTTATCTGGGGCTCTGTATTTCTTCATCAATAATACATACTTAACATGGGATGGGAAAACTTACTAGTAAGTGAAGGCTGTGACTGGAACTTGGCTGGATAATTGCGCAGGAGAGAAGACTAATGATGACTTACAGTAATGATTAACTCATTCCATCCCACCTGTGTTGGTTATACTTATTACATCATTCGCAGCTGACTGTCTACACGGTGGGTATACAGGTACACAAAGGCGAGTGATTAGGTCGTATTGACAGGATATCAAAAATGTTTCACGGCACCGTGTTTCACGGCACATACGCACTGTGTTGACGGCTTAAATAAAGGATATTCCATCGTACATGTTTGAATAGCGTGATATAATATGCGAGTGTACGTCGGCTTCTGCGTAAACAATGAGTAAGCGAAGCAAACGAGTTGTTTATGTGGAAGCCAACGTACACGAGTGTATTCATTATTTCAAGCTATTCGAACATGTACAATGGAATATCAAAAGGAAGAAGTGCTTATGGCATACCCTCAGCATCATAGGCGTCCGTCCGTCCGTCTGTCTGTCTGGGCTAACATCCAGGAGTTAAGAGTTAAGGGGCGGAGCCTAAGACAATAGATTCCTTTGATTCATTCCGTAACCTCCTAATTCTATTGAAATTTAGGAGTTAATTCCTTTGATCTCAAACAAAGGAATTAACTCATAACTCCCAAATGTTGGAACGTGCGTCCGTCTGTCCGTCTGTCTTTAAAAATTATAATGGCCTATATTTTCTGTTTCCTTGCTTGAATTTGCTTCATATTTCACACACGCATTGCTCCAAGGGTCCTCTACCTCTGCTAAGCCCAGGGTCAAGGTCAAATACTTTGTACGCTCGAAACCTTAACACGCTCTGGTAAATGGCTCATAAATGTTTTTTCCCTTATCCAGCACGTTGTGTTTTCAAATGTGCCCTCGGTTCCTTTGCTGCCACCGGGCGCGCTTCGTTGTCCTCTGACAACTCTTGTTACATTACATTTTCAAACAAAAATGCATCTGCGTATGAAACCTTTAGACCAGTATATATAAGGGTAAAAATAGGCCAACATGGGGAAAATTGCAACAGAAGGTTTTTTTGTTTTATATTGTTTAGGGGGTCATTCTATGTATCATATTCAAAATAGGACAAAATCGGACAACCGGAAGTGGGTAAAATCCATAATTCAATATGGCCGCCATTTTCTCCAAATTGATATAATTTTATACTAAAACGATTGGATTTACACCATATAAACATAGTACACATATATAAGTAACTGATACCTATCAGTCCAAAAATATACAAGAACATTTTATGACGTCACTGTGACGTCTATGACGTCATATGACGTCATATTAGCTAAACATTCATAATATTGAGAGAAAAAAAGCAGGTTTTACGGCTTAACGTATCCAAGTACACATAATTTGTAATTACCCTGATTTTAATCGCTATTGTCTGTGTCTGAATGCATCATATAAGTTTGTGTATAATACATCATATATTTGAAGTCCATAATATCACATTACTGTAATACGTGTGCTGCATCGTGAGAAAAATGGTCGAATTAGGGCTTCCTATCAGTGTACCTCTAGATCAGCATTTGCATTCATGCATTCTAATCGGGTTCTAAACTGGTCCCAATGCTCTGTCAAGCCATTATGACGCATCTAATGAACACCTAGGATTTTGATCATACCCCGGGAGTGAACTAGATGATCCGGAGCTACACTGATCAAAATCTCAATTAGGCCATTTGACCGATGGTGTGTCACATAAAGTTTATAATGTGATATTTTCATTCAGTATTATACACTCATTTTCATCATCTGAGTCTGCTGCCACTGCCTCAGCAGATGAGTTGCTGCATGATGTTCCTTTACAGCCTACACACGCACTCGAACATGCCATACTACTCTTTCGGCAGGTACAACGGAGATTATCACAGTCACCTTTACACTGACACCGTATGATTTTTAGCAGACATTCCGGAGCTGCCAGTGAGTCCATTTTTTGTGGCGCGAGTTTTTCACTGGTAAGTTGCCAACCCCAATCGGTAGGATTTAATTGAGTGTTTGATCCCATCCAAACCTGTCCCTGGTAGTACACCCTCCGTGAATGGTACTTAGCTGCGTCAGATGTCGGAGGAAGAGATTGTACCTGAACGCTACTTGCTCTAGTGGCTACCTTCTCTGTAAACTTTCTTACCCTACCCTTAATGCATCCAACTTCTCAAAACCCTTACCACCGTACAAGCAGATGAGTGCCTTTTCGTCTACAATGTCTATGGCAACTGCTTCCATATTGTGTTTGGTGAGACACTCAATGTGTGTCTTAAATGTAACATCACTCCGTGCTTTCTTCAAGGCGACGCCTTTTCCAACACCAAACAACCGCGATGTTGTGTCACATCCACATATGGCATGGATTACGGGCAACATGTGACACAACTCTATCCCTAGAGTATGCCGCACAACATCAATGTTCCATACCCTACTCTTGGCACTTTTTTTGTCCGACCTATATATGAGTCCCTTTGAGTTGTCAGCGGAATAGTGGCACAGGAGAACTAGCACATCGGTGTCCTCGCCAATCACATGTGTCATTCCCGAGATTGAACAGAGCACACCTGTCTTCGCTATAAGAACATCGGCATCTCCTTCTGCGCTCTGGGTTTTTATTCCATGATCATTCATTTTCTGCTTTAGCAAGTCAATAAATTGTTGCTTGTTCTCACTGTTGGCGAGGAAATGTTCTTTCTTCGATTTCAAGGGCATAGACTCAACAAACGACACCCGAGGACCAATGAAACCTTTTGCTCTTCTCAAGTGGGTTGTATCTTTAGTAGAAGGCCCTTGCATGTATCCATCAAATACAACTATTGCATTTGGGTATTTCTTTTTCACATAATGTATGTACATGTCACATATGCTTCCATAAGTGTCATCTTTCTTCCATGGTAGTTTGTGTATTAGAGACCCTCCATCTAACACGTAGGATGTCGGTGTGTCTGTTGATTGCACAGACTGGTCCACTTTGACTAGTGTTGCCAATGTATCCGCAAGCTGTGCCTTATTTGCTTCCCACAAAAGGCCATGTTCATCGAACATAGACGTTGGAACACTTGACAGTTCATGTTTGAATAAGTCGTCAATGTTACAATCAGTACTCTTAGCTACAATTAGAAGCCGTTGGAAGAGGAGTTGTGGATCAATGACTATCGTCTCACCACCGGCGCATACAGCTTTCTGTCCCATCACTTTTACATGGTCTACTTTCTTGAACGTGAATTGGAAGGCATTCTGTCCTTCCATCTTCTCTAGTATCGCATGTCCAACCTCGACAGCTTTTTGCGGATTAGCAGACGTATGAGCGACTACACCCGTTACAATGTTACGCAGAGTGTCAGTTTGTTGGAACGGATCGCGATCTTGTAGAAATTCAAACACTGCTCTCGTATTTTTGTCATCCCGGGTCTTTCTGGAGTCCGTCATCTCCTTATGCTGCTCACTCGTAGAGTACTGCGCCCCTGTCAGATGTTGCATGTGTTCGTTTACTTCCGCACATGCAGGCATGGATAACAGCCATCGATTCCTCTGTGCCTCCTCCATTCCCCGCCCACGTGTTAAACCACCAGTTGTCTTGAGTGCCCTCATGAGTACTTGTTCTATGACTAGGTCTGTAGAAAGGCCTGACCAAAACCTATCACTTCTGCGGATGACGAACTGTCCTGATAGGAAGTGTTCATACACGTTTGGATTGTTCTCCTCAAGGTCAATCATGTCTTGTATATATATGTGCACTGACTTGGTATAATGCGAGTGTCCGGAAGACGCGAGATAGGGCAACATAGTCTGCAGCGATTTCAAATGGAGCTTAAAGTCACCAGTCCTTTCAGCCGTCAGGAATCTTCGCAGCAGAGCTACCATGGTCATGTACTGATTCCATAGTTGTCCTGTAGGAGAGTTAGCCAGCTTTGATGTCTGTGTGTTTAAGGTCTGGTGTATCTTTTCAAATACAGCATTACTACATGCATCATTCACTGTAATGTCACTGGCTATAAGACCATTCAAAACCCCTAGTGTCTCTTTTAAGTCGGGATGCAAATCATCCATCTCTTGCTGTTGATCACCAGTTTTACATTCTTCGGCAACAGGAAGTGTAATACCATATGCTTCCGTTACAACCATCGCATTCAGAGCTGCATCAACTAGCGTGTGTGCTCGGACAGCTCTGGCATATGCTTTGCCTGATAGAATGTGAGTGACGGCGTTATCGGCATATATCAATTCAAGGACTTCCCTGAGCCCTGACGAATTCATCAAATGTCCAATGGATCCTAGGTAGCTCATCATGATATGAAAAGCTCCCAGCTTCAACACCACATTCTTGAGATCACTTTCTTCGCACTCATTACTGATGATTGTCTTCGCTTTAAACCACAGCGGTTGGTCAAATGTCAGGACGGGAGTTGTAGCATGCTTTCTGTTTTCCTCAGCAACAAACAGCAATGTTGAGTAAATGCATGACATATCAGTAGGGTCCATGTCTATCATTTGCAGGTTAGTAGGGTGGGTGGGGTAATATCAAATCGATATATAATTAATACGCTGAATTGTGGTTGGAAGCGGGTAAAAATTACTAAGTCAACATCCTGAAAAATAATTTGGCGAGGGGAGGTGTACACAAAGGTGATTTTTTGATTTTTTCTAGCAATAATGGAATTTGCATGATGTTAGTATGGTGGGTGGGGTAATATCAAAGCAAATCAATGAAATATCATATAATAAATGCTAGAGAAGACTAGTTAAGACTGGTTTGAACATATTAAGAATGTGTTATCATATTACCTCAACTGAGAAGAGTCTGGGTTGATGGAACACGGCATTGTTGTCAGCTCCCTCTGTTTATCAGTTTCGAAATTTCCTGGTTAAAATACTTGTTGTTGTTGTTGTTGTTGTTGTTGTTGTTGTACATCAACCGAATCCCCCCGCTGACTTTTCGGCACAGCTCTCTTCAGCAACACATCATACGGTGTAGACATGGTCATCATTACCAAAACCACTGTGTAACTATTGTCATAAAATATACAACAATGTTATATAGAAGTATGTTTGTGCATTGACATAGATGACTGTCGGGAACAATCACTACAATAGAATATATGGTACCAGAAAATACGGATGAGAAAATCATATTTGACGATTCATGGCGGCCATATTGATTTCTTGAATGACATTATTGGTCAGCTGTTACCATTCTACATTGCATTGTACTTATAATGGTTGAACACATAAAGCAGAGCCAAAATATATTGCTCTAGTGCCATTCGTTTGACAGTTATATTAATAGTGGCTATTGTATGCAATGATGGCGGCCATCTTGGATTTAAAAACAATCCAAAGGGAGAAAATATACACATCACCCAGAATTATCATACAGAACCCTCACAAAGTTATTCCAGTAGAAAAAAAAGAGTTATGCCTGAAGGATCCCACTGACCAAGATATGCGGATTTTTTTTTTAGATGGCGGCCATTTTGAAATTCAAGATCGTTGCCTTTACAAAATCATCCTATGTTAATTGTAATGCTGTTACAGTGATTATTGAGTATAGACACCAATATATTGTTCATGTGTGTAACTATTACAATGATAATACATTTTTTCTGTGTCCATTATTGTGAATGGCGGCCATCTTGTATTTATGCAAATTGACCCATTTCCGGTAGTCCGATTTTGTCCTATTTTGAATGTGTTATTCAGGGCATCACACCGAATGATTTAAAACTATAAAAGCTTCTGTTGCAATTTTCCCCATGTCAAAGTGTATATATACTGGACTACTTGTGGGCATTGCTTATTTGGAATGACTTCGGGAGAGTACACGCGGGTGATTACGGGTGTTCTCTTCATGGTGTATTATTTGTAAGTTTACAATTACGGGTTTTCTCTCACAGATATGCAATACATGTACTATAATAGCGTGAAATGTAATAAAAGAATGTATAGCGTTACCGGCATCCGTACATCCTGTACGTACGTCCACTTCCGTTCCATACGTACGTCTGTCACAAACTTAGCGCTCAGCTGGTAAATGTCTTATATATGTTTCCTTTCACATACCTGCATCATATTTTACACATGTATTCCTCTGATGATCCTTTATCATTCTGTGGCTGTGACAAATCCACGATTCTCCGACTGTGTATGCTTTCAAATGTGCTCTTGTTTTATTTGACTGCCAGCGGGGGCATTTGTGTGCAGACAAGCCACATTTCTAGTCAGTCAATATTGAACTTTCCGCCGTACAGTATGCATATATTTGTAATCATACATATACATGTATCCATATAGTTTCTATCCTTGGGTATGTTATTGTTGTTAAATGGGCTTGAACTAACGTTCAATTATGAAAGACATTTGTGAAAAATTTAATAGATGTATTATTCAATTTCTCACAAATATTTTTTTCTGTCGTGTTAATATTATTAAGCATATTTATATGCGAATAAGAGGGTATGGGTGTGTGAATAAGAGGGTATGGGTGTATGAACACAGTGGCGTTTTATTGTCACTGGGGACCACTTGACCTGATTCTTTCTTTTGCAGTCCAATTCCATTCAGATAGGTCCTATATTCAACCATATACAATTCTAAATATGAGGTCAATAATATCGAGTCATCAGCCATGTTAACCCCTTTCATGCTGAGGATACGCCATTATGTTTGCAGAAAATCCTAAATATTTTCCTTGTATGCGCTCAGAAGTATATGTCGTGACCACCATTTGAACCGTCTCGTCGAGACGGTTCAAATGATTGGTCACAACATATACTTTCATTGAGAAATAGCAAAAATAAAAATAGAATAGACTCAGTGAGTTTCTGTCAGTCAAACCTGTGCTAAATACCACCTCCGAATAGCAATCACCTGGCTGTAAAGGCCTCACTTTTGTTGTCCCAATGGCACAAATACTATATAAATGACCCTGCGAATAAAGACCACCTTTGAACAAAGGCCAGATTTTGTACTTCTCTAGGCTGGCCTTTATTCACAGGTTTGACTGTATTTAATAAATATCATACCTGTAATGGTGTATTCCGAAAATAATTGGTTAAATTGTGAGATATTAGTTACAGTTTATATCCACCCTGCTTTACCAGAAGTTTAAATGTTCCCACTAATGTCCTTGAAATATGATTCTATATTACAATGTTTATAACACTTCAAAATAGCATGTTTGTGCATCTATAAATTAGTATAAGCTGTTAATATCTACTTCAGTGTTTTAACTCTTTGCATGCTGGGAAATGTGTGGGCTATAAATAGTTCAAAACTGGCGGACAAGAATTCATCATATTTTCTTGTATTTCTCCCCGTAAATATCATGAATATGTCTTGGAATTTCATTAGAATTGAGTCCTGAGGACTCAATTCTAATGAAATTTCAAGACATATTTACAGAGAGAAATAAAACATATACTCCTAATTCGTTTGGCGGATATGTTCGCCGCTAGCATGCAAAGAGTTAATATAGGGTCAAAATAGAACACTTCACATAGGTTATGGAGCGCGTGGCTTAGTGGTCTAAAGCGTCAGACTGCTGATCATACCGTGGTGGGTTCGAGCCTCGCCAGTGGCAATGTGTTGTGTCCTTGAGCAAGACACTTTATCCACACTGCTTCAGTCCACCCAGCTGTAAATGGGTACCGGTTACTGGGAAAAAGTTGATTGTATTCGTTTGTATGTACATGTATATATAAATAAAATATGATCCTGCACATAATCCCCGAAAGGGTCAGGGGCGAGCCCCATGTAGTGGCGCGAGTACGCTAGGGGGGTACCCCCCTAGCGTACTCGCGCCACTACATGGGGCTCGCCCCTGACGCGGGTGTGTTGCAGTATATAAAGAAAAAAAAAGCATATTACCTCAAAAGATACTTTGTGTGACACTACCGTATTTTGCTGTGTATTAGACACACTTTTTTTACCCAGATTTTCATCCCACTAAGCCCCTGCGTCTTATACACAGGTTTGGATACAAGAGCATTTTTTTCAACCCTGAAATATCAACAAAAATGACAAAAAATTCATAAAATAAAGATTTGTTTTGATATTTGTTGTTGTTGTCGTTAGTCTTTGCAGTAACATCTGCTTGAAATTGGAAAAGTAGCCTCAGATTTGTATTCTAAGCAGTTCACGCCTTACTCGTTTCGACCACAGGCATTCGGCGTGTTTCGGCTTTCATCGGTATATAACTGCATATAGAGTTATACAGACGAAAGCCGAAACACGCCGAATGCCTGTGGTCGAAACGAGTAAGGCGCGAATTTGTATTGCATAAATTGGCTTTCACAATGACAAAACACAGTGAATAACACTGTATTAAAAGTCATAATACATGTACACTAGTGTAATGAATATGTAAATTATATAACTTCTAATGTTTTAGTTGATCAGCATAGCTTCAATTTACGGTGCTATGCTTATTTAAAGGTACATGCCCACGCAGCAGGTGACACCGTACTACAAATTTTCATTTTCTGTCATGCCTTATATGAGCCATATGTCTACCGACTAACGAGTTATTTTTAATTACGGCGCGTGTTAATTGGTGTTAAATCGCATTTTATATGCCGCGACCAGAAAGGGTATTTTCGACCTCGTGCTATTTTTACCAATACGCGTCACGTGACACGGTCAATCATATCACATCTTTGACATGCGCAGTGAAGTATCGGAAGTTGAGAAGAAAAATCTCTATTCGAGTCCAAATCTAAATCTCCACGTAACTCTTTCCATTTGCTCATCTGGTCGCCAATATTAACCACTCTCTCTCTCTGTACTGCCTGCCCCTCAGACATTTCGCCTTTCTTTTGGCCGACGCTGTTTCATACAATTTCCGTCCTGGACGTTTCGACATGTTGATATTCTTGTTTAAATATTGGGAAGCCTTAACTGGCGCGTGTAGTATACTGCGCATGTGCACCGCAAGCCGTGATGTGAAAGTCGTTGTCCCCGCACATTATCAAAATAGACTGTTACCGCCGCGCGTCGCTAACAGTAAATTGATAATTAATAAATGATTATATTTGTATAGCGGGCACTCGTAATTTTTAGAACTGGTGGAATAGTGACATAATTATACACTTATTTAATTCCTATAAAGAACATTTTGTGCCTACTGCGTGGGCATGTACCTTTAATATGTCCGTATGTCTGGCTAAGCAGTTTGCCAGAGTTTCTTCAGTCTGCCACAAAGGGCAGTTGTGCGCCGACAGCCCAAATGTTTTTGTTCTTTCATATTTGCCTTATTTCTCCAATAAAGTTTTTCTTGTAACTGCTCTTTTTAACTGCCACCATGCCATGGTGGAATTGGTAACATAACAGACACATGTACATTATTATAATACAGCGAAACCTCTCTAAACCGGACACCCTGGGAGGTCCCCAGGGTGTCCGGCTTAGAGAGGTTTCACTGTAAATCAGACATTTGATCATTCTGAGCCATGGTTGTGTGGCATTATCCCCTGAGATAAATAACCAAGAAACTCATATCAATGATAAGATCACATGTGTTTTCTTGGTGTCCGGTTTAGAGCGGTTCCACTGTATGTAGAATTCTTCATAAGCCAAACATATCGGCAGCAATTGTTTTGCTGCTATCAGGATAGAACATTGTGTGAGGCCAACAGCAACCGATTTGTTCACAGCAATTTGTTCACAGCGGGAGTCAACACTCTTTGTCTTGTAAAACACTTGTCTTGTTATATTTTCCCACAAAAACGTCTATGCCAGACTCCCTTCAAGTCTGGTGTATATTGATTCTCTGTTGTCATCGTTTGATATGTTTTCAATTGAAGGCGTCAGTGGAAGAAGGGGGCTAACTCCACGATGGAGTTAGCCCCTTCTTCCACTGACCCCTTCAATTATGTCACCTTGGGATGGCGGCAGTGTGATTTATGCCGGGTATGAAAAGTGTTTGAGCCAATTCCCACCCTTAAATATAAGCCGAACAAACGACAGTGTCATTTAATATGATATTAGTGACTGATAAAGTAGAGAATCAAAAGTCTAATTCCCACCTCTAAGAATGTGTGTAATTTCAGAGGGATACTGTCCTTCAGTGCTGAAAGTGTTTATTATCATCTCGCCGATAGGCAAGAGGGCTATATAGCCTTAGTCCATGTATGTACGTATGCATGTACGAGTGTGCGTACACATACGTACATGCTTTAGTAACACCTTTCATTTTTCAATAATTTGTGAAGCATAATTTCACTGACTGATTGAATTTGGCCACAATGTGTGTCCAGAGATGGTCCTTAGTTTTGCATGTCACCCACGTCCGACCGCCCAAGGTCAAGGTCACTGAGGACTTGTGTTCATCTTGTTTGTAAGGCAAAAAACATTTTTATTATCAAGGCTGCCAGTGAGGGAATTAGCTTGGTGATAATGATGCCCTTATTATTAGTATGTCACTGCTGAACATGTGGTTCTCCCCACGCACCCCACCACATTCATATTTGTATATGCCCATGCTGTTTAACTGATGTAAAAACCCAACCAATCAGTCAATTAATCAATCAATGTTTGTATAAAAAGTTGGAACAGTTTCTTTATTAACCCTTAGACTGCTACACACAACAATTGTCGTCCTCTGTTGCTTTTATATTTTGCCTTATTTCTCAATAAAAACATGGGCTGTCAAAGCATGTTGTAAATTATTCTAAAGTGCTGTTTTTGATGGTAAAAATGGGAAATAGAAAATAAACAGCATACAAATTTCTTAAATCTTTGGACATTTGATACACTGACAATATGTGGCTAGTGTATCAGGCAAGGCTAGGAAATGCATAGGAATTCCGAGGCCCGCTGAGGAATTCTTACCGTTTCCGGGCCGAGCCTGATAAACTCGATAGCAACAGACAATATGCTGGTATTCTATTTATCAGGTAACATTTATGCTAGCCGATCGTCAAATTCAACATTCGTTGAAAAGCACGCGGACTTATTTATGCTGTGTCATTACACTGGTGTAATTCGGTAACGTTATGTGACACTTTCGACCAATAATTCATTGTAACCCAGATATTCATAGCATGTCAATTCTTGATACGATATTCTGTTTTCAGTTGGTATGTATTGTGCCAATACAAAAATTGTCGACTGATAAATGAGAATGTATGTCACTCATTCATGACACCATTAACATGCCTTTGTCATTCTTTATGTTATGTCTTATGTCATTGTTATTCTTTTCCCAATTCATTCCTCAAATTAACAATTCGTTCCCTTAAATAAACAATTTGTTCCCTCAAATTAACAATTTGTTCCCTCAAATTTCCCTCGAATTAACAATACGTTCCCACAATATAACAATTCGTCCCCAACGAATTAATAAAAAAAAGAATTCTACGTCTCCTGCGGGGCTCCGTACATAATCCCTTCACTTTCACTTCATGATGGTTCATCGGAGTGGTCGCAACTAAGATAGAAATAAGGAAAATAATATAGTTTTCATCATGAAATACCTACTGTCTGTTTCACAAAATCTGCCCAAATTTTACGGCCATATAAACAATGCAAAAACAATATTTTTTACGATAATATTAACCCTTGGACCGCTATCTTATTTTCTATGTCATCTGCTGTTTATTTTCTATTTTCCATTTTTATCCTCAAAAACATAGTTTGACAGCCCTTTAGAATAATTTACAACATACTCTGACAGCATTTCAGAATCATGAAACATTGGAAATGATTCTGAAGTGCTGTCAAACCATGTTTTTTTATTGAGAAATAAGTCGAGATATAAAAGCAACAGTAGACGACAATTGTTGTGAGTAGCGGACTAAGGGTTTAAATTTTATCAACATTTATGTATGAGCTTTCTTTTGATGCCACCGGGTTTCGAAGAAACGGGTGGCATATAGTGTTTGGACCGTCCGTCTGTCTGTCCGTCCGTCTGTCCATCTGTCTGTCCGTCCGAGCCAGCAAACGGGGTTTAGGAGCTTAGGGTAAGGGTTAGTAACAAAGGATTCCTTTGTTCTTTTCCGTAAGCTCCTAATATCTTTGATCTTTATGAGCTTATCCTTTGATCTTTTAAAGAACAAAAAGCCCATAACTGCCAAACGTTAGAGCGTCCGTCGGTCTGTCCGTCCGTCACACTTTTCGGTTAACCAATTTAACACAGTTTCTCAAATATGCTGCAGGTGGCATCCGCGTTGACAGACGCATTTCTTGTTATTTTGTGAAATTTGGTCAAATATTGATTTTATTACGAAAAATTGGAATTTAACATGGGGGGAAAAGGAGGTGGAGGAGCTGACTGGAAGGTGTCCAAAAAAAAAAAAAAATACCTGGCTAGATAACTTGGAAATGATCTAACTAAGAAAACAAAAGTTACATTTTGAAAATTGGTCCAGTATTTCTGAAATTCTAAAAATTCCCCCCATGTTAGATTCCCATAGACATCTTCACTCTAAATAAAAAGAAGGCTCATTCTTAAATTTTCCTTTGGGCAGCTGAAACAGATGGTAAGCTTACAGTGAGTGTAGATTGGTAAACTGACTGATACAGCTGCTGGGGTGAACGATCTCTGGTGCACCTATCTCCAGTAATGGGGCCAAATATGTTACTACTCTGTGAAACAAGCCATGCTTCCACAACCAGTGTTGCCACAGAATAGCATTGACACTGCTCATTATACTTGCCATTAACTTTACAAAATAGTAATGAGCAGTGCTCATTACTATTTTGTAAAGTTAATGGTCAGTATATTTTATACATGTGTTTGGAATAAATAGAAGGCGTTCACTCACGGTGGTTGGTCATGAGTTTTACCGGCCAAAAGTTCAAGAATTTACCCAAGTTTGCCTGGGATAGCACCAACTATGATCATGATGATCATACCTGTGTTGGAGATTGGGGTACATCTCACCTGCAAGTACTGTACAACACAAACAAGGATGAGAGAAATATATTACTGTGTCGATTAATCATGAGCTACACTGGCTTAAAGTTTGTCGGTCCGGGCGCGGCCGGGGGTATATGTGAGCCGGTGCTCACTTTCTCTCGTCTGTTCTGTACAAACTAGGATGAGCAAGAGGACTTTCATGTGCTGGTTGATCATGGGGCACACTGGCCTAAAGGTCAACAAACCCCTTCTGGCATCACCTATGATGGTATCTGTTTTGAGGATTGGTATATATCTCTCGTATACAAGTAATTTGCTATACAAACTTGAATGGGAGACAGGACCTTAATGTGCTGGCTGATCATGAGCCCCACTGGCCTAAAGGTCAACAAACCTGCTGTTCCTGGGATGGCATCACCTGTGATGTTACATAATTTATGATGTATGGTAACATCACCTGCTTGTATTGTTTAACCCTTAGACCGTTACTCACAGCCGTTTTCGTCTGCTGTTGCTTTTATATCTTGCCTTATTTCTCAATAAAAACATGTTTTGACAGCACTTCAGAATCATTTCCAACGGAAATGATTCTGAAGTGCTGTCAAAGCATGTTGTAAAGTATTCTACAGTGCCGTCAAAGCATGTTTTTGATGATAAAACTGGAAAATAGAAAATAAACAGCAGACGACAAAAAATGAAGATTACTACAAACTAGGAATAGAGACAGTACGTACCACAACACATTTCATGCCGAGGATATGCTATTTTGATCGGGGAAGATCATAAATATTTTCTTTAAATGTGCTTAGAAGTGTATGTCGCGACCACCATTTGAACCGTCTCATTGAGACGGTTCAAATGTGTGGTCGCAACATATACTTTCTTTGAGAAATAACAAAAATAAAATATTTAAAAAAAACTCATACCCGTAGAGGTGTATTCGCATATAATGGGTTAATATGTTAGTTAATCATGAGTTGCACTGGCCTAAAGGTCAGCAAACCCCTTCTGACATCACTGATGCTGCTACCTGTGGTGAGATCTATGTATATCTTGCCTGCAAGCCATGTATATGTACTGTACAATCACAGCTGAATTTAACCCTCACTACGCGGCAGACGGAAATTGTCGTCTGCTGTTTTTCATTTTTGCCTTAATTCTTTACAAAAAACCTGTTTTGACAGCACATGAGAATCGTCTCCAGCCTTTCCTGATAAACTTGATATCAAATGGTACTAACCTAGTATTCCCTACACCTTTATGTTTGAACTGTAAATCACAGGTGGAAGACTCGGACCTTTGACACAAAAAGAAAAATGCCCATTACAAAAAATCCATTACCCCACCCACTTGGTCTCATACAGTACTATCTTCTATAATCCCATTACAAAAAAGCCATTACCCCACCCACTTGGTCTCATACAGTACTATCTTCTATAATCCCATTACAAACAAGAAATGCGTCTGTCGAACGCGGATGCCACCTGCAACATATTTGAGAAACTGTGACAAAGTGGTTAACCGAAATTTGAGAAACTGACAATGTGGTTAACCGAAAAGTGTGACGGACGGACAGACGGACAGACGGACGGATGGACAGACGGACAGACGGATGGTCCAAACACTATATGCCACCCATTTCTTCGAAACCCGGTGGCATAAAAATCCATTACCCCACCCACTTGGTCTCATACAGTACTATCTTCTATAATAGAATATAGTACTGTATGAGACCAAGTGGGTGGGGTAATTGATTTTTTGTAATGGGCATTTTCTTTTGTGTCACAGGTCGGAGTCTTCCACCTGTGCTGTAAATAGGTCATTTAGTACATTCGAATATTAGTCTGGCAGTTCTGCACTGGGATGTTTTGATCAGGTCTGTATACTGATGACTCATCCGTCTCTCCCACATGGCAAACACAGCCTGTATACCTGTATGATAGCAGACTGGGTCCATCCGTCCGTTTGTTTAATACAGTCGAACCTC
This sequence comes from Conchocele bisecta, assembly GCA_029237695.1. Taxonomy (NCBI): domain Eukaryota; kingdom Metazoa; phylum Mollusca; class Bivalvia; order Lucinida; family Thyasiridae; genus Conchocele; species Conchocele bisecta. Next base: position 59,715,726 of record CM055278.1, on the reverse strand, counting down.
TGTGAACAGCCAGCTCTGCAACAAATTACCCTCACTGTAAGGCTACAAAAAATTAATGTTTAGATTCTCATCCCCGCCCGCCCCTAATAAAACGGCCCAAGGGTTTTTTATTTAAAAAAAAAAAAATATTTAAATTAAAAAACATTTGTTAAAATTTACGAGAATGATGCGGCCCGCGTATTATACCGCTCCCACAGCTTTTTATCTGAGTGCTTTACGTAGCGCAATACAGCAACCCCGGAACCCGCCCCCTCGAGATTAGCAATACTTCAATATGAACATGTTATTACAAAACACTATTGCATGCAACTGCGCCTTGCCATTCAACATCTCGTTTTAGTATTGCCTGAAAATAAAAAATAAAAGTGTCCCACTCGCCCCATTTTTTCCCAAAATTTGGATGAGAATCTAAACATTAATTTTGTGTAGCCTAACAGCCAAATGTTTACATACAATGTACCAAATGGACAAATCCATATACATATGTACATTTAACCTCCCTACAACAGCCTCCTCTCTGCAACAGCCTCCTCTCTACAACAGCCTCCTCTCTACAACAGCCTCCTCTCTACAACAGCCTCCTCTCTGCAACAGCCTCCTCTCTGCAACAGCCTCCTCTCTGCAACAGCCTCCTCTCTACAACAGCCTCCTCTCTGCAACAGCCTCCTCTCTGCAACAGCCTCCTCTCTACAACAGCCTCCTCCCTACAACAGCCTCCTCTCTACAACAGCCTCCTCTCTGCAACAGCCTCCTCTCTGCAACAGCCTCCTCTCTACAACAGCCTCCTCTCTACAACAGCCTCCTCTCTACAACAGCCTCCTCTCTGCAACAGCCTCCTCTCTACAACAGCCTCCTCTCTACAACAGCCTCCTCTCTGCAACAGCCTCCTCCCTACAACAGCCTCCTCTCTACAACAGCCTCCTCCCTACAACAGCCTCCTCTCTACAACAGCCTCCTCTCTACAACAGCCTCCTCCCTACAACAGCCTCCTCTCTACAACAGCCTCCTCTCTACAACAGCCTCCTCCCTACAACAGCCTCCTCTCTACAACAGCCTCCTCTCTACAACAGCCTCCTCTCTGCAACAGCCTCCTCCCTACAACAGCTCCTCTCTACAACAGCCTCCTCTCTACAACAGCCTCCTCTCTACAACAGCCTCCTCTCTACAACTAACAGCCTCCTCCCTACAACAGCCTCCTCTCTACAACAGCCTCCTCTCTACAAGAGCCTCCTCTCTGCAACAGCCTCCTCTCTGCAACAGCCTCCTCTCTACAACAGCCTCCTCTCTACAACAGCCTCCTCTCTGCTACAACAGCCTCCTCTCTGCAACAGCCTCCTCTCTGCAACAGCCTCCTCCCTACAACAGCCTCCTCTCTACAACAGCCTCCTCTCTGCAACAGCCTCCTCTCTACAACAGCCTCCTCTCTGCAACAGCCTCCTCTCTGCAACAGCCTCCTCCCTACAACAGCCTCCTCTCTACAACAGCCTCCTCCCTACAACAGCCTCCTCCCTACAACAGCCTCTCTCTACAACAGCCTCCTCTCTGCAACAGCCTCCTCTCTACAACAGCCTCCTCTCTACAACAGCCTCCTCTCTACAACAGCCTCCTCCCTACAACAGCCTCCTCTCTACAACAGCCTCCTCTCTACAACAGCCTCCTCTCTGCAACAGCCTCCTCCCTACAACACCTCCTCTCACAACACCTCCTCCCTACAACAGCCTCCTCTCTACAACAGCCTCCTCTCTACAACACCTCCTCTCTACAACAGCCTCCTCCCTACAACAGCCTCCTCTCTACAACAGCCTCCTCTCTACAAGAGCCTCCTCTCTGCAACAGCCTCCTCTCTGCAACAGCCTCCTCTCTACAACAGCCTCCTCTCTACAACAGCCTCCTCTCTGCTACAACAGCCTCCTCTCTGCTACAACAGCCTCCTCTCTGCAACAGCCTCCTCTCTGCAACAGCCTCCTCCCTACAACAGCCTCCTCTCTGCAACAGCCTCCTCTCTGCAACAGCCTCCTCTCTACAACAGCCTCCTCTCTACAACAGCCTCCTCTCTACAACAGCCTCCTCCCTACAACAGCCTCCTCTCTGCAACAGCCAGTTTTTGTGTCTTCCCATGGCTGGCTGTTATAGAGAAGTTGCACTGTAATCTGGGATGGATTGTGCCCTCCCAGGGTGTCCAGTTTAGTGAGATTTCACTGTATAACCATTTAATACCTGATTGTTTAAATTGACGATCTCTAATGAGTGATTAAACAAATACATTTAACAATGAATAGTGTGCACATCAATCAACATAATTATGACAAATGAATGAGACCGTATGTTTATAATGAGAAATAATAACTGCTGGCTGTTACACAAAACTAAATAAATTATTTACAGCTTTATCCACAATGCAAAGACAATATTTTTCTATATTGACCCTTAGACCGCTACTCACATTAATTGTCGTCTGCTGTTGCCTTTATATCTTGCCTTATTTCTCAATAAAAACATGTTTTGACAGCACTTCAGAATCATTTCCAATGGAAATGATTTTGAAGTGCTGTCAAAACATGTTGTTAAGTGCTGTCAAAGGATGTTTTTGATGATAAAAATGGAAAATAAACAGCAGACGACAAAAGTTTATTTAATGAAATTACGCAGACGTCCGAAGGTGGAAGTACAAACCGTATGGCGTGTCACAGTGGTTATATGCGTTATATGCGTATATGTAATTGAAAAGATATTTACTGCGTGTGCGGTGAGTGGTAAGTGCATTTAGTCATGGCACCGGTCTGTTTGTTTGTTTGTTTGTTTGTTGGGGTTTAACGGCCTATCAACAGCTAAGGTCATTTAAGGCCGGGTCAATGGGTTTAGTACTAAAGGCACCGGTCTGGGATTTTCGGTTCCTGGAAATGTGAAATTCCAATATACAATTATTCATTATCGTGTAATTGTAACAGTCAAAATGGATTATCTAACTTACATGTGCAATTTCTATATTATAATAGATTATTGACCAGATAGATATTGCACTATACAATTTAGGCCCGTACACAGAGGGGGTGCGACGGGTGTGTATGCACCCCCCCTTAACCATTTCACTCTTAACCCGCAGGCCTGCATAGTGGTATTGGCAAACAGTGTAGATCCAGATGAGCCGGCTCGTAACGAGCTGTCTCATCAGGATCTGCACTTTTTGCAATTAATTTTCATAAGTTTTGGAACAAAAACACCCCATGTTCATAAATGGACTGGTCTGAAAATCAGTTTGTGATGATTTAGATTGGTCGCAAAATTAACAAATCAAAATCCATTCCGGTTACTTAGGGGTGAAAGGGTTAATCTGCCGAGGTCTGTCTGTGGGTGTGCAAAAACAATGTTTAGCCCTTCGCGCCGTCGATAACGCACCCCCCTAAAATAATTCCTGTTTAGGGGCCTGAATATTGGAACGATACTATTAATAATTTGATTGAAAACCAACACGTAGTAGTCTATTCTAATTATGCAGTTGTTTGTCTGGTTTAGAGAGGTTCCACTGTGCAAAGAAATTTCCATCAGCTATATATGGCGTGTTGAGGATAATCTGGGTCAACACATTACATGAGGTATACACCTTTATGGGCAGGGCTCCAGATAAGGAATTAGTAATTGAGTATTGTCACTCCATCATTTCTGAAGCAATTGGGTATTCAAAATTTTATTAATTGGGTAAACTAAAATCACACTACTGTTTTACACATTAACAGACAGCAATTATTGAAATGAAAACATGTCTTGGCATTTCATTATCTAATGAAATACCAAGATGTGTTTTCATGGAAAATAAGAAAAAATATTCTATATTTGTGGTCTGTTTATTGTTTTCTGCAGCATGATGAAGGTACCACACAATTTTTATTGCTTTTTGATACTCGCTACTTCGGATTTAAATTGGGTTTTTGGCAATTTTAATTGGGTATTTAAGCAAACACACAGCTTATCTGGCGCGCTGTTTACGGGTATGAATTTTTTTTATATATTTTATTTTTGTTATTTCTCAATGAAAGTATATGTTGTGACCCTCGACGAGACGTTTCAAATGGTGGTCGCGACATACTTCTGAGCGCATAGAAGGAAAATATTTAGGATTTTCCGCAAACATAATGGCGTATCCTCAGCATGAAATGGGTTAGTCTCCCGACACACGGGTCTGTTTGTAGGTCACCTATTTAAACTAGGTACAAATAGTCTCTTTTACAGGATTTGGCTTAATTAAAACATACTATCATTGTCTATGCACAAACTATTTCAGGTATAAGTGTATATATCTGATATGTACGGGTTACGAACAATAGGGTATCTTATCTTTTAACACAAATTGGGATCTGGTGGTATTATCATGGTATAAAACTTAGTTGGAACAATCTACCATTGTTCCGGCTTGTCAGCGGAATAAAATAAACCAAGTTTGGGGAAAATCGGTTAATCACAGCTTTAATATATTACTGAATAATACGTGTCTAGAATATATTTGTATTTTATATACCTGGCGGCCGTTTCACTAAACTTCGTAAGACTAAAATATTCGTAAGTGCAAAATGATGATAGTCTGTAAATTTCACATTAACAATGTTTTCTGGTAAACAATTATTGGATTTACATTTATTGAGCATAGGCTGCATATGCAGCCTATGCTCAATACATGTAAATCCATCAATTGAAATTGTCAGACGATCCTAAATTTGCACTTACGAACATTTTACTCATACGAAGCTTAGTGAAACGGTCCCCTGTTGAATATTCAATCTCAGTAATGTCACAAATATACAAATATCAATAATGTTGAATTTAATTCTTCTAATTTTATTTCTAAACGTTTTCGCTTTAACTTTTCAACAAAATCTTCTCTTGTTTTATGAATATTTTCACAGTTTTTTACTGATGTGGAAAGGTATTTGCTATTCTGATAACTTCTGAGATTTTGAAATTCATTTTCTACAGTACAGTGTAGAATATATTCGGTATTTTACATACATTTTGTTGAAAGTTGGCAAATATTTCAGGTCAAATGCGGAAATTTAAAACAAACTTTGATTCAATTAGCAAAATGAAATGAGACACGCCATGCGATTTTGTACTGTGAAGAATATAATTCCGCATTTGCTATGAAACTTTTGTTGACTTTCGATGTCACTTACAGAAAATATTGTAAATGTTGTAAATAGTTTTCATGAAAAATCGCACATGTTCTTAGGAACAAAATCATATGGTGTGTTTCAGAGTCTAATTTCCCCTTTATTTTTCTGCGAAATATTCACCTGTTTCAAAGATGGTTTTCCTGTGCAGGGCCATGCAGCGATAAACATGACATTTATAACAAAGTACAGTTTCTGTGGCAGTAAAATATGGTACGGTACTCAAACGTTGTGAGATAAATTATTGACACTTTAAAAGTACATTTTCTGTGGCAAATCTTTACTTTCAGTAAAATATGATACTCAAACGCTATGCAATAAATTAATGACATTTTAACCCTTAGACCGCTACACACAACAATTGTCGTCTGCTGTTGCTTTTATACTTTGCCTTATTTCTCAATAAAAACTTGGTTTGACAGCACTTCAGAATCATTTCCAATGGAAATGGTTCTGAAGTGCTGTCAAAGCATGTTGTAAATGATTCTGAAGTGCTGTCAACGCATGTTTTTGATGATAAAAATGGAAAATAGAAAATAAACAATCTTTACTTTCAGTAAAATAGGGTACTTCCCAAACCAAAATACTAGCTTGCGGCTAGCTTGCCGCACGCTAGTAGCAAGCTTGTCGCAAGCTAACAAGGTGATCGCAAGCTTGTTGTTAGCTTGCGCAAGCTTGCAAGCTAAACTGCAATCTTATTATTAGCTTGCAAGCTTGCGATGTGAAGCGTGCGGCAAGCGTGCAAGCTTGCAAGCTTGCGGAAGAAGCTTGCAAGCTTGCGGTGTGGAGCGTGCGGCAAGCTTGCAAGCTTGCAAGCATGCAGAAGAAGCTTGCAAGCGTGCAAGCTTGCGGTGTGAAGCGCGCAGCAAGCTTGCAAGCATGCAGAAGAAGCTTGCAAGCGTGCAAGATTGCGGTGTGAAGCGCGCAGCAAGCTTGCAAGCATGCAGAAGAAGCTTGCAAAATATGAAGCCAGATGAAGAAGGGAAATAGAAATAATTAACAATTTACCAAATGATTTGTGAACACCTGTTATCTAAATAAGGGAAGGAAAAAAAATTACCTAAATACAAATTCAAACAGAAAAGAACATTGTAGTTGGTAATGTGTTGGAGTAGTAAAGAAATTCTGTTTTACAATTTAATTACATATATTTTAAAATTGTTCGAACGAGAAACCATTACCAAGTTTTATTTACTGCATTGATTAGCTTTCTGCAGAGCTATGGATATTTATAACTACTCACCATGTGTGATATGTTTCATGGACAATTTCCAGGCGGTTTCTGCCCGGTGTTCACAACTCTGCCTGGTATTCCAGGTGGAATCTGCCTGATATTTATACAGGCGGAATCCACTTGATATATATTCCCAAAATACAAAAAAAATAAAAATGTTCAACTGCAAAATGCAGGAATATCCGCCAATTATACCAGACTGCGTCTAGCTCGCGCCAAGCTTGCGACTAGCTTGCGACAAGCTTGCGACTAGCTTGCGACAAGCTTGCGACTAGCTTGCGACTAGCTTGCGACAAGCTTGCGACTAGCTTGCGACAAGCTTGCGACTAGCTTGCAAAACGTTCCAAATACTAGCGTGCAGCAAGCTAACCGCAAGCTTACATTGTTAGCTTGCAGCAAGCTTGCTGCATGCTTGCGAAATAAGCTTGCGATTTTTGTTTGGGTTACACATGATGTGATAAATTATTGACATTTAAAGTACATTTTTCTGTAGCACATCTTGGGTTCAGTATAATCTTCAAAACCGTTTTGCGTCTTAATTTTCATGACTGGCTCAGAACCAATGCTGAGTGTTATTGCAATTATGGGTTTGTCATCTGAGACTAATACTCGCAGGTTATGCTCTAACAAAACAGGGCTTATTTCATTTGTGACTTCAAGACGGTGTAGATGTTCATTAACCATTTTCATACTGAGGATATGCCATTATGTTTGTGGAAAATCCTAAATATATTCAGGGGCGGATCTGGAGGGGGGTTTCCAGGGAAAATAAAAAAATTTCCACTTCAAAAAAAAATAAAACAATTGGGGATACAAAATTACAATTTTCGAGAAAAAAAATTATTATGATTTTTTCGAAAATTGTAATTTTTTATCCCCAATTGTAATTTTTTATCGCCAATTGTTTATTTTTATCGCCAATTGCGAAAGTGGCGATTGCCAGCGGAATCCCTGGGTTTCCGGGGTTGCAACAGGCCGTTAAATCAAATCGGAGGCTTTTTATGCCCCCGCCACCGCTAAGCCCAGGGTCAAGGTCACAGACTTGGTGCGTTCGAAACCTTAACGCTCGGGTAAATGGCTTATAATCAAATATGCCTCGTTTTCTTTGGCTGCCAGCGGGGGCATTCGTGTGCCGACAGGTCACATTTCTAGTATATATTTTAAATATTCAGTCACAGCAGGTAACCTGCGGGATTCAACCCCATTAAACCGGCCTAAAATGACCTTAGCTGTGGACAGGCCGTTAAATCAGATCTCCTCAGAGTCTACACTGGCCACCAATGTAATATGCCTGGGGGCTGTTTCACTAAACTTTGTACGACTAAAATGTTCGTAAGTGCAAAATTACGATAGTCTGTAAATCTTAATTTTGTTGTTGTCTGCTGTTTATTTTCTATTTTCCATTTTTATCATCAAAAACATGCTTTGACAGCACTTTAGCATAATTTACAACATGCTTTGACAGCACTTCATAATCATTTCCTTTGGAAATGATTCTGAAGTGCTGTCAAAACCATGTTTTTATTGAGAAATAAGGCAAGATATAAAAGCTTTGACAAATGCTTTGACAGCACGTTAGCATAATTTACAACATGCTTTGACAGTACTGCAGAATCATTTCCATTCCATTCATTCACTTTTATGGCAAATTTGACCTTCACCATACAAACTAATGGTACAGTCGTTTGAGACATTATAATCATTAATGTCTTTTTTCTGAGCCAACAACAGGCATGTCTTTGATGGTTGGTAATTAGCGAACCTATACAGCTAGACAAATCTTCTAAATCTTCTTACTGGGGATTAGTGGCAATATAAAAGCACCTCCCACCTTTTGCCCCCTCGTTATAGAAGTTTGTTGTTCAGTAGTAAATGGAACAACTGGGTACTGGTACATCTATTAACCCTTTCAACACCAAGTAACTTAACCCTTTCAACACCACAGACCTCTATAGAGACAATGTTTGCAAACAGTGCAGATCCAGATGAGCCGGCTCGTAACGAGCCGTCTCATCAGGATCTCCACTGTTTGTTAATAATTTTAAACGTCGTACAGATTACCCTTATAGAAGAATGGGATAATTTGAATGAACAAAATTAATGAAATAGCGTGAAACATTAAGTTACTTGGTGTTGAAAGGGTTAATAGGATGTTCCATGCCAATGTTTCACGCTATTTCATTAATTTTGTTCATTCAAATTATCCCATTCTTCTAAAAGGGTAATCTGTACGACGTTTAAAATTATTAACAAACAGTGGAGATCCTCAGATGAGACGGCTCATTACGAGCCGGCTCATCTGGATCTGCACTGTTTGCAAACATTGTCTCTAAAAAATGATAGAGGTCTGTGGTGTTGAAAGGGTTAAAGGTACATGCCCACTCAGTAGGTACAAAATGTTCTTTACATCAGAGACATCATCTGAGACATTTCTTGGCAAAATAAACATTCATGCGCCATTATCCCACGTACTGATTGGCATTATTATACATTTTATATCCGACGTAAATTTACACACTGGTATCAGGGGCGATAACCGTGTTTGCTTAAAATGTTAACGGACATTACTATTTAATCTCTGTATTTATTTTATGATGTACAATGATCATACTTTTTAAATCTGTCGAAAATATTATTTTTTCAGGTGACGCATTTCTTTAGTATAAATAATTAAAAAATATCATGCCTCATTTGCATATGAAAATAGCCTGATACCACCGCGCGTCACTATCAGTAAAATAAATATTACTAAATGATTATATCTGTATAGCGGGCACTTGTAACGTTTAGAACTGGTGGAATAGTGACACAGTTATACACTTATTTAATTCCTATAAATTACATTTTGGGCTTACTGAGTGGGTATGTACCTTTAATTAGTTGTGCAAGGAAACAATCCTTTTTAGTGCGCCTTCCGAAGGAACGGAGAAAACACCCCCTTGTTGGTAAATGGACTAGTCTGAAAATAAAGTTGTGACACTTGGATTGGTCATTAAATGAACATATCACAGTCCATGTTAGTTGAAAGTATTAACCCTTAGACCGCTATCTTCATTCTTTTGTCGTCTGCTGTTTTTTCTATTTTTATCATCAAAAACATGCTTTGACAGCACTTTAGAATAAATTACAACATGGTTTGACAGCACTTCAGATGATTCTGAAGTGCTGTCAAAACATGTTTTTATTGAGAAATAAGGCAAGACAACAGCAGCCGACAATTGTTGTGAGTAAGCGGTCTAAGGGTTAATGACCATTTCTTCATTGTTCAAATGGTGGCGATACATTACTAATTGTACAACTACATCCATTCAGAAATATTAAACAAAGACATTAGTAATATTATTAAACATATATTGTGTGGCTGTGACTGGGGCTTATAGGTTTTGCGACCAGTGTAGATCCAGACCTGTGCAGATACACATACTAATCAGGGTCTGCACTGTTCGACAACCAGTCAGAGAAACACCCTTGATGCTCTCAACTAAATCTCTAACAAGCAGGACAGATTGTTATCAGGGCCTGGTTGTTCAAAACATCCGTTAGCTTAACGGACTGTTAAATCCTTAACTGAATGGTTAAAATCTCTGTTTTAACAGAGATTTTAACCATTCAGTTAAGGATTTAACAGTCCGTTAATTAAGCTAACTGGTGTTTTGAACAACCGGGCCCAGCTTGCTACAAGAGTGTGCTATTTGATGAGGAGCTGTAATGCAATATCCATTTCTCCAGTTAGGCAAAAGAAAAAAAAATGTTTGTTTCCGCTAACACCTGGGGAAAAAAAATAGGGTAGGTAGGGCCACATTTTTTTTATTACATGTACTAATGGTTTACGGATTATTTTTTTTTTAAATGGGTCGAAATAAAAATAAAAATAAAATGTTTTCTCTTTTTTTTTCTTTTCTTTTTTCCAAAAATTATGGTCGGAGGGAAAAAAACCAACAAATATTGAAAGACTAACTTTCGAGATATTTATTCTCTCCAAAAATGCTTTGCTGTTTTAAAACTACTGTAAATCAATTAAATCATCATACTGATGGTCTAAATAGCTTTGTAAATGAACAGAAGACCATAATATTAAGAGGGGTATTTGAAGAATTATATTTCGTATTTCTTAATGAAAATATATGTTATGGGTAATCATTAGAATCAACTCATGGAGGTGATTATAACGAGTACCCACATGTTTACACAGAGAAATCCAAAAAATATTATGAAATTTAATAAAAAAATTTGCGCTCATTTCCTCTTCCGATCATACAATTGAGGGCATAAATGTCATTGATGCACAGCATAATAACACAGAGCCGCCAGTTTGAAGATTGCCTATACTAACGTACCATAATAGTCTATCACATCGCCATATTTGTCAATGTTCAATAATAGCGATCATTTCCGTAAATGAAATAGGAAGTAAAATTTTCAGAGCAAATGCGGTATGAAATTCCACATTTGCTTTGGAAATTTTGCTAACTTTGGACATCAGTTACAGAAAGCATCGCCCATTTTCAGAATTTGTTTTCCGAGAAACATGGTGGTGTGAAAATATATTTATCCCGTCAACACAGTGCGTAACAGTGCGTATGTGCCGTGAAACACGGTGCCGTGAAACATTTTTGATATCCTGTCAATACGACCTACTCACTGCGTATGAATAAGTGCAGTTGCTGGGGTTATTTCTTTGCATTTTAAAGCTATTTGTAATGTTGACGGGATAAATAGAATAGTAGGTTAGTGCCATGAATGGGAAAAATATCTGGCGCGGCTCGGAAACGGGATGGGCGAGGCTCTGCTTTCCTGAGCCTTGCCAGATATTTTTTCCCATTCACGGCACTAACCTACTATTCTCTATCTATTTTCTTTATTTCTGAACCAAAGTATATGTTGTGACCACTCATTTGAACTGTCTCGGCGAGACGGTTCAAATGAGTGGTCACAACATATACTTCTGATGAGAAATAAAGAAATTCTTGAGCCTTGCCGGATATTTTTTCCCTTTCACTGCACTAACCTACTATTCTCTATATTGGTACGTTAATAGTATAGTCAACAAAGATTACTTTGAATTAAATTCCCTCAAAATGTGGACGGGTGTATCGGCAGGTGTAGTTGCGGATTTGTTATTATCGTCCGTGTCCGATGATCGGATCGTGTCGATAGCCACATCGGTCCAGTCTCCGATGAGTCTATGTAAAGCATCGCCGACGGATTCAATCGTCTCGCGTGCCCCGGACAATACAGCTGCGATTCTTCGTTAAATCAACAAAGCAGCACAATTTAACTTTAAAATAAAACATTCCACCCGCGCCTTCTGCCATGTTGTTGTTGCGGATGGACGCTTGACTGTCATCAAGTCGATAGACGCTTCAGGTGAGTCCCTAAAACACGTAAAATCGCGGAGTGGCGAAATGGTACTCGCTAAATTCCGATATATTTCGAGACGCGTTGATGTCAAAACGTTCGAATTGTTCAACCCTCACGTTTATCAAGACTAGCATAGACTCGCTCGTTCATCATATTTACGAGGAATTCTCAAAAAAAAAATTATTGTTTCATCACAATTTAGGTAGGCGGAAATAAAAAACGAACACAACCAAAATTTTATTTTTATTGCAAATTGAAAAAAATCGGGTCGGCGGTTCCGTAAACCAAGTAATTAAAAAGAGGTAGGCGAAACTTTTTTTTTTCTCAAAATTTTTTTTTCCATTCACTACACACTTTTTGTACTGGATATGTTAACCCTTACTACGCTGAATTAAATGTTGTCGTCTGCTGGAAATGTTTTATTTTCAATATTTCTCGACAAAAACTTGGTTTTGACAGCACATGAGAATCGTCTCCAGTGGAGACGATTCTCATGTGCTGTCAAAACCAGTTTTTTGTTAAGAATTAAAGCAAAAATGAAAAACAGCAGACGGCAATTTCCGTCAACAGCGTAAGAAGTGTTAACCCACTATGGGTTAGTGAAAATACACTGTTTTTATTTAAAAAATTACCGATATGACGAAAAAATGTGTAGGGTCGGCGGGACAAAATAGGGTCGGTCGGGTTAGTGGAAACAAACAATTTTGTTTACGCCTTACAGCCACTTTTGAATTTCCATCAGGACAATGGTGCATTTTCAGCCAAAACAAGATGGTCAATAGAATCTGTAGATTAATATTTTGAAGTTGAGAACTTTGTCAGGAATCTGGGGTCCGTTTCACTAAACTAAATCGTATGACTAAAATGTTCGTAAGTGCAAAATTATGATAGTCTGTAAATTTCACATTAACAATGTTTTCTTGTAAATAATTAATGGATTTACATTTATTGAGCATAGGCTGCATATGCAGCCTATGCTCAATAAATGTAAATCCATCAATTGAAATTTACAGACAATCTTAAATTTTTGCACTTACGAACATTTTAGTCATAAGAAGTTTAGTGAAACGGGCCTCTGGAGCATTGTTCAATGTGAAACACTTTACTCAGGCACAGAGTGAGCCTGCTATATAGCAGAATGACTCTTGTATATACCAAGCTTATTGGTTACAGGTGTGAATTATGGGGCCAACTGCTGTGGCTAATAATGGCTAATTAAGCTATTTTTAGCACCATGTGTACCATGCTAAAGAACACTGACGCAGTACAGGAGAAAACAGACATCTTGACTTGTGATGCCAGTGCTTATGGTCAGCTTGTTTGTATTCACACAATTGTGGCTGTGACAGGAGAAATGGGACTTATGAGATTTGCGACCAGTGTAGACCCAGAGCTGCCTGCGCAGCCGCACAGTTTCCTCAGGGTCTGCATTGTCCAGTGAGTGAAACATGCTTCTAATTCATGCTCCAGATAAGGAATTAGTAATTGAGTAGTGTCACTCCATCATTTCTGAAGCAATTGGATATTTCAAAATTTTAATTGGGTAAAATAAAGTCACACTACTCTTTACACATCAACAGACAGCAATTATTGAATAGTTTGCTTCGAAATGAAAACATGTCTTGGCATTTCATTAGAATTGTCTCATTGGAGACGATTCTAATGAAATACCAAAATGTTTTGTCATGGAAAATAAGAACAATATGCAATATTTGTGGTCTGTTTATTGTTTTCTGTAGCATGATAGCATGATAAAGGTACCACCAATTTTTATTGCTTTTTGATACTCGTTACTTCTGATTGCAATTGGGTTTTTGGCAATTTTAATTGGGTATTTAAGCAAATACGCAGCTTATCTGGTGCTCTGTAAATAAATCCAGAGTAGCATTTATCTGGAGAAATTGCTCTTTTGTGACCAATGTAGACCCAGAGCAGCCTGCGCATCCGCGCAGTCTGCTCAGAGGGTCTGCACTGTTCGACATTCAGTCAGTGAAATACCCATCATGCTTCTAATAAACAGCATAGATCCATATCAGGCTATATAGCGCACAAGCAAATCTGTAGTTAGGTTGGCAATACATGTTGTAAGCCCAATTTCTCCAGTTACAGCCACAAACATTGTGGCTGTAACTGGAGAATTTGGGCTTACAGCATGTATTGCCAACCTAACTGCAGATTTGATAGGACAGAGAGAATCAAAAGTCAAATCTATGTATGACTGGAGAAATGTAGAAACATGCTTGTTATCTCCCCTCCCTCATCAGTTGGTAGATCCTATCAGAGGCTAACTACATGTACTCGTATCAGGCGCGGATCCAGGATTTTGGGTTGGGTTGGGGGGAGTGTGGGGGGGAACATCTTAATTGAAATAGTTTGCTGTCGATAGAGCTCTGCCGGAGGGGTTGGTCTCGGTGCATGCCCCCCACCCCCGCCCGAATATTCTTTTGATATCTACATCCTATTTCCTGCGTTTTGGTGCATTTTAGAGCAAAGAATCTTTATTCAACAAATTTTAGGGGGGACGCGCATGCGTTTTTCCACCCTCCTTGTCACTCCCAGCTCATGTTTGTTTCGAAATTTAGAAATAATATCAATATTTGATGGAATTTCATCAAATAAAACAAATTGGGGATTGTCTCTTTTTTGTTATTGATGAAAAAGTACTTACATTTAAATATGTTTGAGATTTAGTGTGTTTAACTCTTTCAACTCCACAGGCCTGTATAGTGGTATTGGTAAACAGTGTAGATCCAGATGAGCCGGCTCGTGATAAGCTGTCTCATCAGGATCTGCACTTTTTGCAAGTAATTTTCACATTTTTGAGAACAAAATCACCCCCTTTTCATAAATAGACTAGTCTGAAAATCATTTTGGGACGATTGGGTTGGTCTGGATATTAACACACAGTGGAACCTCTCCAAACCGGACACCCTGGGAGGCCCCCAGGGTGTCAGGTTTAGAGATATTCCACTGTAAATCAGACATGTTAGCACTTCAGGACACATTCTAGTGTTTTGCAATAATGAAAAGTCATTGTAATCAGAGATACACAACAGCGAAACACATCTAACTTAAACATCCATATTTTCCCGAGTGTCCGGTTTAGAGGGATTTCACTGTATAAAAATCCATTCCAGTTACTTTTGGTGAAAGGGTTAACCCTTAGACCGCTACACACAACAATATTCGTCTGTTGTTGCTTTTATATCTTGCCTTATTTCTCAATAAAAACATGATTTCACAGCACTTCAGAATCATTTCCAATGGAAATGATTCTGAAGTGCTGTCAAAGCATATTGTAAATTATTCTAAAATGCTGTCAAAGCATGTTTTTTATGATAAAAAATAAACCGCAGAAGACAAAAAATTAAGATAACGGTGTAACGGTTAATAGCCAAATGTAGGTCGACAGAAACACATGGAATAGACAGTAGTGTGTTTTCTCCTGTACATGTGTTTCTGGGAGATAATCCTCCCCACAGGGTATGTAGTGCCAAATCCTGCAGTATCTGTCTGTATTTACTGTCATGCTGACAGGCTCACAGAACTGCAGGCTATTTATAGAAGAAAAATACAAGTTGCTTACATGTAATAGCGCGGTATGGGGAAATGTAGTTTTTTGTGTTTGCCGCCAGTATTTATATATGCCTCAAGTGGTGACGAAAATATAGGCACGGCAGATTTTTTCCTCACACGTTTGTGAAAAGTGAGACATGTTTCAATTACCGTTATATATGAATAATTTTGGAGGTCCAAATATGGCATATCTCCTGATGTGTTAGTCACATCTTTACCAAACTTCATCAGTAGCTTCCTCACATTAATGTCTTAAGGTCTACCACGCTGTAACCCATGGCCAGAAAAAAGTCTCCAATTACAAAATTTATGCTAGACACTACAGAGACGCGCAGGGGACATGGATTTTTTTTTATTAATTCGTTCCCACGAAATAACAATTTGTTCCCTCAATTTAACAATTTGTTCCCTCGAGTTAACAATTCGTTCCCACGATATAACAATTTGTTCCCTCAAATTAACAATTCAAATTCCCACGAAATGACAATTCGTTCCCTCAATTTAATAATTTGTTCCCTTGAATTAACAGTTCGTTCTCACAATATAACAATTCGTTCCCATGAATTGTTATTTTGTGGCAACAAATTGTTAAATTCAGGGACCGAATTGTTAATTCGTGTGTTAATTCGCGGGAACGAATTGTTAAATTGAGGGAACAAATTGTTATTTCATGGGAACGAATTAATAAAACAATGAATTCTACGTCCCCTGCGGGGCTCCATACTACACTGGGTGAAAACTCAATAAGCCCCAATTTGTTGTTATACTGTCCGTTTTCTTATGGGGTTCATCTGGATTAATTCCCTGTTTATTATTTACCAGAACTTGATAATTTTGTCATAACATTCGTGTAATTGGGCAGCTGTCTTTGATGATCAGTTGATTAGCTGTTTGGAAATGTTTTTGTTATAAACATGTGGCTGACAAAAGGAACCCTATGCGGTTTGTAACTCACCTAGGTATTGGTTGGTAGTCTAGCGGTAGACCATTGGGCATCAATATTGGATGTTGTGGTTCCATCCCCGCCCTAGGCTTGAACAATACATGTATTGGTCTTTTGAATGAAATAGAGAATAGTAGGTTAGTGCCGTGAACGGGAAAAAATATCCGGCAAGGCTCAAGAATTTCTTTATTTCTCATCAGAAGTATATGTTTTGACCACTCATTTGAACCGTCTCGCCGAGACGGTTCAAATGAGTGGTCACAACATATACTTTGGTTCAGAAATAAGGAAAATAGATAGAGAATAGTAGGTTAGTGCCGTGAATGGGAAAAAATATCTGGCAAGGCTCAGGAAATTGTTTCCGTGCCGCGCCAGATATTTTTTCCCATTCACGGCACTAACCTACTATTCTATTTATCCCGTAAACACCTAAAAATGGCTTTAAAATGCAAAAATAGTATTGACTGGATATCAAAAATGTTTCACGGCACCGTGTTTCACGGCACATACGCACTGTATTGACGGGATAAATTAGAAACAGAGAACCCGTCCCTGTGTGTCTGCGTGTCTGTTACTGGCGAAATGGGGCTTATGGAATTTGTGACCAGTGTAGCTCCTGATCAAATAGAACACTCTTGTAGCTACGGCTTGACTAGACAGCTATGAACAGTAAGAACAGCATGGTAATCTCCTGATACGTTGGTCGGATCAATTTGGTGGCTATATAGCCACCCTATGGCATTCGGGTGACCTTCATAGGTAAGATCCTCACCAGCGAATGCCTTTTTCTTATTCCCTAACCAACATGAACAACATTTGTTACTGAATGTTTTCAAATGGCCTGCATATATATTTTGTATTTTTGATGAAATACAAAAAGGTTATTACCAAATATGCGGTCCACAGATCACAATGGGTTAATGCCTACCATTTTCTATTTCCAGAGATCTCATAAAGAAACTGCTCGTGCAGGACAGGACGAAACGTCTCGGCAATATGAAGGTACATGTACTGTCAATTATGTGTGTCATTATCATTTGTTAACAACATCTGTTAGTTATGTATATAGAGAATTAATCTTACATGAGTGCTGTCTAATATGAGACTTTTTATCCAGTTTACATCAATGAACCGATTAATCAATCAATCGAGCAAGCAAGCAAGCAAGCAAGCAAGCAAGCAAGCAAGCAACAACCAACCAACCAACCAACCAACCAACCAACCAATCAACCAATCAATTTTACTGTATATCCATAGAATGCTGCGGAAGATGTGAAGCGACACAAATGGTTCAAGGCAATAGACTGGTTTGAAGTATTTAACAGAAAATTAACGGTAAGTACAGCACGGCCAGCCCAATGAGTTCCTGACCTGAAATAATTGTGAGCAACAGTATCTATCATTGTCACTGGTGCTCGCTCTATGCCAGCTAACAGTATAACAGGTTTCATGTCGAAATAGGCGCCAGATTCCTGGGGCCCGTTTCACTACACTTCGTATGACTAAATTGTTCGTAAGTGCAAAATTATGATAATCTATAAATTTCACATTAACAATGTTTTCTTGTAAACAATTATTGGATTTACATTTATTGCCTATGCTCAATAAATGTAAATCCATCAATTGAAATTTCCAGACGATCCTAAATTTTCACTTACGAACATTTTAGTCGTACAAAGTTGAATTCTTTTAGTCGTACAAAGTTTAGTGAAATCGGCCCCAGATGAATTCACATTCAGCCACATGTAGAAGATACCATATGAACACGTTTTCATCTAGAAACCGGTGCTGGTGCTGCCGGTTACTAGATGAAAAATTTCTCTCAGTTCTACTGTAATCAACCCTTGGAATGCGGGAAACGTAAATTGTTGTCTGCTGTTATTTTATTTTGTCTTCTTCCTGCAAAAAAACATGGCTTGATATCACTTTAGACAAATTTTAGTTCAGCTGCAAGGGTTAAAAATGTAAATATTTTGTGTTAACGACGGCACTGATGACGTTGCATGTCGGGACCGACTATTTAACTCCCCATGCGATAGGACTAGGCTAACACGAAGTTGTCTTGCCCAAGGACACGCCGAATCGGCCATTCGGAGCGGGTTGAGGTTGGAATCGAACCCGGGATCTCCCGATCCGCAGTCCGACGCTCAACCTACTGAGCTAATCCGGCCACTTCATAAGCGTTAAAGTTACAGCTTTGCCATTTAATGCATGGTCATTGAAAATAATGCTTATGGTCTGTAAAATTGTAACAAGGGACACAACTTGTACTCACCTTTGTCAGAATAACAGTAAGAGTTAGCTAACCTATAGTCTGTTTCAATTATTGACTTCAACGATTGTGAATAATAATCATTTATGCAATACACAATCTTACTATGTAAAACAATTTATTAGTATAAATAATAAATTAGCATAGCAAGATTACAGCCAAATTATTTGATAATCACATTAACATATCGCTTAAAAATATTACATATAAAAGTGTTATGTGCAAAGGTATTTGTGCATTAAATCACAGGGGTCCGAAGTTGTGCTGGGAAAAGTGTACTGGATCCGAATCGGTGGGCGTCTTAGTCGGTGGGCATCTTATAAAAAGAGCTCTTTTTATAAGATGCCCACCGACTAAGACGCCCACCGATTCGGACCAGTACACTTTTCCCAGCACAACTTCGGACCCCTGTGCATTAAATGAATTGATGTCATCCATGTTGCTTTTGCCAACAGAGCTTCAAGGTACATGCCCATGCAGCAGGTTTCACTGTACTACTACTTTTCATTTTCTGTCATGCCTTATATGAGCCATTTGTCTACCCACTAACGAGTTATTTTCAATTACGGATCGTTTTAATTGGTGTTAAATCGCATTTTATATGCCGCGACCAGAAAGGGTATTTTCCGACCTCGTGCTATTTTTACCAATACGCGTCATATCATATCACATCTTTGACATGCGCAGTGAAGTATCGGAAGTTGAGAAGAAAAATCTCTTATCGAGTCCAAATCTAAATCTCCACGTAACTCTTTCCATTTGGTGATCTGGTCGCCAATATTAACCACTCTCTCTCTGTACTGCCTGTCCCTCAGACATTTCGCCTTTTTTTTGGCCGACGCCGTTTCATACAATTTCCGTCCTGGACGTTTCGACATGTTGATATTCCTGTTTACATATTGGGAAGCCTACTGGCGCGCGTAGTATACTGCGCATGCGCACCGCAAGCCGTGATGTGAAAGTCGTCGTCCCCGCACATTATCAAAATAGACTGTTACCGCCGCGCGTCGCTAACAGTAAATTGATAATTAATAAATGATTATATTTGTATAGCGGGCACTCGTAATTTTTAGAACTGGTGGAATAGTGACATAATTATACACTTACCGTATTTAATTCCTATAAAGAACATTGTGTGCCTACTGCCGTGGGCATGTACCTTTAATGCAATGATGTTATGTGTATGATCAGCACATTTTTATTTGTAAATTACATACTGCACCCCTTTCAATGTGAATGAACAGCAATAATGTATGAATGCAGACGTTTCTCATGGCAATTTCAGGGATTCCGCTGGGGAAAATAAAAAAATCGCCACTTCAAAAAAAAATAAAATAAAATAAATCCCCCCCCAAAAAAGAAATAACCAATAGGATAAAAATAAACAATTGGCGATAAAAAATTACAATTTTCGAAAAAAAAAAAAATAAAATAAATTATCGCCAATTGCGAAAGTGGCGATCGCCAGCGGAATCCCTGCAATTTTTAGAAAATTTCCCCATTGTGCGCTTTCAGTTTGAATTTACATTTTCTTTGTGCAATTCATGTTTAAATGTGTTGATTCGTTATATCCACAGGATTCACCATTTCGCTGAAATTTAAATGTATAGTTATTAGTTTTTCACAGACATATTGCTGACAGTCAGATATACAGTCGAACTTCTCCAAACCAGACACCTTGGGAACGTCCAGGAATTATGAGGACACCAGGATGTGTGTGTGTGTTTTGCAATCATGAACAGACATTATCATTAGATGTCTGGTTTAGAGAGACTCTACTGTGCGATTTAGATGTTGGACGTCACTGCAGGAAAGCAAATGAGAGGTTATAGCATGGAGAAGGGATTAATGTGAAAAATATTTATTTTTATCTTGAAATGTTTCAAGACTTAATGGTGGATCCCATCCCATATTGATTAAGGTTTCACGTGTGTCCATTTGCTGAGTTTTTTTTGAAAGGCAACACCTTTTCTACTGTTACCTGTGAGGTATATGAAATATATCTGGATAAGTTATTGGAAATCATATATTTTGTCAACTGCAAACCCCTTTTGGGGCCCCAAAGAGCTCACAGTGCAAAAGTTGCTGAAAATCATATATTATCTACATGTACATGGCTACTCGTATAAAATTTCAATCTGTCAGTTATGTCACTTGTAAATTACGCAACTATGGTTTCAACCCAAAATAATGATAAACTAGTGGGCAAAATATCTTTTCAACAGTCTTCGGACATGATATCAGTTACATTCAACCAGACGATACAAGTTTGTTTTTCGACACAATAATTCCAGCACAAAAATATTTACACACTTTCTTAACATTTGATTGGTCCGTAGCAAGTCTCTGTCCAAAATTTGTATCCCAGTAAACTCCCATGCCGAACTACTTTCCGTAACCGTCAGGCGCAGTTAAAATAATTCTTATGAAAACGGAAAATAAACACATTTTCTTGATGAATTTATTTCAAATGCTGGAATTATAAGGAATGAATGACCTTCTTGTGGACTTTATCGGGGATATAAACTTGGAAAAGTCCTTCGTCCAGTATTCCCGCGACTTTTCCCAATAAATTCCACAAAAAGGCCATTAATTCCTATAATAATCTTTAAGAAATTTGTCAAATGTGCTCATATGAAACCTTAACGTGACTATTATTTCCTGTGTTTACTGTACATGTGTCCTGCATATAACATCACACACACACACCATGTGGCGTTTACTTGACCCTTAAAAGGCGGGAAACAGAATATTGTCATCTGGTTTCTTTTCATATTTGTCTATTTCCTCAACAGACATCATATTTTGACAGCACATGAGAATCGTCTCCAATGGAGACGATTCTCATGTGCTGTTAAAATATGTTTTTTGTTGAGAAATATTGAAAATATAACGAAAACAGCAGACGGCAGTTTTTCTAAACCAGCATTTCAAGGGTTAACCATGTTATTACCTTCACACTTCCCTCGTAATACATGTGCCATGTGTCGTTTACTTAACGCTTATGAGACAGGAATGGAAAATTGCCGTCTGCTGCTTTTTCTTCTTCATATTTTGCTCATTTATTAAAAAATAAAACATGTTTTCACAGTTTCACATGTTTCACATGTTTTCACTTACGAATAATCTACAATGTTTACTATTCGTATACACTGTTAAAACATGTAGTTCTAAGAAAAAACGAAAAAAAAACAGCTGATGATAATATCTTTTTATCTTGCTCTTAAAAGGTTAACTTCATGTGTCCTTCATAATACATGTTCCATGTGACGTTACGTTTACGCTTATGAGACAGGAACGGAAAATTGCCGTCTGCTGTTTTTTCTCTTCATATTTTGCTCATTTATTAGATAATAAAACATGTTTTGACTTGTGGATAGTCTACAATGTATACTATTCGTATGCACTGTTAATACATGTACAATGTAGTTGTAAGAAAAAAAACAACAAAAAAACAACAAAAAAACAGCAGACGATAATGTCTTTTTTATCTTGCACTTAAAGGGTTACCTTCATGTGTCCTTCATAATACAAGTGCCATGTGACGTGTAGCTAACCATGTTATAACCTTCACGTGTCCTTCGTTTTCAGCCCCCTATAACCCCCGAGGTCCTCTATGCCGGGGACACGTCTAATTATGATTACTACTCAATATCAGTGAGTAACCCCTGAATTGTCTGCCTTGTTATGCAACATTTATCTCCCCTCTCTCATTTCTGTTCTTTTTGGTTGAAATCTGAAATTGCTGTGTGGATTATGGATTTCTTTCTTTCTATGGATCAATTAATTGAGCTCATTATTGAGTTATTCTGAATATTTCATTTTTTGTCGAGCCCGGGTGTCCGTCCGTCCGTGTGTCCGTCCGAAATCTGCGTTAAAGTTTTTAAATACCTTATATCTCTGCAGTCCTAAGTCACATTGACTTGAAACGTCATATGCTTGTTATTCATGCTGTATCCCACTCATGCGGCCCCTGTGCCCAAAGTCAAGGTCAAAAGACTTAGAAGTTTGCGTTCCGAAATCTGTGTCCCACTCATGCGGCCCGTGTGCCCCTATGTGAAGGTCAAATGACTTAGAAGTTTGCGTTAAAATTTCTGTCAAAATTTGCGTGAAAGTTTTCACATACCTACTATCTCTGTAACCGTAAGTCAGATTTGCTTGAAACTTTGTTTGCTTATTGGGCATCAAACTTCAAATAAATACACTCTGAGACCATCAAATGCCTCGGTGGGCTCGACATGCGGGCCGCGGCCATCCTCGTGATTATATAATGTGGCTGTGACTAGAGAAATAGGGCTTATGGGATTTATGACCAGTGTACCTTCGGATCAAATAACACACTTCTGTAGCCTGAATCCCATAAGCCGAATTTATCCATTTACAGTCACAGATATGTGTAATTTGCATCTTTCAAAAATCCTCCATTCATACAGGGCTCCAGATAAGGAATTTTGTAATTGAGTATTGTCACTCAGTCATTTCTGAAGCAATTGGGTATTTCAATATTTTAATTGGGTAAAATAAACACTACTGTTTACACATCAACAGACAGCAAGTATTGAATGGTTTGCTTCTAAATGAAAACATGTCTTGGCATTTCATTAGAATTGTCTCCTTGGAGACAATTCTAATGAAATACCAAGATGTGTTTTCATGGAAAATAAGAAACATATGCTATATTTGTGGTCTGTTTATTGTTTTCTGCAGCATGATAAAGGTACCACAAATTTTTAATTGCTTTTTGATACTCGCTACTTCTGATTTCAATTCGGGTTTTGGCAATTTTAATTGGGTATTTAAGCAAATACGCAGCTTATCTGGAACCCTGATTCATGCATATGACAGATGAAATATTTTCAGTATATCAATTTGAAAAAAAATGCAATGAATATTTATAAAATAGCATTAATGTTTGTCCAACAGCAATTTCCGATACTGTGGCTTATTTTATTTCGTAGTCTTAGTGTCACATTTGTCTCCACATATATTTGGTTATGGCTACATTATACATATATTAATATTATACGTTCTGTTCTCTTTTTCCCTCTTTATTTTATTTCCGATTCATTCAATTTATTGTTGCTGTATTTTGTCAATGAATGTACAGTGTGTGTATATGCATGTGTTTTTTCAGTGCTATACGTCACTGGAATATTATTATTTTTACCCGCCAATACGGAATACACCTTTATGGGTATGAATTTATTTTAATATTTTATTTTTATTTTTGTTATTTCTCAATCAAAGTATATGTTGTGACCACTCATTTGAACCGTCTCGATGAGACGGTTCAAATGGTGGTCGCACCATATACTTCTGAGCACATATAAAAAATATATTTAGGATTTTCCACAAAGAAAATGGCATATCCTCAGCATGAAATGGGTTAAAGGCACTGCATCTCAGATTTACATGTACGTGTACCTATATAGTGATGAAACATAATAGAAAAAAGTTTGATTGCACATGCAATTCATATGTAAAAATACATATGCTGTTCATATGTAAAACATATGAAAAACATGAAAAACATATGAAATTCATTTGAAAAGAGCACACATGAAATTCATATGATGTTCATATGAATACTTTTCATATGGATTTCATATAAATAATTTGCATATACATGTATAGTATGAAATTCATTTGAAAATTGTATAGATTTAAAAACCTTGTACAGTAATCTTCATATGCAATTCATGCGATTTACATATGAAATTCATTTGATTTGCATATGAAGATTTTGGATATGAATTGCATATTGACTCACTGTTTATCATTTGCATATGAAATTCATATGAAAAACATATGAAATTCATATGCGTCACATTTTGTAGTGGCGATATGACATTTTTCAGGCAAATAAACATTACGATTACTGGACATGTTAATTGGCATTATTATACTTTTTACTAGACTAAAAGTATATCAAATCAAATCAAATTAACTCTCCTGGTCAGGGGAGATAATCGTGTTTAACAGAGACAACTATTTATTGACGGACAATGATCATACTTTCAGAGCTCCAGATAAGGTGGCATTGGTGTTTTTTACGCACTTATTTTAGCTGAATACGCATTGCTTATCAAACTTGGAAGTACAAAATACGCACAGCAATGTGACAATACGCATTGATTTTCAAATTGAGTAATGAAAATACTGTCATAAAGTTGAAAATTCACTTAGTTGAGCTGCAAAAAGCAAACAGTTGCTTTTTGCAGCTCAAATAAGTGAATGTTTAAAAAAAAAAAAATTGTTATCCTTTATTCCCTATTTAATAATGAAGAAAATCAATAATTAATTTGCAAAAGTATATGCAATGATTTTGAAACCAGGGGGTATAGTAAGTACGTGTTAGACACAAAGCTATTCATTCAGGTGACACATTTATTGATATGAATAAATTAAAAATCTCCTACCTCATTTGCATATCAAAATAGCCTGATACAAATGCACTTGTCTATTAGTAAACTAAAATTTACTAAATGATTACATGTGTATAGCGGGCACTCGTATCTTTTAAAACTGGTGGAATAGTTACACAATTATACACTTATTAGCCAGGTTTTTTGAGAAAAAAATCCAGGCTATTGGATTGGCGAAAGCCGTGCGGGCTGGCGGGTGGCGTCCACAATCAATGTTAATTTTTCGTGTTTGAGTCCATTTCTTTGTTACTGTACCACCTAGGACCACCAAACTTTCACAGCTTCATAATCAAGGGGTGCTCACCACATATCACTATCCAACATGTTACTTTCTTTTTAACTTGACTCATTTTTTCCGCGTAGTCAACTTAGCCATTTTCAATGTTAAGTTTTCGCGTTTACAATGTTAAGTTTTCGTGTTTAAGTCCATTTCTTTGGTACTGTACCACCTAGGAACACCAAACTTTCACAGCTTCATAAGCAAGGGGTGCCTACCACATACAACTATCCAACATGTGACCATTTTTTTACCTTCACCTATTATTTCTACGTAATTGACTTAGCCATTTTCAACGTTAACTTTTTAACGTATGTCTGGTTAAAGTTTTTTGGTTAAAGCTTTTTCGTTATACTATATATCTCTGCAACTGCTTCGCCCATTACCTTGAAACTTCACATGGGTGTTTATCATCATCCATATTTTCATTCTAACCCCCAACCGTGCGGCCCCTGTGCCCAATGTCAAGGTCAAATTACTTTGAATTTTTTTGTTAATTTTTTTTTGTGTACTATATCTCTGCAACTGCTTCACCCATTACCTTGATACTTCACATGGGTGTTTATCATCATTGTCGCACCCGCTTGCTGAAAGCGCGATATCGTCGGCATTTTGGCATACGTCCTTCCGTCCGTACGTCCGTGTCCGGTTAAAGTTTTTCGTTAAAGTTTTTCCATCTACTATATCTATTTTTTTAGTGTCCATGCCTCGCCCCAAGGCGCGACATGCAGGCCACGGCCATCTAGTCTACAAAAAGTGGGTATAATTATGTTATCCAAGTGTCTATGCTTGGAAAAAACCTGGCCTTGTTTAATTCCTATAAAGAAAAAATTGCACCTAATTGATGGGACCCCGACTTTAAGGACATGGTCATGAGGTTAGAATTACTTGTGTTTCTCTTTTTATGCACCTATATTTACAAAGGATATCTGTAAATGGGTCACCAGCTGAGAAAAGGTCCCTAATGACGTGTGAACAGTGATCATCATACGCACTCAATAGACTTACTAAAAATGTTCGTCCATTGACATTTAACATCGCCATTTATACAATGGGGACTAGTGTAGATCCGCGCAGGCTGATCTGGAGCCACTCAAGTCGCAATCGTTATAAGGTCCCTTTTCTCAGTTTGGAACCTGTATTTAACCCATTACATTCAGATTTCGGAATACACCTTTACAGGTATGAAATATTTAAATAGTTTATTTTTATATTTGTTATTTCTCAATGGAAGTATATGTTGTGACCACTCATTTGAACCGTCTCGATGAGACGGTTGAAACGGTGGTCACGACATACACATCTAAGCACAAATAAAGAAAATATTTAGGATTTTCCACAAACAAAATGTTATATCCTCAGCATGAAATGGGTTAATCCTGATAATGCATTTTTGTTGACAAATGCAATGTTACACCCTAAATGATGCACTTTTGTGTTGGTTGGCCACTATGCACCCTTACGTTACATTCTCTGGTTTCGAGTTTGAGCACAGCTGGTATAGTCACATTGGTGGCGGTCTGAATTGTGTCCTATCATACTTAAATTCTGATCACGGCATACACTTTTGAAGTGTGAAAACATTCCTGATATTGCGAGCGCAAGGTTCATAGCTGTATCCCAGTGGAGGTGCCTGGCACCAGATCAGGACACTGTCTTTGTTTTTAGTATTACCTAACTCCCTGTATAGGGTAATATTCCATAGTTGACTAATTCCCTAGGTTTTGACATGCCTGGGCAATAGTTTCGCGTGCACGGGCAATAGTCAAAAGTATTTCACCCCTGAAAAAACATATTCAAGGTGTTATAACAACAACAACAGTGGCTGAAAGTGTTGAAATCTTGAAAGTATTGTTTGATATTTTCCTTAATATGAAACGGAATTTGATGAAATATGGCGCAGCAAACGCGTCTTCATGAGCTGCATTTAGTTGTCCAGGGAGTTCGGCACAGACTTATTTCGTTTTTGCGATGAATCGATTTCCGTGTCTGCCGAAAAAACGACAGAAGTTTGGGCCAAAGTACAGAGACCACCTAATGCAGCTTACCAAGACGCGTTTGATGCGCCATATTTCATCAAAATCCATTACGTAATAACGACAATATAAAAGAATACGCACTTTCAATCGGACGGATTCTGGAAGTTTCAGTACTTGTTGTTGTTGTTGTTAGTACCACGTGATCATACACCTTGATATTGCCCCTCGGTGCTGTGGACAACCAGTAGCCGATTTCACCAACATTGCAAAGTATACTTTACTAGAAAAGTATACTTTGAGGGAGTAATAATTTATTTTTTTCCCGAAATGCATTATTTCATATAGAACTAACCGTTGCATATATTTGATGATTAAAAGTATGCAGAATTATTATACTGAATTTATTACATTATCACAGCCAAATTGGCTGTGATAATGTAATAAATTCAGTATAATAAAAATTAATAAATTTATCATAAAATTGAAAATTTCTCCCTCAAAGTATACTTTGCTACTAAAGTATACTTTGCAATGTTGGTGAAATCGGCTACTGATGTATTATTACAATAGTACCTCAGGTCGTCCACAACACCTCGGGGCAATAGTTTTGCCTGTTCCCGAAATGACCATGAAATAACTGGTGGGTGGTTGGTCGGGCGAACGCGACAGCATAAATTAACGGTAGGGGTTCCTCCTTATAGGAATCATGATTTGCCTGGTTTGGCCCTCAGGTACGTTTTTATCTTTGGCTCTTTTGTTACCTGGGAGTTGAATTAGGTTATTGCCCATTATAGAAGTAGTAAGATTATTGTCGCGCCCGCTTGCGGAAAGCGCAATATAGTCGGCACTTTGGCGGCGTACGTACGTACGTACGCCCTCCCGTGCGGCCCCTGTGCCCAATGTCAAGGTCAAATTACTTTGAAGTTTTTGGTTAAGTTTTTTGGTTAAAGTTTTTGGTTAAGTTTTTTGGTTAAAGTTTTTGGTTAAGTTTTTTGGTTAAAGTTTTTTGGTTAAAGTTTTTCGTTATACTATATCTCTGTAACTGCTTTGCCCATTACCTTGAAACTTCACATGGGTGTTTATCATCATCTGTATTTTCATTCTACCCCACTCCCGTGCGGCCCCTGGGCCCAATGTCAAGTTACTTTGAAGTTTTTGGTTAAGTTTTTTGGTTAAAGTTTTTGGTTAAGTTTTTTGGTTAAGTTTTTTGGTTAAGTTTTTTGGTTAAGTTTTTTGGTTAAAGTTTTTGGTTAAGTTTTTTGGTTAAGTTTTTTGGTTAAGTTTTTTGGTTAAAGTTTTTGGTTAAGTGTTTTGGTTAAAGTTTTTGGTTAAGTTTTTTGGTTAAGTTTTTTGGTTAAAGTTTTTGGTTAAGTTTTTTGGTTAAGTTTTTCGTTATACTATATCTTTTTTTTTAGTGTCCATGCCTCGCCACAAGGCGCGACATGCAGGCCGCGGCCATCTAGTTACTGATCCTATTGGTTTTGGGATGGGGCGAAGTGATACTGGTGTGGAGAGGACCTGGCATTAGATCAGGATTATTCTGATTTCTGGGCTGATTAATTATTATATATATTTTGTTTATTGCAAATATTCAGTTTGGCACCCCCCATTTGTACAGGTAATATATGGGATTTAGTACTAAACCCATTGACCCGGCATTAAATCACCTTAGCTGTTGATATGCCGTTAAACCCCAACAAACAAACAAACAAAATTAAATAACTGTATACTGTAATTTCAGTGATGACTGTATGGTCCTAAAAAATTTGTACTAAAAAATTTGAAAATTACTTGTAAACAGTGCAGATCATGATGAGACGGCTCGTCCGGCTCATCCGGATCTACACTGTTTGCCAATACCACTATACAGGAGGCAATTTTACTAAACTTTGTACAACTAAAATGTTTATATGTGCAAAATTATGATAGACTGTAAATTTCACATTAACAATTTTTTCTTGTAAACAATTATTGTATCCCCCAGACTACCGTCGGGGGATACTATGGATTTGACAGCGCGCCGCGTCCGCGTCCGCCGCAGACACTTCTTGTCCGGAGCATAACTCGAACACCCTTTGGAATATTTTCATGAAACTTCACACATGCATAGACCACGACCCGAAGGTGTGTCGCGCACAAGAATGACAACTCTTGCATAGCTAATTTTTGAGTTATCTCCCTTTTTTGTTTCGCGCACTGATTGACCATAACTCGACCACCCTTTGGAATATTTTTATGAAACTTAACACATTCAATTAGACCACGAACCGAAGGTGTGTCGTGCACAAGAATGACAACTCTTGCATAGCTAATTTTTGAGTTATCTCCCTTTTTTGTTTTCGCTCACTGATTTCCTGTCCGGAGCATAACTCCACCACCCTTTGGAATATTTTCATGAAACTTCACACATGCATAGACCACGACCCGGAGGTGTGTCGCGCACAAGAATGACAACTCTTGCGTAGCTAACTTTTCAGTTATCTCCCTTTTTTGTTTTGCGCACTCTACAAACTGGACAATAATGCATGAAGACCTGTTTTCTCGTCTGCTCTGTATACCTTTTCTCGTGTGCTCTGTACACCTTACCTGTAGAGAGAACAATAGAAACTGGGAGAACCATGTGCTAAGCATGGGCTAGCATGTGCAGATGTCCACTGCTTGACCACTGCTTGACCACTGCTGACCAGTAATTTATACAGGTAAATCACTACATTGGGTACTGTGTTGAAAATATTGTGGCATTATGTGGACCTCTGCAGATATATGTAGATAAATATAGGACTATTAAAAAAAAAATCTGGTCTCCAATAGCAAGCATTATTATTTTTAAACTTTTTTTTGTAATTTTTTTTTTTTTTTTTTTCATTATTATTTTTTTTCATTTTTTTTTCAAATTATTTTTCAATTTGACTGGAAAAAAAATCTGGGCTCCAGTAGCAAGCATTATTATTTTTAAACTTTTTTTTTCCATTTTTTTTTTTTTCATTTTTTTTTTCAAATTATTTTTCAATTTTTGTCCAGTAGCAGAAGGTCGTAAGTGCTATATACAGACTATTCACCTGTACATGTGCTAGCATGTGCAACTGACCACTTACAGATAATTTATACAGGTAAATGATTATATTACATTTCCGTAAACTGTGTTGAAAATATTGTGGCATTATGTGGACCTGTGCAGATATATGTAGATAAATATAGGACTATTAAACAAAATTCTGGGCTCCAGTAGCAAGCATTATTATATTTAATTTTTAAACTTTTTTTCCATTTTTTTTTTTCGTTTTTTTTTTCAAATTCTTTTTCAATTTTTGTCTAGTAGCATAAGGTCGTAAGTGCTATATACAGACTATTATCATATAATAAAACAATTATTGACTAGTGAGCCATAGAATATAATCTGATATTCTATGGTTCACTAGTCAATAATTGTATAATATGTTCGGGCCAGTGAAAATTGCTTTCGGGCCCAGGCTCGAGGTCAAGGCGGGACAAGGCGAGGCATCTGATTCCGCGGAATTCTTGTTTACTTATCTCCCTTTGTTGTTTCGTGCTCTGATTTTGTATCCAAAGCATAACTCGAACACGCATATACGCATTGCTCTAATGGTCCTCTACCGCCCTGTGCCAAATCCACGTTCGTTCTGCCCCCGTCAAGCCCAGGGTCAAGGTCACATACTTAGTGCTTCAAAAACATTAACGCTTGGGTAAATATCTTATACTTTCTGTTTTCTTTCATGGATCATGGATCATCTTCATATTTCATATACGCATTGCTCTAATGGTCCTCTACCGCCCTGTGCCAAATCCACGTTCGTCCTGCCCCACCAATCCCAGGGTCAAGGTCACATACTTGGTGCTTCAAAAACTTTAACGCTCAGGTAAATATCTTATAATTTTTATTTCCATTCACGGATCAACTTCATATTTCATATACGCGTTGCTCTAATGGTCGTCTACCGCCCTGTGCCAAATTCACGTTCGTCCTGCCCCCGCCAAGCCCAGGGTCAAGGTCTCATACTTAGTGCTTCAAAAACTTTAACGCTCGGGTAAATATCTTATAATTTCTGTTTTCTTTCATGGATCATCTTCATATTTCATATACGCATTGCTCTAATGGTCCTCTACCGCCCTGTGCCAAATCCACGTTCGTCCTGCCCCCGCCAATCCCAGGGTCAAGGTCACATACTTGGTGCTTCAAAAACTTTAATGCTCAGGTAAATATCTTATAATTTTTCTTTCCATTCACGGATCAACTTCATATTTCATATATGCGTTGCTCTAATGGTCCTCTACCGCCCTGTGCCAAATCCACGTTCATCCCGCCCCCGCCAAGCCCAGGGTTAACATCATATACTTAGTGCTTCAAAAACTTTAACGCTCAGGTAAATATCTTATAATTTCTGTTTTCTTTCACGGATCAGCTTCATATTTCATATATGCATTGCTCTAATGGTCCTCTACCGCCCTGTGCCAAATCCACGTTTGTCCTGCCCCCGCCAAGCCCAGGGTGAAGGTCACATACTTGGTGCTTCAAAAACTTTAACGCTCAGGTAAAAGAAAATTTTGACTTGCAATTTGGCCTCATTTATTATCAAAGCGATATGTGGGACATCCGTGTTCTATGAACACATTTTCTAGTTTATTAAACTTCACACATGCATAGAAGACGACCCAAAGGTGTGTCGCACGTAAGAATGACAACTCTTGCGTCGTTAATTTCTTAGTTATCTCCCTTTGTTGTTTTGTGCACTGATTTCGTGTCTGGAGCATAACTCGAACACCCTTTGGAATATTTTCATGAAACTTCACACATGCATAGACCACGACCCTAAAGGTGTGTCCCGCAAGAATGACAACTCTTGCATCACTAATTCTTTAGTTATCTCCCTTTGTTTTTCCGTCACTGATTTTGTCTCCGGAGCATAACTCGAACACCCTTTTTTCAAACTACTTGTGTATCTGGGGAGGGGGATACACATGCGCTTGTCGACAAGCGTCCATTTCTAGTTTGATTTGCATTTATTGAGCATAGGCAGCCTATGCTCAGTAACTGTTAATCCATCAATTGAAATTTCCAGACGATTCTAAATTTGCACTTACTAACATTTTAGTCGTAGGAAGTTTAGTGAAACGGCCCCCTGGTGGCCGTTTCACTAAACTTCCTACGACTAAAATGTTCGTAAGTGCAACATTATGATAGTCTGTAAATTTCACATTAACAATGTTTTCTTGTAAATAATTATTGGATTTACATTTATTGAGCATAGGCTGCATATATGCAGCCTATGCTCAATAAATGTAAATCCATAAATGGAAATTTACAGACGATCTTAAATTTGCACTTACGAACATTTTAGTTGTAGGAAGTTTGTGAAACGGGCCCCAGGTCTGTAGTTTGTAAGGGTTATATCAGAATGGGAGGGTATTCAATGAACCAATCCTTAAAGGTCACATTACAAACTATCACTTATTTTCTTCAAAACGCGCTAAAAACAACAACGGCGACGCTAATAACCGATTTCCAGTTCGTTTGTATTTTTCGTGATATTGAGATTTCTCATATCGCACTTTATCTGACATCTATACAGAGCCATGCAATGAATTGGTCATCGCTTATCTCTCCTGTTACTGCGACCTACTGGCGCCAGGTGGCGCTGTAAAAATAACCGCTATGACGTAGCAGTAGAACAGCTTACCTGATTGATGGATGAAGGTTTCTTATATAATATCGTTTGGATTTACGGACATCATGTATTTGTTGCATAATTTCTTTGTTTTTGTCGTTTAATATATACATTAATCGTTATTTTTTCCTTCGCTTAGTTATACTTGGATTATTTATACGTTGGTTGCAATCATCGGCGACGACTATCTGTACGGAAGTCGGTTGTAATTCATGGTCAAACAGACATCAGAGCCAGAATCACATATGAAATTAAATGTTATATTTCTAAATATTTTTTACAAAATGCTAATCTCCGACATTTCGTAAATTGATTCTTTGCAGAATGTTACTTCAGCATACTTGTGCTGTGACAATTTCCAGTTGAAATAATCAGTGACACGCGTGTGTAGCTATGTTCAAACGGATGCCGCCGGAGGTCATTAAAAGCAACTTATCTGATGATTTGACCGCAGGTAAATAGGGAAGTGGATCTTGGGACAGGTGTATTCTGAATTCAATGAAGCCACACCTATTCTATGCTGATTGGTTAAATCCATTTTGTTTATCTGTCCTAGTCAGTGACAGACGTGTGAAGCTATGTTCAAACGGATGTCAACAATAATGCGGCAGGTGTATATTGAATCCGCGAGGCCACACCTATGCCAAGTTGATTGGTTGAGTCCAATTTGACAGACATGGTAGAATAGATACACTGTGCACATCAGGGTGCTTTCTACAGTTCCGAAAATCCAACCTTGATGTGTTTGTTTTTATACATGGATGAATGTTATATTGCAGGACTAAAATTGTGTAACTTGAATGTCCACTCTTATTTTTCCGCAAATACTGTTTTCGAATACTAAAATATAATTTAAATATAATTTAAATAAAATTCAATTTTCATATATACAGTAAATTCTTTACTATTTCTAATTTATTTTCCTACTGACTTGTTTCAAATAAATAGAAAATGTTTGGACTTGATGTTAAAAACTAAAGATGTTTTCCAGAAGAAAATCGTTGTTTTGTCAAATGGGGGTTACGTCGAAGCTTGGTCCTATATGTGGCTGTGACTGGAGAAATGGGGTTTGTGTGATTTGTGACTAGTGTAGATCCTAATCAAATATAACACTCCTGTAGTCTAAATACGATCTAGATTGCATGTTAGTGTGTTTTATTGAAGGAATGCCGAAAAGTGCAGATCCTGTTCAGACTGTGCGAATGTACAGGCTGAACTGGATCTGCACTGGTCGCAAACGCCCTATAAGCCCTGTGTTGTGTTTGGCTTATTGCACCTTCTCAGTCGCAATGTACAGCGGATGTTAACACAATCTTCAAACAACACCCCACCCCCCGTGGCAATTAGAGCGACTAATTTTGCATCTATGCACCTGACTGTTGCCCGTCTGATTTAGCATTATATATAAGTACTATCAGGGAAAACATAGATTAGTAACCTGACGATGTAAATATAAATATTAAATGTATATACAGACTGGTATCCTACAGCTGTTGAAAATTGCACAGTATGTCCATTTTGTCACCCACTGTCGCATTTCAGTATGTAGTTTGTATCTAGGTCATTCTTATATTTTTACAGTACAGTACAGTCCCATATATTTATATCAGTGGTCTAATAAACTGGAGTTCTAAGTAGTCTGTTGAACTATTACGTGTAATAATCGTATTATGCATACATTTCGGAAGTTCTACTGATACGTCATATACCCACGTGACCGCAAAGGGAAATAACTGTGGTAAGCAAAATAAGGGGAAGTTAGTCATGCAGTGACGGCTGGAAAAACTGGTTGTTGGGAATATGAAATCCGTAAAAGAACGGCACATACTGGTCGGATTACTCTACAATTTGTTTTATTTGATATATAAATGATGAATACATAAGCGTATCACGAAAACAGAAGCTTGTTATATCTCCTTTAAGGGTTCACATTTTAATGGTGAATCTTACTGGGATTCATAAATGTGACAAAGTGATCCGGTGTAGTAAAGGTGCCTGACACTGGATCAGGACATCATCTTTTAGTGATGAAAGTTTTAATTACAGTGAAACCTCGCTAAACCGGACACTCCGGAAAATATAGATGTTTACCTTAGATGCGTTTCGCTGTTGAGTATCTTTGATTACACTGACTTTTCATACAATGTAATTGCAAAACACTAGAATGTGTCATGAAGTGCTCACATGCCTGATTTACAGTGGAACATCTCCAAACTGGGAAACTCCCAGGATGTCCGGTTTGGAGAGGTTCCACTGTACCGTACTTTCAGTGCAGATTGTACGGTGCTCCCCCATACAGGTGCAGTTCCGCCTCTATATAACCTTGCTGTTGAACGGACATAAAACGCCAGTCAATGAATGAATGACGTTTATTCTTGCTCTTTGCTTGTCACAAACTGTGATGGTGTTTTATATTATCAGAACAACCCACCTTATATTCATGGATTCTACCTTTGACTTCTACTCCATGCTAATTAACAAGCATCAATATTATAGCCACGATTAATTTCTGCTTGTATAATATCTCACAATAATTCCAGCACAAAAATATTTACACAATTCCCTAACATTTGATTGGCCCGTAGCAGGTCTCTGTCCAAAATTTATATCCCAGTAAAATCCCACGCCGAACTACTTTGCGTAACCGTGAGGCGCAGTTAAAATAATTCTTAAGAAAACGGAAAATAAACACATTTTCTTGATGAATTTATTTCAAATGCTGGAATTATAAGGAATGAATGGCCTTTTTGTGGAATTTATCGGGGATATAAACTTGGAAAAGTTTCGGGAATACTGGACGAGGCCTTCCGGCCTTCGTCCAGTATTCCCGCGACTTTTGCAAGTTTATACCCCGATAAATTCCACAAAAAGGTCATTCATTCCTATATTAATAACTGATATAACCTTATTTACTAATTATATTCTGTTGATAAATTGACAGCCATTTTGCTAATTGAAAAAAAAAACACACGAGAATTTTGTTTTTGACAGATATGGAACTGTGCAATAAACTGCACTTGCAATGTATATGTTTCTCTGTTTTGACGATTATCCTGCAGGGCTCCAGATAAGGAATTAGTAATTGAGTATTGTCACTCCATCATTTCTGAAGCAATTGGTTATTACAAAATTTTAATTGGGTAAAATAAAAAATCACACAACTGTTTACACATCAACAGCAATTATTGAATGGTTTGCTTCGAAATGAAAACATGTGTTGGAATTTCATTAGAATTGTCTCCTTGGAGACAATTCTAATGAAATACCAATATTTGTTATGGAAAATAAGAAAAGTATGCTATATTTGTGGTCTGTTTATCGTTTTCTGCAGCATGATAAAGGTACCACACATTTTTTATTGCTTTTTGATACTGATTTCAATTGTGTTTTTGGCAATTTTAATTGGGTATTTAAGCAAATACGCAGCTTATCTGGAGCTCTGATCTTGGATCTCTTTTTTGTCTAATTTTATTATTATTAGTAAAGCAAGGTGGTAAACACTATACAATATTTTCATTCATTCATTTTGTCCATTCTTTTGTTCATAATTGAAGAGGTCAGTGGAAGAAGGGGGCTAACTCCCTCATGTTCTTCTTCCACTGACTGTGGGGTGGGTGGCAGGTGGGAACATGCGATGGGTAATTTAACTAAAGGGGT
The DNA here is from genome assembly GCA_029237695.1 of Conchocele bisecta. NCBI lineage: Eukaryota > Metazoa > Mollusca > Bivalvia > Lucinida > Thyasiridae > Conchocele > Conchocele bisecta. The sequence continues at coordinate 59,679,156 of CM055278.1, read as the reverse complement.
TCATCCTTACCGGAATCCCGACTGGAGACTTGTAGCCAGGGATTCCGCTGGCGATCGCCACTTTCGCAATTGGTGATAAAAATAAACAATTGGCGATAAAAAATTACAATTTTCGAAAAATATTTTTTATTTTTTTTTGAAGTGGCAATTTTTTTATTTTCCCCAGCGGAATCCCTGTGAATCACGGCACTAACCTACTATTCTCTATATCCCTGTAGCCTATTTCACCAACATTGCAAAGTATACTTATCTAGCAAAGTATACTTGGAGGGAGAAATTTTCAATTTAAGGATAAATTTATTATTTTTTATTATGCTGAATTTATTGCATTATCACAGCCATTTTGGCTGTGATAATGTAATAAATTCAGTATAATAATTCTGCATACTTTTAATCATCAAATATATAGTCGTTAGTTCTATAGGAAATAATGCAATTCGGGAAAAATAAATGATTACTCCCTCAAAGTATACTTTGCTAGATAAGTATACTTTGCAATTTTGATGAAATCGGCTACTGGTTTGGCACTCACATACGTCTTTGGCATTTTGTATGTGACAGTTGGATCTGGTTATACCCCTTATATGATTAATCATAAGCCTATTAATTTTAGGGGAAGGGGCCAAGTGGCTTTGGTGTGGTATGAATCTGGCACCAGGTCAGGATATTCTAATTTCAGGGCTGAATTCTGCAACAGCAGACGACTACAATAAAACAGGATATTCTAATTTCAGGGCTGAATATAAATTTATCTTGATTTTCCCCCCAATGTAGCATGTTAAATGTGGGATCGAACCCGTTGGCCCTGGCCTTAAATGAATCTAGCTGTTGATAGGCCGTTAAACACAATTGCTGAAAATCTTTTTGGTATTATCATTCATCAGAAGTATGTATATCATACTATAATTCCAGCACAAAAATATTTACACAATTTCCTAACATTTGATTGGCCCGTAGCAAGTCTCTGTCCAAAATTTATATCCCAGTAAACTCCCACGCCGAACTACTTTCCGTAACCGTGAGGCGCAGTTAAAATAATTATTAAGAAAACGGAAAATAAACACATTTTCTAGATGAATTTATTTCAAATGCTGGAATTATAAGGAATGAATGGCATTTTTGTGGAATTTATCGGGGATATAAACTTGGAAAAGTCGCGGGAATACTGGACGCGGCCTTCCGGCCTTCGTCCAGTATTCCCGCGACTTTTCCAAGTTTATACCCCGATAAATTCCACAAAAAGGCCATTCATTCCTATAATGATTATAATTGCATGGGCCCAAGAAATAATTCCTAGTGAGCATGTCCGCATGTTAATTTACATCTCCTTTTTATTGTATGTCTGGAATGGCATAGACTTTATTACTTGCATGTTTTTGTGTTTTGTCGGGCAATATTTCGCAGCAGACATAGAGAATAGTAGGTTAGTGCCGTGAATGGGAATAAATATCTGGCAAGGCTTAGGAAACGGGATGGGCCGAGCACATCCCGTTTCCGTGCCGCGCCAGATATTTTTTCCCATTCACAGCACTAATATAACCTACTATTCTGTTTATCCCGTCAACAAATGTCGATCCTGACAGTCAAATATTGAGCAAAACTGTTTTTTAGGGTCATCAGGGCTCCAGATAAGCTGCATATTTGCTTAACCCTTAGACCGCTATCTTATTTTTTTTGTTGTCTGCTGTTTATTTTCTATTTTCCATTTTCATCATCAAAAACATGCTTTGACAGCACTTTAGAATAATTTACAACATGCTTTGACAGCTCTTTAGAATCATTTCCATTGGCAACAGCAGACGACTATTGTTGTGTGTAGCGGTCTAAGGGTTAAATACGCTATAAAAATTGCCAAAATCCAATTGAAATCAAAAGTATCGAGAATAAAAAAGCAATAGAAAATTTATGATACATTTATCATGCTGCAGAAAACAATAAACAGACCACAAATATAGTATATTGTTCTTATTTTCCATGAAAACACATCTTGGTATTTCATTAGAATTGTCTCCAAGGAGACAATTCTAATGAAATTTCAAGACATGTTTTCATTTCGAAGCAAACTATTCATAATTGCTGTCTGTCGATGTGTAAATAGTAGTGTGATTTTATTTTACCCAATTAAAATTTTGAAATACCCAATTGCTTCAGAAATGATGGAGTGACTACTCAATTACTAATTCCTTATCTGGAGCCCTGGAGCATAAACAATGTTCCATTGACAGTATGTCTACTTGTATGCCCTGATCAGTCTGAAAAAGTGCATATGCTGACCTGGGACTATGTTTGCCTCAAACGTCATAAGGTACCGTTTGTCAGTCGATTTCAATTTCTATTTAATTTCAGTCAGTGTTCTTATAGAGAATAGTAGGTTAGTGCCGTGAATGGGAAAAATATCTGGCAAGGCTTAGGAAACGGGATGGGCGAGGCTTTGCCTGCTATTCTAAACTAGTATTCTATTTATCCAGTCAACACCTACAAATGGCTGTAAAATGCAAAAATATAACCCCAGCCACCACACATATTCATACGCAGTGATTAGGTCGTATTGACAGGATATCAAAAATGTTTCACGGCACCGTGTTTCACGGCACATACGCACTATGTTGACGGGATAAATGGAGATACTTCCCATTTTGCTTCTCCGAACAAGTCAACCGCTCAAAAAGACCACTATAGTCTGTTTCACGAAAGCTGCCCAAATTTTACGGCTATATAGACAATTCAAAAACAATATTATTTTTCGATAATATTAAATTAAAGGAAAATTTAAGAATGAGCCTTCTTTTTATTTCGTGAAATTTGGTCAAATATTGATTTTATTGCGAAAACAAAATTTCCCCATGTTAAATCCCCATAGACATCTTCACGGAGTGAAAATGTCTATGGGGATTTAACATGGGGAAATTTTTTTGAATTTTAGAAATACTGGACCGATTTTTAAAATTTAACTTTTGTGTTCTTAGTTAGATCATATCCAAGCTATCTAGACAGGTTTCGGAGCCAATTTCCAAATTTTTTCGTTTTTTGACTCCTCCCACACTTCCTTACCACTTTTTCCCCCATGTTAAATTCCCATAGACAAATCAATCTTCCTTACCACTTTTTCCCCCATGTTAAATTCCCATAGACAAATCAATTTTTCGTAATAAAATCAATATTTGACCGAATTTCACAAAATAAAAAGAAGGCTCATTCTTAAATTTTCCTTTAATTTAATATTATCGAAAACAATATTGTTTTTGAATTGTCTATATAGCCGTAAAATTTGGGCAGCTTTCGTGAAACAGACAGTAAATGAGATGAGCCATGTGATTTTGTACCTACATGTAAGAACATGTGCCTGTTGTTGTTGTTCTAACAACGTGATCATGCATCTTGCATACTGTCTGTCATAAACTATTCTGTTATCTGAGCTGTGTGTCTTATATAATTGATAATTGTGGCAGTGACGGGAGAAATGGGCCTATGGGATTTGTGACCAGTGTAGCTCCTGATCAAATAAGACACCCCGTTAGCATGATAACAATCTATAGTCCTTGTTAGAACCATGACAGGTGTTTCATTGATGGAATGGCGAACAGTGCAGATCCTGATCAGACTGTGCGGATGCACAGTCTGATCTGGATCTACACTTGTCGCAAAACCCATAAGCCCCGTTTCTCCAACCACAGCCACAATTCATGATGCGGATCTCGTCTACATTCGTTCTGCATTAACTGTCAGTTGGTTTAAAATCATTGTGATTCTATTTCCATTTCCATTAGCAAGATCATTATTTATCATTATCATGGTTATTGCATTAAATGTATCTTAAATCCAGACATTGGAGTAAGTTCATGTGACTATAAGCATTTGAATGTGCCATCAAAATGTGCCAGGGCTATGTGGACGAGTTATATATATATATAACATGTGAAAATGAATGTCAAGCAGTATGTCATATAGCCCTGTAACCACATGATTCCATACCATGGTAGGTGTGAGGCAAAACAAAGGAATTCCCAAATAACCGGTCTTATAAATATGTTACCGGACTTGGAAAATCATGAGGAACACCTCTTAGAACAACTTCCGGGCTATCATTGGTGGAGTTTGTCAATTTCATATCCGGTAGCTAAGTAACATGATGTCAAACCGAAACAAAGGCAATTCTAACGTCTAGGATGCCTCAGAAGAGTTTTCAAGGGAAGTGAGTGTGATTTTCCAAGTTCTGTAACCTATTTATAAGCCAGGGAGGAAAACTGTGACGGGAGAAAAGGTGCTCCTGATATAGCATCACCTGAAATCTGATATAGAGAATAGTAGGTTAGTGCCGTGAATGGGAAAAAATATCCGGCAAGGCTCAAGAATTTCTTTATTTCTCATCAGAAGTATATGTTGTCACCACTCATTTGAACCGTCTCGCCGAGACGGTTCAAATGAGTGGTCACAACATATACTTTGGTTCAGAAATAAGGAAAATAGATAGAGAATAGTAGGTTAGTGCCGTGAATGGGAAAAAATATCTGGCAAGGCTCAGGAAACGGGATGGGCGAGGCTCTGCCGAGCACATCCCGTTTCCGTGCCGCGCCAGATATTTTTTCCCATTCACGGCACTAACCTACTATTCTATTTATCCCGTCAACACCTAAAAATGGCTTTAAAATGCAAAAATGGTATTGACTGGATATCAAAAATGTTTCACAGCACTGTGTTTCACGGCACATACGCACTGTGTTGACGGGATAAAATGCATTATAGTGTTTGGTAGAAGCATGGCAGGTGATCACTTGACAGACTCGTGAACAGCGTAGACCAGTCTAGATCTGTGTATGCACAGTCTGGTCTTGTTCTGCACTGGTGCCAAAGGCTGTAATCCACATTTCTTCATTTACAGCCATGTAAATAGTTATCAGAGACTATTACACACTCTGTTTTCACAGATCCATGGATGGGTTTATAGTCCAGTGATAGAGCAATAGTATTACCATCCCACTCATCTATTGTATGAGACTTTAAACCAAAGTCCCATCTATATATGACCTTTCGTTAGCTGTTGTTGGGACATAACCTTTTCAATACTACAAATCGCTATAGCAGTGTTGATCCAGATGAGCCGGCTCGTAACGAGCCGGCTCATCTGGATGTGCACTTTTTGCATGTAATTTTCATGTTCTTTATAAAAAAAAAAACGCCTTTTCATACATTGACTAGTCTGAAAATCATTTTGTGACGAATGGATTGGTCGGAAAAGTTAGATGTGAAAACCAATTCCAGTTACTTAGGGATGAAAGGGTTCATCGAAAATCTCATCTCTACATGACCGTAGCTGTTGTTGTGACATTAAACCTTTTCGCTTTCACTTGTTCACAGGTCCCTATAGTTCCAAAGGTGGCACATTCTGGCGACACAAATAACTTTGACGAGTACCCAGAAGACGATTGGCAGAAAGCGGCAGCAGCCAAAGAGTCGGACCTGGAACCATTCAAAGACTTCTAGACTGGGATTGTAATGATCAGGATGGATTCAGATAAAGTGTATTTACAGGGTCTACAACGTTTGCCACTGTGTCGGTGAAACGATCAGTTGATTATGGTACAGCAGCATCCAAGCACGTTTAAAGTTTGGAGATATGCAGCATTCAAGAACACAATGTTTGCAAGTTTTATAAACATCGCAGTCTGAGGATTACTGTTTGCCACTGGGTCATTCGGAAGATTCAATTTGAAATGTAATAGAATTACAGCAGCATCCAAGCACCTAGATTGCAATGTTTTTGACCGATCTGATACAAAGTGACTTGATGGTGAATCGCTTATGGTAGGTAGTCAATGACTACCATAAGCGATTCACCATCAAGTCACTTACATAAGGTCGGTTCTCAGCCAGAAGCCCTAATAATGTTCACAATCGTTCACTTTCAACTTCACTTTGTGTCTAGACCTAGTGAATTAGGAGTGAACTTTATGTCCAGTTTCGTGCATTCAAGGTCTATTATGTAGAACATTCTCTACTGTCTGTTCCACGTTTTGCTGCCGACGAACTTTTGGCTATTACACACATTAAATCTAAAAAATATTTAAAAATAAGTACTTTTTCATCAATAACAAAAAAGTCACCCTCCCCAAACAAAATTTATTGTGAAAAAACGATTTTCCTATGGGAATTTAACATGAGGGCTAAAAATTGATTTTTTTTTTGATTTTTCGACCGATTTTCAAAATCTAACTTTTGTTTTCTTAATTACATCCTTTTCAAGCTATCTCGCCAGGTTTCCAAAAATTTTCGTTTTTTGATCCTGAAGGATAAAAAGATTTAATGTGTTTAATAGCCAAATGTTCGTCGGCAGCAAAACGTGGAACAGACAGTAATAATGTTCACAATCATTCACTTTCAACTTCACTTCGTGTCTAGACCTAGTTAACCCTTTCCCTGTTTTGCGATATTTCGACTCATCCAAATCCAAAACATCTGAATAAAAGAATGAAATGCTGGGTCAAATGATGGTTAAATTATCTGATAGAGTAGAAATCATTGTGGGAAAAGGAGAAATTGCTTGTTACAAGCAATTTCTCCTTTTCCCACAATGTTTTCAAAAGACATCTTCTGCAGAGACGTCAAAAGTCGTCTCTATCAGGGAATGGGTTAACTAGGAGTGAACTTTGTGTCCAGTTTCGTGCATTCAAGGTCTATGTAGAACATTCTCTAGTGTAGGCCCAAATCACAGTACAAACTCTCACCATCTAATACATAACTGTTTACATAAGTTATTAATATAAGTTTCAGTCACTAAGTGGCAAGTAGTGTAGACCCTGATCATGAACAGTCAGGTCAACGCGGGGTTTTGCCGTTGTTGGTTTGGTCCAATCTTTGAATAATTTACTATAGGAATGAATGGCCTTTTTGTGGAATTTATCGGGGTATAAACTTGGAAAAATCGCGGGAATACTGGACGAAGCGATAAAAAATTACAATTTTCGATTTTTTTTTTAGAAAATTGTAATTTTTTAAGGCCTCGTCCAGTATTCCTGCGACTTTTCCAAGTTTATACCCTGATAAATTCCACAAAAAGGCCATTCATTTCTTATAATTCCAGCATTTGAAATAAATTCATCAAGAAAATGTATTTTTTTCTGTTTTCTTAAGAATTATTTTAACTGCGCCTCACGGTTACGGAAAGTAGTTCGACATTGGAGTTTACTGGGATACAAATTTTGGACAGAGACTTGCTACGGACCAATCAAATGTTAGGGAATTGTGTAAATATTTTTGTGCTGGTGAGTTACCCCCAACGCATGATTATGCATGAAACAGATGAACCAGGGCAGATAGATCAGGGCCTACACCATGATATTTTGTGAACTGGGTTTTACTATAGGAATGAATGGCCTTTTTGTGGAATTTATCTGGGTATAAACTTGAAAAAGCCACTTTCGCAATTGGCGATAAAAATATACAATTGGCGATAAAAAATTACAATTTTCGAAAAAAATAAAAAAATCTTTATTTTTTTTTCGAAAATTGTAATTTTTTATCGCCAATTGTTTATTTTTATCCTATTGGTTATTATAGGAATGAATGGCCTTTTTGTGGAATTTATCGGGGTATAAACTTGGAAAAGTCGCGGGAATACTGGACGAAGGCCGGAAGGCCTCGTCCAGTATTCCCGCGACTTTTCCAAGTTTATATCCCCGATAAATTCAACAAAAAGGCCATTCATTTCTTATAATTCCCATGTATGGACGAAACAATTGTTTGCTGATGTAAAAATGATGTTGTTTACCCAATTATCTCGACCAATGAGAGAACAACATTTTGTCTCAATTAATCGCATATTGCGACACTTTCGCCAATATCTGTTAAATTAATCATTAAATGTTCAGTCGCTATATTTAGAACTGATTTTACGCCTTGTCATCAGTTCGCGAGACGCAAAGCATATTACCACCCACACACGCGCTCGCTTCGTGTCACACCGCCAATCACATGCTAGTAATCACGTTTAGGGGCGGAGCTTTGTGAGTCGGCTGGTAAACAATAAGTATGTTATAGTTCACATATTGAATTTTTAATAAATTAATTTATTAAACATTCAATATGCGAACTATAACTATTATCAAATGGTTCTGAGGAGCATGGGAACAGATATCTTTATGGCATAAAAAGTGCTTTCACAGTGCAATAACATAGTGTATTAAACATCGTAATACACTACTGTCTGTTTCACGAAAGCTGCCCATATTTTACGGCTATATAAACAATTCAAAAACAATATTTTTTTCGATAATATTAAATTGAAGGAAAATTTAAGAATGAGCCTTCTTTTTATTTCGTGAAATTTTGTGAAACAGACAGTAGTGTAATAAATATGCAAATAAGACCGCTACAGAAACATGTACAATTCTTTGTTTAAGCAATAAATATAATGTAACAGTAGTGTTGATTTACTATGATATAAATTAAACTTGTTAACTAACTTGTCAGGGGTGGATCCAGCATTTGGGGAATGGGGGGGGGGAGGACAAATTTTGAAATCTAGATGTCCAGAAATGCACTTTCCTGTGTTTTACGGCATTTAAATTGAGACTCCAACTGGTGGTAAACTGTGATTTTGTAAACTCTGTGGCTGAACTCTGTGATTGCAACCCTGGAATCCCCCCCCCACCCACAACCGCCCGTGCTTGTTAATCATGTTTAATAAATATCGTATTAAATCATCACATATGTGAAAAGAAAATGAACTTGTGAGATTTTATAAATGCATTGCAATATGAAGCTTTCGTCTTAGGTTTGAGTCTTGTTTCCAAGATTATAAAACTGTCTGAACATGTGCTCTGTGCCCGTGCTTGAAATCAGGTAGTTTGATTGGTCGAGACTGAGCTGAGCTGAGCTCAGTCTCGGCCAATCAAGCTACCTGATTTTGAGTACAAATCTTTACAATGTGCAACAAAAGCTTTATTTGGTCCAGCTTTTTGATTATGACAGTTTTTGTCTCAAATATCTTGATCAAAATCAGTAAGTTTGATTGGTCTTGGCCTATCAAGCTGTCTGATTTTGAGTACAATTTCATGAAAACGTGCCCAGAAGTTTCATAAGCACAGTCTCACGTTTTTGTATAAAAAACTTGGCAGTAATTAAACCATTTCAGTCTAAGGATGAGATAATGTTTGTTGTAAATAAGTCTCATTATTTTGTTTATTTCTCGATAAAGGTATATGTTGTCACAACTCGTTTGAACTGTCTTATCGAGACGGTTCAAATGAGTGGTCATAACATATACTTTCTAAAGGAAAGAAAGAAAATAGGGATTGTTTCTCTCAAAAGGTTCATACTACTATAATTGTATCGCGTCTGTAATGGTTAAAAGGCACTATGTCCAGGGCTCCAGATAAGGAATTAGTAATTGAGTATTATCACTCCATCATTTCTGAAGCAATTGGGTATTTCAAAATTTTAATTGGGTAAAATAAAATCACACTACTGTTTACACATCAACAGACTGAAATTATTCAATACTTTGCTTCGAAATGAAACCATATCTTGGCATTTCATTAGAATTGTCTCCTCGGAGACAATTCTAATGAAATACCAAGATGTGTTTTCATGGAAAATAAGAAAAAATATGCTATATTCGTGGTCTGTTTATTGTTTTCTGCAGCATGATAAAGGTACCACACTATTTGTATTGCTTTTTGATACTTGCTACTTCTGATATCAGTTGGGTTTTTGGCAATTTTATTTGGGTATTTAAGCAAATACGCAGCTTATCTGGAGCCCTGTATGTCTATGATGATGTCTCAAATTTGTGGTTTACCATCTTATGGACCTTAAAATGACATATATATAATTAACCAACCAACTTATCAATCTAAACACAGTACCTTTAGAATTCACACCTGTATAACTGTACAATGTACCTCCTGAGCTAAATTGGGTTATTGCCCATTATAAAAGTAGTAAGAATATTACTGATCCTACTGCTTTTGGGAGGGGGCCAAGCGATTCTGGTGTGGCGAGGACCTGGTATCAGATCAGGATTATTCTGATTTCAGGGCTGAATATATATTTTTTTTATTGTAAATATTCAGTTCTGATTTTGGGATTTTTCCTCCATTAGTACAGGTAATATATGGTACTACTATATTTAGTACTAAACCCATTGACCCGGCCTTAAATGACTTGAGCTGTTGATAGGCCGTTAAACCCCAACAAACAAAACCTCCTTTTATATATGTTATTACAGATGGCATTGTACATATCACATGTATTTTTGATATCTACAACATAACCGTCCATTTGGGATATTGGCTATCTAAACATACCTTGTTACATTTCCATCATGTGTAGCTCTATAGTCTGTTTCACGAAACCTGCCCAAATTTTACGGCTATATAAACAATTCAAAAACAAGATTTCTTTTGATAATATTAAATTAAAGGAAAAATTAAGAATGAGCCTTCTTTTTATTTCGTGAAATTTGGTCAAATATTGATTTTATTACGAAAAATTTATTTCTCTATGGGAATTTAACATGGGGGGAAAAAGGTAGAGGAGTTGTGGGAGGCGTCAAAAAAAGAAAAAGTTTGGAAATTGACACCGAAACCTAGCTAGATAGCTTGGAAATGATCTAAGAAAACAAAAGTTAAATTTTAAAAATCGGTCTAGAAATTCTGAAATTCTAAAAAATTTCCCAATGTTAAATCCCCATAGACATCTTCACTCCGTGAAGATGTCTATGGGGATTTAACATGGGGAAATGTTGTTTTCGCAATAAAATCAATATTTGACCAAATTTCACGAAATAAAAAGAAGGCTCATTCTTAATTTTTCCTTTAATTTAATATTATCAAAAGAAATCTTGTTTTTGAATTGTTTATATAGCCGTAACATTTGGGCAGCTTTCGTGAAACAGACTATAGTTCATTCTGGACATCCACAGAGGTGAAAGCAATGGGTGTCAGGTGGGAGAATGCGATGGGTAATTTAACGATCGGAGTTCATCCTTACCGGAATTCCAACTGGAGACCTGATTTGGCCCTCACATACGTCTTTGGCAATTTGTATGTGACAGTTGAATCTGGTTGTACCCATTATGTGAGTAATACGATTATTCGTAATCCTATTTTAGGGGAAGGGGCCAAGTGACTTTGGACCTGACACCAGGTCAGGATATTCTAATTTCAGGGTTGAATACATGTATATTATTTCTGATTTTGGGATTTTCCCCCCAATGCAGCAGGTTAAAACGGGATCGAACCCGTGTGCCCAGCCTTACATGACCTTAGCTGTTCATAGGCTGTTAAACACCAATAAACAAACAAACAAACAGACAGTCTAGTCTAAATGTTAGTACATATAAATTGATCTGGAGCTACACTGGATGCAACCTGTGATATGGTACCTTTTGCCAGCTGATGTTCCATGTTAACTTGCTCAGATTCATGTTCCCCGTTGTGTGTTGTCCATGTGTTTAGTGCTAGTCTAATGAACTTTATCCCGTCAACACAGTGCGTATGTGCCGTGAAACACGGTGCCGTGAAACATTTTTGTTGTCCTGTCAATACGACCTACTCACTGCGTATGAATATGTGCGGTTGCTGGGATTATTTCTTTGCATTTTAAAGCCATTTGTATGTGTTGACGGGATAAATAGAATAGTAGGTTAGTGCCGTGAATGGAAAAAAATATCTGGCGCGGCACGGAAACGGGATGTGCTCGGCAGAGCCTCGCCCATCCCGTTTCCTGAGCCTTGCCAGATATTTTTTCTCATTCATGGCACTAACCTACTATTCTCTATGTAAACCAAGCATGTATTTCTGTTTTACTTTACACAGTATGTATACATTAAAGGTACATGCCCACTCAGTAGGCACAAACTGTTCTTTATAGAAATTAAATAAATGAACTATTCAACCAGATCTAAAAATTACGAGTGCCCACTATACAGATATAATTATTTTAGTAATATTTATTTTACTGAAAGTGACTCGTGGTGTATCAGACTATTTTTCATATGCAAAAAATAATATTTTCAACAGATTATAAAGTATGATCATTGCACATTAAAAAATAAATACAGAGAATAAATAGTAATGTCCGTTAACATTTTAAGGAAACAGTGTTATTGCCCCTGATATCAGTGTGGAAATTTTTGTTTGAAATAAAATGTATAATAATGCCAATCAGTACGTGAGGTAATGGTGAATGAATGTTTATTTTGTCTGAAAATGTCATATGTACAGAATATACAAAACTATCTGGACCTGGCATCAGATCAGGATTATTCTGATTTCAGGGCTGAATATATAGTTTTGTTATTGTAAATATTCAGTTCTGATTTTGGGATTTTCCCCCCATTTGTACATGTACTTGCACTGGTAATATATGGGATTTAGTACTAAACCCATTGACCCGGCTTTAAATGACCATAGCTGTTGATAGGCCGTTAAACCCCAACAAACAAACCAAACAAACAAACAAACAAACAAACAAACAAACAAACAAACAAACAAACAAACAAACAAACAAACAAACCACAAAAAACAAACAAACAAACAAACAAACAAAACTATCTGTCTCTCTTTTTTGTGCCTTCTGAGTGGACGTGTGCCTTTAATTGATTCAATGGATTACCTCCCTTTGTATGTTACATCACCGGCTGTGCTATTAACCTTGCCAATGATAGTCGACTGTTTTCTTTCAGAATTCTTGAATATTGCGCCTGAAATCACACAGATTGATTGACTGAGCCTGGGATGCGCTACAGCTCAGACTCAGCCAATCAAACTGCTTGACTGCGAGTTGAGATCGCCAACATATGTTGAGAAATGTCGACATCTTGGCAAGTTTAATGCAGGCAGTTGTGTATGTCGATATTGATTGATCGATGAGGATGAAAATTGTCAAAAGCTTTAAAAATGTAAATGATAAAATGATAATGATAATGATGAATTCATGCTTACCATAATAACTCTAAATATTCAGACACAATTTATTTTGGGGAAACCTATATGTAGGGGTTAAAATTCCCAAAGAAAATTGTATCCAAATACATGTACATGGTTATTGTAATACGCCAGTACCATACCAACCCTAAATATTGGGACTTCCATTGTTGTGGGAAACCATATATTTATAGTAATTTCCAATAACCTCCGAAGGGAAGCACATTTAATACACATTGTTATTAAATTTTCGACCATGCATATATTTAAATTTTACGGCTATATAAATAATGCAAAAGCAATATATTTTTCGATAATATTAAATTATAGCAAAATTTAGGAATGGGCCTACTTTTTATTTCATGAAATTTGGTCCAATATTGATTTTATTGCTAAAAAACAATTTATCCATGTTAAATCCCCATAGATGTCTATGGGGATTTAACACTGGGAAATTTTTCTAATTTCAGAAATAGTGGACCGATTTTCAAAATGTAAATTGTTTTCTTAGTTAGATCATTTCCAAGCTATAACATTTGGGCAGGTTTCGTGAAACAGACAGTAACTGAGACTCCGCATAGCTCAGTCTCCACCAATCAAACTATAGTCTGTTTCACGAAAGCTGCCCAAATTTTACGGCTATATAAACAATTCAAAAACAAGATTTCTTTTGATAATATTAAATTAAAGGAAAATTTAAGAATGAGCCTTCTTTTTATTTCGTGAAATTTGGTCAAATATTGATTTTATTGCGAAAAAGATTTTCCCCATGTTAAATCCCCATAGACATCTTCACGGAGTGAAGATGTCTATGGGGATTTAGCATGGGGAAATTTTTTTTAATTTCAGAAATACTGGACCGATTTTTAAAATTTAACTTTTGTCTTCTTAGTTAGATCATATCCAAGTCAGGTTTCGGAGTCAATTTCCAAAAAAAAGTTTTTTTTGACTCCTCCCACACTTCCTTACCACTTTTTCCCCCATGTTAAATTCCCATAGACAAATCAATTTTTCGTAATAAAATCAATATTTGACCAAATTTCACGAAATAAAAAGAAGGCTCATTCTTAAATTTTGCTTTAATTTAATATTATCGAAAAAAATATTGTTTTTGCATTGTTTATATAACCGTAAAATTTGGGCAGGTTTCGTGAATCAGACTATAAGTTTTCCATGTTTTTCTAGTTACTGAGCATGACATGTACATGTCTGTACATCTGTGTTATCACATATTTGTTATGTATCATATTCATTACAGTCGCTATGAAACTGATAATGGTCGTCATTCCAGGACGATAACATTTATGTCATGCTCCTTTCAACCCGTCTTCCATATTTGGCCAGATGAGAAAGAGGGATCTTACAGCGTATGCGACAGTTGATCTTCTTGTGAATATACGCGAGAGCTGAATCCGGTTATACCCATTGTAAGAGTAGCAACATTAGTGCTAATCCTATTACTTGTATGAGATGGTGCTAAGTTACTCTCGTGTGGTGAGGACATGACACCAGATCAGGTTATTTTAATTCCAGGGCTGAATATATATATTTATGATACTCCCTGGGATTTGACCCTGATCATCCGTCCTAAAATGACCTTAGCTGTTGATAGGCCATTAAACAATGTTAAATAAATAAATAAACAAAATCTACTAATTTTGCAGATGGCAGTAAGCTTTCTACTTGACTGAATGGCGAACAGCTTCGGCCTATTCTGGGACTACACTTTGCAATTGTTGTAAGGTCACTTTTTCAATTAACGGTCTGGGTCGGTTGCTCAAAGCTTCCGTTAGCTTAACAGACTGTTAAATCCTTAGCATAGCTAAGGATTTAACAGTCTGTTAAGCTAACAGAGGTTTTGAGCATCGTGGCCCTGTTTGATTGAATGTACAAACAATGGCAATTTGTGCATTGTTCTTTATCTTTTTGCAACCCGTATACAATGTAGATTATATTGAATGTCATTGTGTTTTGTTTTGTCTATCACGTATATTACGTCTTGTCACAAGAATCTGGCTGTTCATGTGACACGTTTTATGAATTATTTGGCTCCGTGTTACAACACCTATCGTGCAGTTTATTTGGCCAAACTATTTGTTTGGTTCAATCCGGGTATGGAACGTTTCGTTGTGACATACTCCATTATTTTCATTATAAACATACAGTTCTACAATTTTAGTTTTATACATGAACACATGTTCTACAGGGTTCGCACTTGTCCTTAAATTCTTGGAAAGTCATGGAATTTGGAAAAAGGGATTCCAGGCCTGGAAAGTTATGCCTCTTTGTCTGAAAACGTCATTGAAAGTCATGGAATTTGGATTCCAGTCCAATTTTTGGTGTTGATCTGCACTGTTTGCCATTTCACCCATTTTGCTTCTAACAAGCAATATATATCATTATCAGGCTACAGGAGTGTGGTATTTGATCAGGAGCTACACTGGTTATAGATCCCAAAAGCCCCAAATGGTAAGGGCACCTGGCATCAAATCAGGATTTTGTAAATTCAGAACTGAATTACTACTTCTCTCCCCAACACAGGTGTATTCCAGGCTCGAAATGGCTCAAGTTATGAGTCGATAAGCCTTAAAAAACACCGCTTCATCACCGTGAACAATTATGATAGTCTGTATCTTTCACATTGACAATGTTTTCTTGTAAACAATTATTGGATTTACATTTATTGAGCATAGATCAACAAAATGGGGCTTATGGTGTTTCAAATAGCACACTCCTGTAGCTTGATAACAGTTGTTAGTGCTGGTTAGAAGCATTTCAAGGTGTTTCATTATAGGAATGAATGGCCTTTTTGTGGAATTTATCGGGGTAAACTTGGAAAAGTCGCGGGAATACTGGACGAAGGCCGGAAGGCCTCGTCCAGTATTCCCGCGACTTTTCCAAGTTTGTATCCCCGATAAATTCAACAAAAAGACCATTCATTCCTTATAATTCCAGCATTTGAAATAAATTCATCAAGAAAATGTGTTTATTTTCCGTTTTCTTAAGAATTATTTTAACTGCGCTTCACGGTTACGGAAAGTAGTTCGGCGTGGGAGTGTACTGGGATATAAATTTTGGACAGAGACTTGCTACGGGCCAATCAAATGTTAGGGAATTGTGTAAATATTTTTTGTGCTGGAATTATTAGAAGGTGTTTCATTGATGGATTGGTGAACAGTGCAGATCCTGATCAGACTGTGCAGATGTACAGGCTGATCTGGATCTACACTTGTCGCAAAACCCATAAGCCCCAGGCACAGCCACATTTATTTCATAGCTGATCACATATGATTGAATTATCAATTTGCATAAATATTTAGATTTCTGTTAGCGATGATGCAAATCAGTATTCTGTCAAATCAAAAAAGCACTTTACTTGTTTTACGAATGATTTTTTGTAAGTCATGTAATGCATAATATCACATACATGTATACCATATATTTTATGCCATATTTTAATGGCAATTTCTATAATCTCACCGTTTCTGTATACGTTTAACACGTTGTATACACAGCAAAATGTGCCACATATTCAATTCATATGAAAACAATTCATATGATGTTCGTATGTAAAACATATGAAAATCATATGAATTGCATATGATATTCATATGAAAAGAGCCGATATGAATTTCATATGAAGACTTTTCATATACAGTTCATATGAAATATACATTATTATTTCATATGCAAAATTCATATGAAATTCGAAATTCATATGAAAATTTTATAGATTCAAAAGCATTGTACATGGGTCTTCATATGAAATTCATATGATTTGCATATGAAGTTCATATGATTTGCATATGAAATGCATATGAAGATTTTGCATAAGAATTGCATATCGGCTCACTTTATATCATTTGAAATTTTCATATGAAATTCTTATGAAAAACATATGAATTTATATGCCACACATTTTGTAGTGTATGGTTGTCTAAGCTGTCGTTATGCAAACGTCCATGTAGTTTAACTTATTCACGTTTCATGTATGTTGTTCCATTTCTTCAGTTGTTCCATTTATACGTTTTTAATGTCAGTTGAGTTTTATTATGACCCCCTATGCGATAGCAAGGGGAGCATATTGCTTTGCTCTCGGAGTTCCGTCCCTATGTCCATTCATCCATCATATACGTTTTGTAAGAATTTCTTCATCATGTAATAACTTGAAGGATTGCTGTAACACTTACAATGCTTAATTAAATGTGTTGTCAGCTGTTAATTTTCCATTTTTATAATGAAAAATCATGGTTTAACAGTGTTTTAGAATCATTTCCAATGGAAATGATTCTAAAGTGCTGTCAGACCATGTTTTCATTGAGAAAGAAGGGAAAATACCAAACAGCAGCAGACGAAAATTTTCATTCCCAGAATTCTAAGTTTTAATATTTGAACATTTGTAGCCAATTTCAACAACATTGCAAAGTCTACCTTTCTAGAAAAGTATACTTTGAGGGAGTAATTTTCTATTTTAGGATAAATTTATTAATTTTTATTATACTGAATTTATTACATTATCACAGCCATTTTGGCTGTGATAATGTAATACATTCAGTATAATAATTCTGCATACTTTTAATCATCAAATATATGCAGTGGTTAGTTCTATATGAAATAATGCATTTTGGGAAAAATAAATGATTACTCCCTCAAAGTATACTTTGCTAGATAAGTATACTTTGCAATTTTGATGAAATCGGCTACAGATCCATGTCAATAGCTGTGACATGCTCACACCATGACTAACATAACCTTTTTGTCATCCAAAGGGTTGCTAAAGATCCAAGCACTTTTTGATGTCAAACCATCTGTAAGGTCCGTATTCCAGGGGAAATAACCATGTTTTACAAACATAGTTTTTTATCTTGCCAAAAATGTTGCATCGACGGCTTGTTTTTTAATCAGGTTACTTTGAAAATATTTATAAATTTACATTAATTGTATTTATATTTGATAATACATGTTATAAGGATAATTATCACACATAATTATAAATGTAGTAGTCATTTTCGGCAGAAAAACGTTAAGTTGTAATAAGAGTACACACTTAACAAATCTTTGGGGCATGCATTCTCTCCCCTTGCACTCCGCCTGGCTACAAAACAGTGTTAACACTTACACCGCTATCTTAATTGTTTTATTTACTTATTTTTTGCCGTCTGCGATTTATATTCTATTTTTATCATCAAAAACGTGCTTTGACAGCACTTTAGAATAATTTACAACATGCTTTGACAGCACTTTAGAATCATTTCCATTGGAAATGATTCTGAAGTGCTGTCAAACCATGTTTTTATTGAGAAATAAGGCAAGATATCAAAGCAACAGCAGGCGACAATTGTTGTGAGTAGCGGTCTAAGGGTTAAAGCATCGCTGGTGTTCAAAACACAGAATTCTGGACAGTGCTGATACCAAAAAGACCTTGATCTGACTTTGCAATAAAATCAATAGTTGACGATACATTTTTATTTTCTTCACATTTTGAATAATTTTATTATTCTGAATTTTATACCTAATTTTTTATATACATATATTATCATTATGTAATTTATTCAGATTTATTACATCATTATGTAATTTGTTCAGATTTGTTACGTGGGTGGTTGTCGGGCGAATGCGACGGCGTAAATTAACGGTAGGGGTTCCTTCTTATAGGAATCCCCCCGTGCAGGCACCGGGGCGGGATCAACTGATCCTGAGAATAGTGCTGCAGTAGCCATTGCTTGTCGTAAAAGGCGACTAAACTGGCTTAACGATTGGGTTCATACTTTCCGGAACCCACTATACCGGATTTGGCCCTCATGTACATTTTTGGCTTTCTTGTATGTGAGAGTTGAGTCAGGCTATGCCCCATATATAAAAGTAAGATTAGCGCTAATCCTATTACTTTTAGGGGATGGGATAAATGATGCTGGTGTGGCGAGGGCCTGGCACCAGATCAGGTTGTTCTAATTTCAGGGCTGAATATATATTTTGATTGTAAATATTGAGTTCTCAAGTTGGGATTTACCCCCCTCGGACAGGTGGATACGGGACACGACCCCGTTGACCCGTCTGCGTGTAGACTCCCTGAGGCTTGTACCTCTATGTCAGAAAAGCGGACGTTAAACCCTATTCACTCACTCACTCCTCACATTGTATCATTCAGGTGACCTTGACCTTGGTGACGTGGACTTTTCGTGGGCGAGACACTTGCAGGCAACCGCCATGTTTTGAGAGTGAGATACTCACCAGCGATCGCCATGTCTTGTATTTTTGTTTGTTTTGCATTATAATTCTATTAGATTTATAGATCTTCACATGTGATATCAGTCACCATGGTTACATGTTTTACTGTGCTGCCATTTAACTCTTTGCATGCTGGGAAATTTGTGGGCTATAAATAGTTCAAAACTTAGTCTAGCGGAATAAAATTTATCATATTTTCTTGTATTTCTCCCCGTAAATATCATGAATATGTCTTGGAATTTCATTAGAATTGAGTCCTGAGGACTCAATTCTAATGAAATTTCAAGACATATTTACAGAGAGAAATAAAACGTACACTCCTAATTCATTTTGCGGATATTTTCGCCGCTAGCACGCAGAGTTAAGGTACACACAAAGTTTTGTTATGTTTTTTTATAGTCTGATTCTGTTTGATATAATACTATCTTACGGTAATTTTATGTTTTCTGTTCATTTATTATAGTAACACTGCTATGTCAGATGTTTTTTATGTATGATCAGTAGCCGATTTTATCAAAATTGCAAAGTATACTTATCTAGCAAAGTTTACTTTGAGCGAGAAATTTTCAGTTTAATGATACATTTATTAATTTTATTATACTGAAATTTTGTGAAATGGCTGTGATAATGGAATAAATTCAGTATAATATATTCTGCATACTTTTAATCAACAAATATATGCAGTCGTTACTCGTTAGTCCTATATGAAATAATGCATTTCCGGAATAATAAACGATTACTCCCTTAAAGTATACTTTGCTAGAAAAGTATACTTTGCAATGTTGGTGAAATAGGCTACTGATCTTAAAATACCATCATGGTAGCATCAAATTTTAATTTGGAGCTATAGTCCATATTGTTATTGTTAGTTGGAAACAAAATTCAGAGAAACTGAAAAAAATCACCAAATAACGGAATTTTTTACAATATGTTCTGCTTTTTGGATTCATTTATTTTGGAGAAAATAAACCATATGAAGTTTGAGGCATGTAGGAGTTGTGTGATTTTATGCCACCGGGTTTCGAAGAAACGGGTGGCATATAGTGTTTGGACTGTCCGTCCATCTGTCCGTCCGTCCGGGCAGACATTCGGGTACTTATGTGGCTAGCCCCACAGGGTTATGGACTTGTTAAAGGATAGGGTTGGTTACAATTAGCCACCTAAAACATCGTTTTATGTGGCTAAAAATGGTTTTATGTGGCTAATATTTAACATGCGATAAGCCACATAGTTACCTGAAAGTAAAGACGCCCATCCGTCCGTCCGTCCGTCACACTTTTCGGTTAACCACTTTGTCACAGTTTCTCAAATATGCTGCAGGTGGCATCCGCGTTCGACAGACGCATTTCTTGTTTAATATATTTATAACAGGCAATATTTATCTTTCACTGTATGAACAATTTAAACATTGTAAAGACATTTTTGAAAATAATTTTTTGTGTTAGAAAATATTTTTGTATAAATATTAGTGAAATGTAAGTATCCATAACTGTAACAAATTGAATTTTTTGTGAAGGGTTGCCGATTTGTATTCAATTTGTCGATGCCTATCATATGCCAGGTTTTGGCATATCTCTTTTTAATGACTTGATGGTCCATTTCAATTGCGGATCAGTTACAAGGTGCATGATCACGTGGTTACAACAACAGCAACGTCGCCCACTCCAAAGTAAGTATTATTTGATATTTTCCTTAATAGGCAACGGATTTTGATGAAATATGGTGCAGCAAACGCGTCTTCATGAGATGCATTTGGTGGTCCAGGGAGTTTGGCACAGACTTATGTCGTTTTTGCGAAGAATCGATTTCCGTGTCTCTGTCACGGAAATCGATTCTTCGCAAAAACGACAGAAGTTTTGGCGAAAATACAGCTTAACAAGACGCGTTTGATGCGCCATATTTCATCAAAATCCGTTACGTAATAAGGACACTGTAAAAGAATACGTACTTTCAATCGGATGGATTCTGGAAATTTCAGTACTTGTTGTTATTAGTAACACGTGATCATACACCTTGTAATACATTTGGAGACGCTGTTATCTGTGAACCAAAATAGCTAAAAAATCAAAACTACTTTTTTGTTGTGCCTGCTTTAGCAGAAGGCGCTACAATAGTCGCCACTTTTTCCGTCATCGTCGTCCGAAATGTCAAAAAGTTTGTACAAACTTCATCATCATATCCTGGTATACCTTTAATATTACTTGACGGATTGCTTCAATATTTGGACACTTGATACATGTGAGCATTTGGAACACACTTATGCTGCCATTAACATGACCTTGACCTTTTGTATCTTCACATTTTTGCGAAAACACTTAGCCATTTTTTTTGTACAAATTTCTTCATCATCGTATAACATTAAATATTACTTGATGAATTGCTTCAATATTTAGACACTTAATACATGTTAGCATTTGGAACACACTCATGCCGCAACCTTTTTGACCTTCACATGGTTGTGGAAACACTTAACCATATTTTTATAGCAAAAAGTTTCTTCAACCTTGACCTTCAACTTTTTTGTGTTTTAAGCATGCACTTCTCTGACGTTACGGTGATGCTTACTTTAGCTTATGCCCATGATCATGTTACAGTCAAATGCGTTGACAGGCGCGACACCGTTTCCGTGGCGGAATTTTTGTCTCTTTGTCAAAGGGATGAAATATGTCCTAGAGGTTAGGACGCTGGACTTCAATACCAGTAGCCTATTTCACCAACATTGCAAAGTATGCTTTTCTAGCAAAGTATACTTTGAGGGAGAAACTTTCAATTTAAGGATAAATTTATTATTTTTTATTACACTGAATTTATTACATTATTACAGCCATTTTGGCTGTGATAATGTAATAAATTCAGTGTAATAATTCTGCATACTTTTAATCATCAAATATATGCAATTGTGAGTTCTATATGAAATAATGCATTTCATGAAAAATAAATGATTACTCCCGCAAAGTATGCTTTGCTAGCTAACACGTGAGAGAAATACTTTCATAGTACACATATATTTCCATTCCGTTGGTCCTTTGGATAAGACTTGAAACAGAGATCCCATCCCTACTTGACAGTAGCTGATGGGACGTTGAATCTGGTTATACCCCTTATATGAGTATTACAATTATTTGTAATCCTATATTAGGGGAAGGGGCCAAGTGATTTTGATGTGGTATGGACCGGGCACCAGGTCAGGTTATTCTAATTTCATGGCTGAATATAATTTTTCTTGATGTAAATATTCAGTTCTGATTTTGGGATTTTCCCCCATTTTCAGCGGGTTAAAACGGGAATGAACCCGGTTGCCCAGCTTTACATGACATTAGCTGTTTATAGGCCGTTAAACACCAATAAACAAACCAGCATTCATTTTCCCAGTATCAAAATAAAATCGTGAGCTGCAGTACAGGCTGATCTGTAGCCGATTTCACCAAAACTGCTAAGCATACTTATCAAGCTAAGTATACTTTGAGGGAGTAATCATTTATTTTTCCGGAAATGCATTATTTCATATAGAACTAACAGCTGCATATATTTGATGATTAAAAGTATGCAGAATTATTATACTGAACTTATTACATTATCACAGCCAAAATGGCTGTGATAATGTAATAAATTCAGTATAGTAAAAAATAATAAATTTACCCTTAATTGAAATTTTTCCCTCAAAGTGTACTTAGTAAGATAAATATAATTTGAAATTTTGGTGAACTAGACTACAGGGACTATGCTGGTTGCATATGTCATAAGGTTCCTTTTCATAGCTGGGTCCATTTACAATTGATGGATGAAATGTTTATTTAAGGATACATCTGTTCTCAATTAGTTTGTAAACTATTTTGTTGGTTTTAAGTTAAGTCATGATTATAAATGATAATGTTTTGAAGCATCTCCGAGTTATGTTTTTCAACATAAACAAAAATACTGTTTTGACCCAGATAATAAAAGTGTTTGGAAAATACCAGGCCAGAGTAGTTTGATACCAAGTTTATCAGGCAATGCGGTGGCCGGTTGGACCAAGTTTATCAGGTAATGCGGTGGGCGGTTGGTTGGGAGAATATGAAGGGTAACGATGGGTTTACATCCTTGCGGGAATCCCGATATCCCTGGTTTGGACCTCAGGGGGCCGTTTCACTAAACTTCCTACCACTAAAATGTTCGTAAGTGCAAAATTATCATAGTCCGTAAATTTCACATTAACAATGTTTTCTTGTAAATAATTGTTGGATTTACATTTATTGAGCATAGGCTGCATATGCAGCCTATGCTCAATAAATGTAAGTCCATCAATTGAAATTTGCAGACGATTTTAAATTTGCGCTTACGAACATTTTAGTCGTAAGAAGTTTAGTGAAACGGCCCCCTGGTATATGTTTGGCTGTGGGCGGCAGGTTGTAGCATGCGATGGGTAATTTAACGATCGGGATTCGTCCTTACCGGAATCACGACCAGCGACCTGGTTTGGTCCTCATGTACGTCTTGGGCTTTCTTGTATGTGAGAGTTGAATCTGGTTGTACCCCTTATATGAGTAATATGATTATTCGTGATCCTATTACTTCTACGGGAGGGGGCCAAGTGGCTTTGGTATGGTATAGACATGTCACCAGGTCAGGTAATTCAGGGCTGAATATATATTTTTTTCGATGTAAATATTCTGTTCTGATTTTGGGATTTCCCCCAATGCAGCAGGTTGAATGCGGGATCGAACCTGTTGGACCGGCCTTAAATGACCGTAGCTGTTGATAGGTCATTAAACACCAACAAACAAACATTTTTGGGTTCCTTGTTACTTGACAGTTGAATCCGGTTATACCAATTATAAAAGTAGTATGATTAGTAATAATCGTATTACTTTGATGGAGTGGGGCTTAGTGACTCTGGTGTGATGAAGACCTGGGCTGAATTTTTATTTTTTAATCCCCCCCCCCCCCCCCCCGCGTCTCGGTAGAGCCTGATGCATATATTGTTTGGACTTCTTGTCCGTGAGTCCGTCCGTGTGTCCGGCACATTAAGAAGTTCGCCGGAGTTTCTCAATAGCTTCTATATCCCTTGAAGGAGTACTTAAATATATCAGCAAAGAACAATTTTGAACATATGCCACACGTGCATGCTAGCTTCACAACATTGAACTTTTTCGCGGAGTTTCTCATTTCTCTCATAACTCCTATATCACTTGAAGGATTACTTAAATATTTCAACACGGCATACCTGTGGACAAATGTCACACATCCATGCTGCCCTTAATATCACCTTGACCTTTTGACCATCAAAAATTTGTTCTTTTTCACACGCATGATGGGTAATGTAACGATCGGGATTCGTCCTTACCGGTATCCCGAACGGTGACCTGGTTTGGCACTCATGTACGTCTTTGGCATTCTTGTATGTGACGGTTTAATCTTGTTACACCCCTTGTGCGAGTAATACACTTATTCCTAATCCTTTTATTTTTAGGGGAAGGGGCAAAGCGCCTTTGGTGTGGTATGGACCTGGCACCAGCTCAGGTTATTCTAATTTCACGGCTGAATATACATGTATATGTATTTCGATGTAAATAGTCCGTTCTGATTTTCCACCCACTGCAGCAGGTTAAATGCGGGATTGAACCCGTTGGCCCGGCCTTAAATGACCGTAGCTGTTGATAGTCGTTAAACACCAATAAACAAACAAACAAACAAACAAACAAACAAACAAACCATTAAATAAATATAGAATCCCCATTTCCCCTCCATTTTTCCTGAAATCGCATGTTTTACCGAGATACACTGGATATACATATATATGTGGTCATAGTATAGATTCATAATGACCGAATATCAATCCATCAAATAACTCGTCAATTTCCATCAATTTGGTCATTAAACACTATTGGCCCCGATTGTTTGTATATTGATACATGTTAGTGTACATCCTCTATTCGGCTGCAGTGAATGTGGAATTAACAGTGTGTCGTCTGCTGTTTTTCTTATTTTCTATATTTACCCATAAAACGTGTTTTGAAACCGCACGAGAATCGTCTCCATTGGAGACGATTCTTGTGCGCTTTCAAAACACGATTCATCTTGGGAAATAAGGCAGAAATTAAAATCACCAGACGACAATATTAATTTCCCGCATTGTAAGGATTACTATGTTTCATAATGAAAGCAGTTGGATGTTTTGAAGACGATTCTCATGTGCTGCAAACACACGGTTATTATTAATAAATAAGACAAAAATGAAAATCAACAGACGACAATATTAATTTCCCGCCTTTTAAGAATTAATAGTTTTCATCATAATGGATTAGCTGGACGCGTACTATGAAGTGTTTTGAATAATTTATTCCACATTTTTATTCTCATTAAATAAAAACAACATATGAAGAGGTCATGCGTGTAAACGGTAAACATGAACATTTGGATGTTAAGCCATTTGCGTAAAAATGAATGCAACATTATTTTGTTTTCGCTTCGATTATAACAGGACCGTTAACAGGCCCCACATATTTGTATGAAACTTATTGTATAATTTATGCATTGTATATGTAAGACTCCAAAGCAAAATGATTGTATCAATTCAACCAATTTTACGGACATTTGCTGGAAATACAATTGCTCACACATTGCAACCAAATTGCCTACCCGCCTACTTTTGTGGAGGACATATATTTAATATTCCTGTACAAAAGTAGGTGGGTGGTGTAATTTTAAAATATATTTCATTTACAAAAACATGTTGTTGTGTAATTTATTTTGTAATGGCAAGTATGCTTGTGGATATAGATCCGAGAATTCCATGCGTGGAATTAAAGAAACCATGTTCGCGTTGGACTTTCGACTTCATAAAATGCGAAAACGCGATGGTCATAATCTCCATTTAGCCACCATTGAATCTAGAACACAACGACTAGAATTGTGGTTGGATTTTCTTCTACTCATTAAACATGTTAAATGAGCAAAAACAATTGTACAGTGAAACCTCTGTAAACCGGACACCCTGGGAGGTCCCCATGTTGTCCGGCTTAGAGAGGTTTTACTGTAATTCAGGCATTTGATCATTCTGAGCCATTTTTGTGTGCTACGCGATCACGAACAGACATTATCACCCGAGGTAAATGACCAGGAAACTCATCGAAAATAGTTCACATGTATTTTATTGGTGTCTGGTTTAGAGAGGTTCCACTGTACAACATTTCATTGACAACAGTGAATACATATTTGAGTAATGAAGATGCTAAAAATCATATTTCCAAAAGACAATTTGATCTTTGACTAGCAACAACCTTATTCATTAGACTGCCACAGTGTACACATAAGGACTATTAAAGATGCGCTATACGAGGAGAGGTCACGGTAGAAGGCGGCACCACCCCCACCTACACCATCACCGCCTACACCGCCCGCGGGTCCACTATCAGCTCCCCCGGTTTTACCGGATCGGAACCTTACTTTGTGTCCAGGTGATGTATATAACAGTCATTTACATAAATACAATAATTATTGCCGCTGTGAGTGAAATACGTGCATCACGTGTGCTACTGTCTGTTCCACGTCTCTCTGCAGACGAACTTTTGCATTAAACGCATTAAATCAACAGAATAGTTGAATGTAAGTACTTTTTCATCAATAACAAAAAAGTCACCCTCCCGATGTTTCTTTATTTGATGAAATTTCATCAAATATAGATTTTATTACGAAAGCTCTATTTCTCTATGGGAATTTAAAATGGGGCCAAATGGAGGAGGGTGAGGTGGAGGGTCGAAATACGAAACCCTTTGGAAATTGACCACGAAACCTGGTCAGATAGCTTCGAAATGAGTAACTGAAAATAAAATTTAGATTTTGAAAATCGGTCGACAAATTCCAAAATTACTTCTAAAAATAAATGTTAATCTCTATGCTAAATTCACATTGGAACATGCCATTGTTTTTCTCCGTTACGCGTCCAACCGGATGGCCAAAACCTACTTACATATCCGGTAAAAAAACAAACAAGGCCTTTGCAGTGTGCAAAGGGTTGATGAAGTTTTTAACATAAATTTAAATTACCGCTAAATAATACAAAAACACTCATTAAACGTATTAAGTATACATTCATGAACGGATGTAAAAGTCCCAAATCAATTATCATATTACTTCACCAGTAAATAGTGTAAAATAGCTTACACAGTTTGTTTGTTTTTTCATAGAACAACTCTCAAAACCTACCCGCACACGGACGCTTAACAGAGGAAGAACTTTGCATGGCCTAATGTTTAAACTACTGTCTGTTTCACGAAACCTGCCCAAATTTTACGGCTATATAGACAATTCAAAAACAATATTGTTTTCGATAATATTAAATTAAAGGAAAATTTAAGAATGAGCCTTCTTTTTATTTTGTGAAATTTTGTCAAATATTGATTTCATTGCGAAAACAAAATTTCCCCATGTTAAATCCTCATAGACATCTGGAGTGAAGATGTCTATGGGGATTTAACATGGGGAAATTTTTTGAATTTCATAAATACTGGACCGATTTTTAAAATTTAACTTTTGTTTTCTTAGTTAGATCATATCCAAGCTATCTAGTCAGGTTTCGGAGTCATTTTCCATTTTTTTTAGTTTTTTGACTACTCCCACACTTCCTTACCTCTTTTTCCCCCATGTTAAATTCCCATAGAGAAATCAATTTTTCGTAATAAAATCAATATTTGACCAAATTTCACGAAATAAAAAGAAGGCTCATTCTTAAATTTTCCTTTAATTTAATATTATAAAAAAAAATATTGTTTTTGAATTGTCTATATAGCCGTAAAATTTGGGCAGCTTTCGTGAAACAGACAGTAAGCTGCATCAAGGCAGTACTGTCTGTTCCACATTCTACCGCCGACGAACGTTTGGCTATTAAACAGATGAAACCCACATTATTCAAAGTACTTTGTCATCAATAACAAAAAGTCACCATCCCCAAAAAAGTTTATTTAATGACATTCCATCAAATACTGATTTTATTGGGAAAATGCAATTTTTCTATGGGAATTTAACATGGGTGCTAACAATAGATTTTTTTAAAATATGTTTTGACTTTCTAACTTTTGTTTTGTTACATGTAGTTGTATAATTTCCTAGCTCGTGGCTTTTTATGACAAGTTTTATTTGTATGACTTTCACCTGGTTTCTTAACCCTTTGAACCGAAATCCCGCTATATCGGTTTATGCAAACAGTGCAGATCCAGATGAGCCGGCTCGTAACGAGCCGTCTCATCAGGATCTGCACTGTTTGAAAGTAATTTTCATATTTTTGAGAACAACAAATACCCCCTTTTTATAAATGGAATAGTCTGAAAATCATTTTGCGATGATTGGATTGGTTGCAAAATTAACATATCGCAGCCCATTCAGTTACTTAGGG